>CM068826.1:134362346-134962346 GCA_028554795.2 Sinohyriopsis cumingii | reverse complement strand
GGTGTTGAATTTGATTAGAAAGAGGTTCGAAGTACCGTTTATTGTTCTTGATCTTGCAACAGCGTTTGCAACATTCATTTTAAATGTTGAACTGATAACACGAGTCCACCGCTATCATGGACGTACTTTAATAGATGAGGTAGAACTAATCTTTTTTTGTATAATTCGTGCATTACCATGACAACGAGGAAGGTATTGCTTATATTAATTTACTCTAAATCTACTGAGCATGCGACGTGCATGGGTCCAGCAAACAATATTGGTACCTGCAGGCAAAATTATGGTACAGGAATAATATCAATCATTTATAAAAAAAACTCAAAGTATATAATAATTTTCTTTGCAAACTCCTAAATTTGCTTCTCGCCATACTAATATTTATAATATGTGAAAATCGATAAGAGCAATTGAAATTTGCTTTTACATATGACTAGAGTTTTAATCGGAAAAGAATACAAGTAATCAATGACACTTAAATGTTGTATTGGATTATTTGGATAGCTAATATAAAAACTATATAGTTTTGTAACATTCAGCAAATAATTTATTTTCCTTAGAATACAAAAGTGAAACTTTATAACCAACTTACAGTATTGTTTATTAAATACCAAAATAATCTTATAGTATCAATGCTCATTTTCAACACACACACACACACACACACACACACACACACACACACACACACCAGTCTGATTGTGGAAGACATCATCAGTCTTAAAATACTAAAACTTTTGGAGCTTAGTTTTAATTAATTAATTCTCATTTGCCACACATTGACTAAACATTGTATTTTCTTAATTAAACATTCAGAGAACCATAGATTTTGTGACCGAGTTCAAGATGCATACACCCTGAGATGCTCACCACAGGTAGGTTTTATACGTACGCAAAAAGGAGGAACATCATGATGTGGCGTTGACTGTACGTACGTACCTACATCTGCCTGTTACCTTTTTTGTTGCTGAACGATCTACGTTTACCAAACTTTTTGGATGGCTTACACAACAGTAAGGAAGAAACCCTTTGATTTTGGGGTTCAAAGTTCAAACGTGAATGACAGTGTAACTGAAAGTACAAATATTGTTTCCACACAGTAACAGTAGTCATATTTTACAAAACTTAATTCAAACCTCGTGGATAGCTTGAACGTGGTGAAGAGATAAGCTGTAAATGTTGGGGTCAATAGTCACTATTATCGTACTATATTAGAATGATATAATGAAATGCATATATCGGAAATGAAGCCGATATATATATATATATATATATATATATATATATATATATATATATATATATATATATATATATATATATATATTTATTTATTTATCTCTCTCTGTGTGTGTGTGTGTGTGTGTGTGTGTGTGTGTGAAAAGTTAAAAACAATTAAATCAAATTTACTTCTTTATTCACGCGTCCTAGAAAGTATCTATAATGTTTTTAAAACTGGTCACCAAACAAGCCTCATGATTCGTTTTCATATTTTTCATGGTTGTAAACAGTTTTGATTTAGTTCCTTGTTGTCATTTGATTTAACAAACATATGCATGTCCGCTTTACAAAGTGTTGTAACTGTATCATTCCAGACCTCAATGTATGGCTACAGAAGTATTCCATAGAATGTTGAAATTGTTATATTGTATGTTCTAACATTGTTGAAATTTTGATATTATATGTTCTAACATTGTTGAAATTTTGATATTATATGTTCTAGCAAAGCAGTATTATAGTCTTCGTCGAATAAAAAGCGTTTCTCAAAATCAACAAGATTCTTCTAAAACAAAGGGAAAATTTAATATAAGGGGTAGTGGTATATTCAATACATCTTTTTCATATCCTAACAGGTACACGGTATAGTGAACGATACAGTGGATTTCGTAAAAGGGGTCCTAACCACAGAAGTCAACAGTGCTACGGATAATCCAGTATCCTTTCCATCATGTCAGTCTTGAACAGTTAAAAAGGTTAAATTCTACTAATTTTTATATTGATTATACAGGAAGTTGTAATAGCACGTGACCAGTATTCTCTTCAACGCAGGTGTTGGTTTTGGACCTCGAAGGTTATGAAACCGAGAACCCTGCGGAGACAACTGACCTTGAAAGGACAAACAATGTCCTTGCTTAAGGCAAAACTGGCATCAAAAACACTACCGTAGATGTAAAGAGCGAGCGTTTTGCATGTGTACGATACAGACCCGTTTTGATTAAACAGTTCTTTAAGAAAATTTTTAAAAAAATCAGATTCTGAAACTAGATATTGTGGCATTATAAAGAGAAGCTGAGTCTGTTCTTGTTTAATAGACAAAACATAGCACACATCATTGCAGAATATTAGAATACAGTAAATTTTTCCTTGATGGTATTCAGATGGTATTTGTGGATTCGGGGGAGATAATATCTGGAGGAAACTTCCATGGGGAATATCCGGCAAAGGTACGTGACAGATAATCTTCTACCACCTACCCAGCAATGCATGGGTTGGTAACTTCTGAGGTAACTTGTAAAGTTTAATAATATCCGGCAAAGGTACGTCACAGTTCTTATTCTGTCGCCGGTCCAGCAACTGTCATCAAGGTGTGGATTGTTAGGATGCATCGTGGTTGTAAAATGAATTTTGTTAGAATGGTTGAAAAGAATTTAAACACATTTTGTTCAAGAATATAGATACGTAATCTTTTTCAACTAAAATTTAATTACCTTTGAAACTCAACACAGCTATAGCATTTGCATAGACTATAAAATGTATTTTACAGCATAAAATTATCGCTGATTAGTTATAACGAATTTCTCATAAAATAGCAGTTAGCCACATTGTCATAATAGCAGCAAGCCTCATCGTTGCATAACACATAACAAAGTGATGTAGAAATATTGTTGAAGTATGGAGTCATTTGTAGTTATGTACTGAACAAAACAAATGTAATGTTCATGAGCACGCCACTTATAAAACACGTTGAATAGAAATATAAACCACATGCAGCGAAGTATTCAACTTCCTTTCACAATTTATCTGATGATAATTCGTGTAATATTTTGCTTTTGAAGGTCCTGGATTACCTTGCAATCGCTGTCCATGAGCTGTCAAGCATCAGTGAGCGAAGAATAGAACGTCTATTGAATCCAGGTTCAAATTATTATTGTCTGAAGCTGGAATAATTTGCATTGGATTTTGAATACCTGAAACTTTGAAACGTTTGACGCTTCACAGAGTCTAGTAGAGTATGGTTGACAAAGCATAATGAAAGCTTCTGTTAGACCAACCATTTAAAACTATGTTGAGAAGGAAAGAACTACTGATGGCGTTGAAAATAGCAGTATTTGACTCAAATGCTAACAGTCTTCGCATCAAAGAACATCTGTTTTCATCGAGAAGGATATGCATCGCATGAAACTACATTTCTACGTGTACAGTGTCTTTAAACCCTAACTGAACATGACATGCACGTGTTTAAATGGTATTGCTAATGTACAAGACTTCTTAGAAAATCTTCTTCCGTCAGTGTTGTACACTGCCTGGGTCTGATAAATTTCAGTATTTAATTTTCTGACAAGACATATGATGTACGAAATGTCTGTTATTCGATATAAAATTTTCACAGAATATGGAACCCTACTTATTTTGGATGGAAGACAGTGGTAAAGACCTCATACATGTATATTATAATGCAAATATATAATTAAGGATTTGTTTCTTATGACATCATCGATGGGATCTTCTTCTTGCTAGCTATATTTAATACACATGTAGTATTGCACTATGTGAATAAACCTATAGTTAGTTTTCCAAATAAGAATGCAATCGGGCTCGTAGCTAGACCATATTTGTTCATACTTAAGTATTAGAATGACGAAGGCATTCCACAGGTTGCGTAGCGATCAACAAACTGGCTGCGTATATATTCAGTGTAAACACTGGTCATGAAATCATGGAGTGATTTTTTTTTATATATCAATGTTGGCTGCAGTACTAACAACTAATTAAAATAATTTATTTGAAATGGGTTTTCTTTTCTTGTCAAAGTTTTAGTAGGCAGCTCCGTATCTGCGTAAAGGCAGCTACGAGCCTGGCTATTCGGTACTGTACGAATAAACCAGCGCACAGATGAATATCACCGATTTCTTGTTGAATCAGCCTAATAAGTACAAGTTTGTTACTGTACGGATTTACCCAATATACTAATATAAACTGATTTTTTTCTTTCAAGCCTACAGCGAGCTGCCAGCATTCCTGACATCAAATGGCGGGCTGAACTCTGGATTTATGATTGCACATTGCACAGCGGCTGCATTGGGTATGTATGTATGTATATATGTATGTATGTATGTATCGACACAAAGACTAATAATGGCGCAAATTCAAATGTATTCCAACGTATCTAGATAAACAAGATCTTCGTCTGTGGAATAAACAGTTTAAACTAAACTCAGCACCGTATCTAAGACAAATTTTGGACTCACATGTTAAAATCACTCGGTGGAATTTATAACACGAGACGTGAAAGTTACAAGTTTTGGAACAATAATAAACAAGTGAGTTAATATTTATATTATGTGGAGAAACACTATATTTTGACCTACATGTAAAAGATAAAGTTAGTGAGGACTCATAAACGGACATTAATTGCAAATGTCAACAAATTGTCTTCCTTGATTTGTGGTATATTTTAACTAAATTTATTATTTTCTTGCCCTGACAATCTTATGCCCCATTAGTTGAATGTTTCTACTTGAAGGAATACTGCCGAAATGTAATCTCTTTCACGCATAGGGAAAAATCATCCTCGAATAAAAAGTGCTCTTCCATCCACCGAGCACTGAAACTTAGCATTAAGAAAACAAAATGGCATGAAATCCAAATGTATGATTAGTTCCTTTATCAGGTCACCATTCTTCCCAGTCATGGCGTAAGTGCAGCAATGGAGTCCATAAAATAATGATAGAATTTATTTGCCCTCAAAAGTCATCATTTGCACATATATTTCTGACAAGCATCTTTATATATTAAGTATCGGAAAACAAAGTTCTGTGCCATCCAGCTTCCGTTGACTCCCTGAGCACCAGTGCTGGAACTGAGGATCACGTGTCCATGGGAGGGTTTTCAGCCAGGAAGTGTGTGAGAGTTGTGGAACACGTGGAACAAGGTACAGATTAAACAAGTTCTCATTTTGATCTTTGTCTAAATTAAAATTCCTACACGTTTAAAGTTTTGAAAATATGTTTGTAATGGCAGAAACTCTGACAAAGAAAACATCTCGTTGTTTCAGGTTTTGTCACATCTGCAATACAAGCGAATTTAGTTTGGTAACTTGTGTTGTCAGTGAAGTTTGTCCAATGTTATTAATGAATCTAACGTTGTGTTAGCTGTTTGTAGTAAATATTTTGCACAAATAAATAGCAATGTAATGATGGCTATGATTATATTTATCATGGTTATGATTATAGCTATCATGGTTATGTTTATAGTTATCATGGTAGTTATCATGGTTATGATTATATTTATCATGGTTATGATTATAGTGATCATGGCTATGATTATAGTTATCATGGTTAAGATTACAGTTATCATGGTTATGATTATAGTTATCATGGTTAAGATTATAGTTATCATGGTTATGATTATATTTATCATGGTTATGATTATAGTTATCGCACTATCAGTGCCAACAATACAATGTACTTCCTTTTCACATTGAAAATGTTCATTTTTTTCTGCTAACTATTTATTTGTTTTCTTTTCGCAGTGTTGGCGATAGAATTGCTGGCTGCTTGTCAAGCAATCGAATTTTTGAGACCTCTGAAGACCACTGCACCTTTAGAAGCTGTCTACAACCTAGTCCGTAAAGTTGTTGCGTAAGTACTTTTATCAGGAGTTTAGGCTTAACAATTAAATGTTTTCAATCAATTATTTAAAGTTATTACCTACTTGTAATACAACAAATTCACTTTTAGTTTTGGTATATCTTTTCATGGTTATGCCAAAACACGATGACGAGTTTTACGACTTAGCAAAAAACGTTAGCATCGAAAGAAAAGACGTGTATCAAACGCATCCAGAAAATATAAGTACCTCTAGCCATAAACGGACCTTCATCTGTAAAATAAATTGGAAGGCAATAAAGCCGTTTTTGTTTGTACCTACTATGACGGCGAGTGTAGTCAGCGATTTATACATTCCAATCAATGCAATGAATGGTTCGTATTTCATAATATTATGAAATGACTTAGTCCTACAATGTAAGATGTAACGCATGTTGTTCTTGTTTTGGTGCTTGACGCCCACAGCATAAATATCAGCGTCGAGGTCTTACATGTAGGACTAGAAATGACTATAAAAAAAAAATGAAAATGCTAAATTAAAATTGCCAACGATAATAACGGATGTAAAATTAAACTGGAAACACTAAGGATCGAGATTAAGTACCAGTTCTATTTACTGCCGTTTCAACGGCATTCAACTCAAGATAACTAGAGAGATATCGTTTACAATTTTGGTTGAAATAGTAAAACAATGAACAAAAGCTTATTGTCAAATTTATATAGGAATTTTTTTTTTCTTGCCCAAAATAATTATTAATTAGATCCACAAATTACGGCATAGACAATAATGAATTCTTTTTTCATGATTAGAGAATAAAATCTGATTTTCTTTTATAGACCATGGAATAAAGATAGATTCATGGCTCCAGATATAGAAGCCGCCACAAAGTTGCTTCAGCAAGAAGAGGTATGATAGATACATTCACATTTTCAGCCTTTTTGCTAAGATAAAGGTCTTGTATTGTATATCAAGCAAAATTTTTGTTTAAGTACAGATGTATGCATTACACATTACTTTGGTTATAAACAAATAGATGCGAATACAAATTAAGACTTTACTTGTACTGTGAAATATTCTCCACATTTGCAATTCGTTCTTAGAAAGGCGGGCCTAAATCAGAATACATTACATTAAAGTAGTTTAGATCTTGTGGAAATCGTATGCAAAGAATAGTCATTTAAACGTTCCTAATAAAATTGGGTTTAAAACTTTTCAAATAAAACTTGTATTCCAGTTCAGTCGTTTGTGGTTCATAAATATGCAAGGCAAATATTTCTTTTTCAGGTCTGGAAAACTGTGAAACCATTCGTCGATAATTACCATTCCAAGCAAGCCATAGAAACACGAGTGATGTCCCCTACAACCTCTCAGAAATCAGCAGTTGGCGCTATGAATGGAAGTCCGATGAAAAGGAAACGAACTCATAAGAAAACCGAGTAGATTTGGTGATCTGAATAAAAATAAAAAAGCTGTTCCAAAAGCTTAACACAAGTAAACTTTTATTGCAAATCGATGCTAGCTTTATATACATGGATAAACTTTACTTGTATTACAATTCCTGTTGTTCCTGTCGTCTAGATATTGTTCCTTTGATTAGAACATTTAAAAATGAAATTAACTTCGCTCGCCCCAAGTCAAAAAAAGGTTGGACGCTCCTGCCCTAGTTGGATAGAAGACATTATTAACCCTGCTTGCTGTAGCTCTTAATGTTTGCCACGACATTGGTGCTTAATATTTACTGATATAACCTTTTAGAGTTTCTTAATAAAATGTTTGGAGAAAATTGGGTTGAAATCTTATTGACACGAATTTATTGACTGTTTTCCAGGCATCAGTGGGAATATCATTAGACCTTTTCAGGCACTGCTTTCACGGCTACAAAAAATGAACAACAACGAATACAGCAACTACAACAACAATAAAAAAAGAACAGGAGGCACAGGTGTGCCTGCTATCGCTAAGCTGCTTACTGAGGCTTGATTGCGTTTCACTCACATGAAAGAGGAAGCATACTCACTCATCTGCCACAACCTTCATTCATCTGCACCGACAACACTCGCATTTAAGCATGTCAAAGTTTTGCAAATACAGCCTTTCCAATGTACTGGACAAAATCATGTTTAAAGATACGTTCTACAAACTCTTAACATGCTCAGCCAATCAGATGCAATATCACTTTATTAATAAGCCAGAATGTTCCTCATAATCCAACTTGGCAGAACTCTTAACCAAAGAAGCATGTTTACAAAATATGAGATATACCAATCCGTAAACGAATGCCTACCGAATTGTAACAAGCCAAGCCAAACACACGCAAATTTACCCAGTAAAATAACCTCTGGTGTCTCTCGTCATCGAACTCATTCGAGATATTTATAATATACGCCCGAATACCGAATCTTATTAAAATTGGTTAAGAAGCGATGACTCCCAAAACAATGGAAAATTTAAAGGGATGGACAAATATGATGGAGAGACGGACAAAGCTACATTTAATTGCACGCACTGACTTACTTTTTACAATCCATTACCAACACATACCAACAACCTACGAGTGAAGGTAAGGGATTTGAAATGGTCACCAACACACGATCTTAAAAATAAACACCCTCACATGCAAACACAATAAACGAGGTAAGGGTAACTCGAGCCTACTTAGGAATAAACAAATACATTCTATTTAAGGAACAGAGATCCTTACATGCAAACAAGCAATGGGTATATGGACTATTTTATTTGATAATGCATACATACCTTCATACATTCATACCATAACTGGATACGTACGAGCATGTGCATATTCACACCCAGATATAACTGTGCATACGCACAAGCACACTAATTACGACTTGTGTCACCACTCCGGTGGCCTAGTAGTTTGAGCTCCCGCCTCGGATGCGGGAGTCGGGGGTTCGATCCCCGGCCGAGTCATACGAAAGACTTACACAAATGATACTAACAGCTGCCTCGCTTGGCGCACAGCATTAAGATGTTAGTGTTAGGACTGGTCGGCCTGGTGTCAGGATAATGTGACTGGGTGGGACATCATTCTACACGTCTGCAGCATGATGCCCCAGTGTTAGACATCACTATAAACTGTCACACTGCAGATATCGTAGCGATATGACTGAAAAAATTGTTAAAGCTATGTTAAAAATCTAAATCACGCACACACATGACTTGTGTAACGACTTTTCAGTACATAATAGGCACATGTCGGTCGGTAAATTTAGCGGAGGAAGACCCACAGAAAGCTACTGGCAAGTTTCTCACATACCCACGTTGACCGAACCAAGGCTCGATCTCGCGCGTGCAGAGGTGAAAAGTGAGTGTTCTGCAAGCAAGCACTCGCTCATTCCCCGCTAACAATAGATGGGAACTGAGATCAAACATGAGTGGACCAATAGCATGGGAAGATGACAAAAGCATACCTAATTGCATGCAAAAACCCATTTATACAATCCAACATGCCGCCTTACCAACACTACACCTACATAAACACCAAAAAGTGGGAAAGGGTAGGTAATGGTGATGATCACACACTTATTTATACAATCCAACATACCGCCTTACCAGCGCAACAATACCGCTCCGGTGGCCAAGTGGTTAGACGCGGATGCGTAATGTCGTGGGTTCGTCTCAAAGACTTATAAAAATGTTACTAACAGTTGCCTGGCTAGGCGCTCAGCATTAAGAGTTAGCGTTAGGACTGGTCGGGCAGATGTCAGGAGAATGTGACTGGGTGGGACATGATGTTACACGTATGTGGCATGATGCCCCAGTGTTAGACATCACTATGAACTGTCACACTGCAGACATCGCAGCGATATGACTGCAGTTATTTTAAAGCTACGTTAAAAATCCAAATCACACACACACACACTTATTTACACACACACACACACACACACACACACTTTGATTACAGATCAAAGTCAATTTTTTGTATTTTTATCAAACTTATTTTAGACACTGGTGACCACCACGTTGGACCAGAATTTCTGAGCAACTTTGCACTGCTGAATTAGGGGTACTTGAGTATTTTAGCTTGAAGGAAATTATATCAGAGTTTGTCCCGCAATGGTAAGATGTGCCTGTTTACCTTCTTACAAACACTATACCTACATACAAACTGAAAGTGGGAAAGGGTAGGTAATGGTGACGATCACACACTTATTTACACAATCCAACACAACACCTTACCAGATCCTTATGTAAAATTTAAAGTCGCCTTATAATATAGTTTCTTTTTTAAAAAGACAACTATCCTTTGGATTATGATGGAATAATAAAAAGACGACTATCGAAACAATTAAAGACTAAACTTTATGTATACAAAACATTAAATGGATTTGGACTCAATAACTGCAAAGGTGTATACTTTGGAAAACGTGAATTCTGTGGCAGAACTTGCCATCGTGAACACTGTAAATTACATCTGCTTGCCGTACGTGTTGTTCTCGGTACTGGACCATGCTTTAAATGAGGTATTGGAGTCAAGTTGCGTAATCAGCTTTGCCGTCCATGCGGATATGTTTGCGAGTATTAACGCGCGCAGGCAAAGACATACTAATACCACTGTTATGGAAGCTATAAATGTAAAGACACCCGCCGACAACGTCAACGTCGTTGAAAATGACACATAAGTATATGAAATAATAGCCAGGATTGACGCGATTGCTGTTTCTGACCCTGGTAAAGATCTAGTAACGGATTCTGACCACGTTGATGAGGTTGCAGAATTTGCAGACAAGATTTTGAATCAGCTGACCATGTTAGCATCGATGGTGATTTCTTCCATTTTGACGAGTATGTGCGTGAGAATGGTTTATATAATTATAGGAAAGTGTGTGTGCATGTGGCTCCTGATAAAGGTCAGCCGGTTGTGTAATTGTACTACGCGATCACCTTATTAATAGCTTAACTATGACAGAACCTGTGTTACCTACGTGAAAATATAATCGAAGCGGAACAACAACTGCAAGATAAAATCGCCAAGAGAACCGCGCTACTCCTGAAACATAAAGGTGCATGTCTTGTTGCGAATGCAGTTGGTGGAATCACCACGGCAACAACCGTTGGTCTGGGCGTGGCGTGAATCGTAACCGCAGCAACCTTTATAGATACACCAATCGAAATTGTTGTCGGGGTTATATCGATAGTAACTGGTGTCACGAGCGATACCCTTGGACATGGCTCTTTAATAACTCGTATTGTATCTTCATATGGGACATATGCCCTATTTTACCCACATATCTCACTTAACAGAATGATTAAAATATGTAATCAATAGAGCAATATGTGCTGTTCACGAAATGTGCATGCTAGCACGCATACGTTATACTAAGCTGAGTTCATCTGAAGTAATGACCTTAGATTTGCGCGGGTTATATTTACCACTTTTTGAAGTACGCCTGTGTTGTATGTATCAGTCCATATTATAATGACTTTACTGTGTGACAGGAGAAACAATTATAGACAAAATGTCGTTAATGAAATAGCCTGAATATACGGAACTATAAACTTAATTCGGTCTCATTTTCATGTCACGGTGAACATCATATATTCCAGAGAAACAAATTATCCATTTAGCTGCTTTTCAGTCAAACAAGCACATCTCTCTCTCTCTCTCTCTCTCTCTCTCTCTCTCTCTCTCTCTCTCTCTCTCTCTCTCTCTCTCTCACACACACAAACACACACACATACACACACTTTAAACTCTAATAACAGAATCAATCTTTTCAAAAGTATTCAAGGTGATCTTGATCAGAAGAGAATCACATTGAGGTGATGTCATAATTTAAAAAATCGGTGAGAAAATTTTTTTTTGAAGAACTTGCACGCTTACTCCAAGAAAAAAGCATTTCTTGAAAACATCTGCCAATATGAACAGTACAGTCAAGTCAAAACGTACATAGTAAAATGGTTATAACTGCAAGTATATACTACTACTACTACTACTAATAATAATAATAATAATAATAAACAACTATTACGATAAAATTGCAACTATCGCCGCTATCATCATCCTTGAAAAGGAAATTTTTGAAAATCAAAACTGAAAATTCTAGTGTTAGCCATGTTGTAATCTTGAAGATAGTGATAATTAAAGCCGACCTGGGAGGGCATCTTACTCGATACCCTCGGACTACGGCACTTTACTGCTTCCTTGCAATTTATTGAAATCGGATAGTGCAACTTGTACATGTAGAAATACCACATTCAAAATTATATATTACACATACATGGTGTATTTACTATATCAGTTTTATATATAAATGTGTTATGCCGATCTCAGATAAAATCAGGGTGGGTAATTAAATTTTAAGACTTTAAAGTTATTGTCATAAAGTGCTTAGTAAAGTTTGCACGTATTTGCGGAGTATTGTTTGGTGGGAGTGGGGACTACGTTTCACAGGTGAATATCCAATGTACTAATACAATTTGCTTGGAGTTCTGTATTCTTTAAGATTATACAATAAAAGCAAACAAATGACCTATTCCAATTTATTTTGTGCCTTCTGCGCTGAAGAAGCTTAACAATATCTTCAAATATTTTCGGTTATTCGGAATATATATGGTTGATATAGATTTTAGGAGTACTACAAATTACAAGTACATGGGATTCAAAATGCAGGATTTCGATCAGTTTACATTTTCTATTTGAAAATTAAATTTAATTTGTTTCAATAAAACATTATTTTCCCTTTCGTACTGTCCCACTCTACAGTAATGAAATTTTGAAATCGGGTGATGCAACTTGTACAACTTGCTCCACCTACTGGGTATGATTATTCATAGTGCATAAGTGCATTTCAGTCTATAGCACCAGTCATTATACGCAAATCCTATTGTAGTAGCTGCGTTTTATTCAACTAAGATGGATGCCTAGACTTCAAACTGGTGAGGGATACTAAATCTGGATGATTGTTGTTACCATTCAGTAGTATTACCAGTACTTCTGCCACCATTACTACTACAAACAAATTTAGCTGGGTCTCTTCTCATCTTAAGACTGTCCCCCCCACCCCACCCCAGTCAAAGACTTTCGGTAGAATTCTTGGAGTGTTTCTGTACTTGGATCTGGGTTTAGTTTTGTTTCCTAAGACTGTTGCTGATCGTGCATGGGAATATTCACATTACAACGAGGATCAGTATACAAAAAGACGAACCTTTTGACATACCAACTATGTCTATAACATTCCTGGCTTTGGCTGGACAATATTGATGTACATCAAACGGACAGTTAAATGTACCGATCAGTCCATTTTTATTCATAAGAAATGGTTTAATGTCTTTATATATTGTTATAAGTGCTTTAAACATTTTGATGCTCAGCTGAGGTTTAATAAATTTAAATTTAAATTGTACGGTTAGTTTATTGATTATATGAAATGTTGTTTTAAAGTCTACAAATGAAAAATAGCATCAGCCATTACATTTGCCGAGATATTTCCAAATATATGTATGAGGAATAAATATATTATCGATAACAGTAGGGAACCGTTTCTAAACTCTGTTTGCTCGTCACTAATTGATTTCTTTACTTCAGATCATTCCAGCACCCTTTACTTAATACAAATGTAAACCGATGCCTCGAAAATTATTTGGTATCATATATTTTTTATTGTGCCTGTAATAATAGCAGAAAAAAGAAAGCTTGAAACATAGATAATACTACTTCTATTCTCCATACTGTATAAACATTATGAGAAAATAATTACTGAAATAATTTCACACAGACACACACACACGGAAAATAAATTTAAAAAGCGAACTCCCTCAGGATATATTCGGTGCCTCAGTCATATAAAGTCACTCGTGCCAAAATAATCAAAATTGCCTATAAGGTTCAGTTTATTCACGAAAGCCCGATTCGGTTAAAACTTAGTTTCATTTAACATTTGCAGAATGGATGTAGAATGCATCCAAACTTATGATCTAAGTTTGAAAATTATCCTAAAATGTTTTTTTGTTGTTGGACATTTTGAATAAACTTATTACTTTCATAATAATTCATATAATATCCAGCTCGCACACTTTTATTTACGAATTTCGTATGATGCTTACAGCATCACTATAGCTCCTGTCTCTAATAGCTGCCTCATGCGGTATATGGGAGGGCATATCAAACCTGTTCTCTATCTACGGGTCCGCAGGAGGATTGTTCGAATGAGGAGATTTGCCCAAAGTGATATATATCTACCTCAAGCTGAACTGCAACTTGACTTTGCATTATCTTGTTTAAAAAATAGCAATTTCTTGCATGTACTCTATTCCACATGTTAGGTCTTGTTTCAAAATAACATTAAAATGTTTGGAACATTCTCATTTTTTTGTGTAATGTTAGAAACTCAAAATAAGAAAAAGTTGAAGTTTATTAATACATTTTTCATATCTATAATTAGTTATAATTCATTGCAATATATAGTTTTGGCATGTTTTTGGCTTTAATCATATGGCACAAATGCATGGTGTAATGACCAAAGCTTAATGATGAAACTTAAGAGGTCAGTTTAAAAGTGATTGTGAATAGTTTAAACATAAAATTGTTTCGTATCAGTTGATGGCTAGGGCCATAAAGCTACCAGTGAGCATAAAGGGGGAATTGATCGCTATACTATTTGAAGGCAATGAAAATTTTTGCTGGTTGGGAGAGGAAGCTTTACGCCTTTATTCTAAAGCAAAGCATTTTGACAGACCTCTGGAGACAAATGTATTTGAAGCGAGGAAAGCCAAAGGATATGGCGATACTGGACCCTGATGACTTGGTTAAGGATATTTTAGATGACAGTGACTTCGTCATTGTTGGTAAGACTTAATTCAAATCCAGTTGATCTTGCAATTTAATTTATCATACATAGATGCTCTTTTGTGTGTCATGCATCATGGCTAACATAGACTGCAATCCTTACACAAAATTTTAAAAGGAAATTGGAATATACTGAAATTCCGTTTAATAACATCGTGTTTGAAAAATTCTGCTTTGGTTTGAATATTCACTAAGGAATCTTTTTCTACACATACTGGTTCTTCTTCGACCCATTGATGATTCAATGTGATTAATAATAATAATAATAATAATAATAATAATAATAATGAAGATGAAGAAATGCATTATATAAGCTTCGAACCCGCATCAAAGAAGATCTTTTTCCCCAATTTTCAAATCAAATCGAATATAGTACCTCATTATTGACTGTTTCCTTGCTCTGCATCTAATTTTGTGATCTCGGAAACATTTTCACTTTCATGATCCTATAATGGAAGTGGCTTAAAGTAACTGAACAACCGTTTCACTTTTCGGTCGCATAAACCAAGATTTTGTATGTTTGATTCTCCCTGATATTAAGACCTCTTTTGGTTAATATTTGTCTACATTGTTATGCACTAATCACGACGAAGAAAAACGCACAACAGTAAAATACAATTACATTGTTTTTACAAGACAATGGAACTAATATTAGTGAAATTTCTAATGTAGTTCGTCCATCAAGTCGATAAGGACCACTTTAGTCATCCATTGTTTTATCGGGAACAAATGGTCTGTGGGCGCGTAGGTGGCTGATGAGGCCGATGTGCGCCCTGAATGTTCTGTGGCATTGTGGACATGGGATGGTAGCAACGCTTATCGTGGGGCTACTGGCTCGGAATTTCCTGGCTTGCTTCCGTTGTTCTGCCGCGGCTCTCCTGTTGGTCTTGCAAGTTTCAGCAACTTTAGTGATGGAAGAGCGCCACTCAACCCTGTCCTGGGCAGTCTGCTCCCGCGTGTCATAGCTGATGCCAAAGTTCTTCAATGACGTCTTCAGGATGTCCTTGTATCGTTTTCTCTGACCTCCTTTGCTACGTTTTCCTTGTTCAAGCTCGCCATAAAAGAGTGTGTGTGTTTTTTTTTTAAGCCGGTGATCTGGCATGCGAGCTACATGACGTGCCCATCGCAACTAGGATTGTGGTCTTTGCAATCCTGGCATTAACTTCGTCATCTATTACGACATTTTGGGACAGAGTGCTACCAAGATAGATGAACTTATTCACTGCGCTCTCTTTGTAGCCGTTGACCGTGATTTTTGGCTCAGCATACGGTTTTCCTGGGACTGGCTGATACATTATTTCAGTCTTCTCTGTGTTGATCGTAAGGCCAAAATTTGTGCAAGCATCAGAGAACTTGTCGACGCTGCTTTGCATGTCAGCTTCAGAGCCAGCGTTAACGGCGCAGTCATCAGCAAATAGAAAGTCTCATGATGTATGTTGTGACCTTAAGTTTTGTTGGGAGCCTCCTGAGGTTGAACAGTTTGCCATCAATTCGATATCTGATGCTGATTATCATGTCACCATCTCTGAAGGCATCAGTGATCATGGCTGAGAATATGAGACTGAAAAGTGTCGGCGCCAGTACACAGCCCTGCTTCACTCCGTTTGAGACAAGAAAGGGATCTGATGTTTCACCATTGTTCCGGGCTCTTACTTCCATACCATCGTGGAATTGCTGCACCATGGTGACACATTTCCTTGGGCATCCATACTTGACCATGATCTTCCACAGGGCCTCTCTGCCAGTGGTGTCGAAGGCCTTGGTCAGGTCGACATAGGTAGAGAAAAGGTCAGTATTCTGCTCTTGGCATTTCTCTTGCAACTGTCTAGCAGCGAACACCATGTCGATGGTTCCACGCTCCTTTCGGAATCCACACTGTCTCTCTGGTTGAGTCCATGGTCAATGTGTGATGTGAGACGGTTGAGAAGAATCCTGGCAAGTATCTTGCCTGCGATGGAGAGCAAAGAGATACCTCGCTAGTTGTCACAAGCCTAAATATTTCCTTTGCGATTATACAGATGTATAATAGTAGCATCCTTGAATTCCCGTGCCACATGAGATGAAACAACTGATGGAGCTTTTCAGTCAGAGCTGCACCGCCTTTCTTGTATATCTCCGCTGGGATGAGTCTGAACCAGGAACCTTGCCACTAGAGAGCAGATATATTGCTTTATGGGTCTCTAACATGGTTGGTGGGTCATCCAGTGATTTATTGACTGACACTTTGGGCAGCCGATCAACGGCTTCATCAGTGATGGATGTTGCGAGGTTCAGGACACAATTGAAGTGCTCAGCCCACCTTTCGAGGATCTTCTTTCTGTCTGTGATCAGTGCCTTCCCATCCGCACCGAGGAGAGGGGATGATGTTATCAAATTCTGTCTTCACTGCAAAACCTACTCCAATCTCACCTCGTTCCTCACTTCCTCTTCCTCACCAAAGAAAGGTGTAGCCAGCGCTACTTTCACAAAATTCGCCCTCTCCTGCAAGGCGAGTTTCACTCAAGGCTGCATTATCGATGTTATATCTAGCAAGCTCCCTGTCAATCAGGGCGGTTATCCTCTGAGGTCTGTCAGCATCACTTCTGTCCAAAGGTGTGCGCACTTTCCATGCGCAGAGGGTGATAGGAACGATTTTCTTCTTTTTCTTTGTAGTGTTTCCACCACTGATGTAGGATTCCCTCCGCGGTTAGCTGGCTAGGGAAGGATGGAACAGGCAATTTTAAGGCACCTTTTCTGGCCCCTTCGTCATGCCATGGAGGTGAGTAGTATGAATCCTAAAAAGGGGTGCTCAATCGCTCAGGGGGCTGCCGAAATCCACTGCTGCTCTGTGTCAGTGAAGAACGACCATATGGCCTAAGCCGTCTGTGTGCAGATTTGCGGCTACGGCTGCCAGTGTACCCACACCTGCCGCTTCGTCGCTCTTACGTCGCCACATAACTTTGGTGAGAAGGACGACCAAGTGACTTGCGCGTTGACTTGGTTTAATGTGAGAAAGAGTTGCGCGTCGTCGACCTCACTCCCTCGTCCAAGACCATCTGAATCCAGTGGCAAGACAAGGTCAAGACGGATGGAGATGGAATCGGATGCAGTGGATGACCAAGATTACCTACATGCTTCGTCTTGCTCTTTGCGCTCCACATCGCGTTGCTGGGAACCGCCTTTCTGCCCGTTTAACTAGCTATTGGTTTCTTCCGCGCAGTCTACTGAATCCAGTCTTCACTTGCTTGGGTAGGCAAGCCCTGACTCACCGAAGGTTTAAAACCTATTGGCTACCCTCACCTGGTTTAGCCCGCCAGTCGAAGCGGTTTACCTGGGTGTGGCTGCTGCGCATATTACAGCTTCTTGGAGTCGCAGGTGAGAGCTGGGTCCACGTGGGGACCAAACGTGGGAGAGCTACCCCAAAGGAGGCACGACTGTTCCCCAACCAGATGTGCTACACCTCCAATGCACTTCATACATCCCGAAATTTATAATATCGTGTATTTGACTTTCTGGATAGCTCTTGCTAGTTTAATGTGTTCGTATTTTCTTCATTATTATTATTATTATTATTATTATTATTATTATTATTATTATTATTATTATATGTTAAGCATGGAATATAATTTTTGTTTTACACACGCTCATACTGGGACATATCACGTGAACAGCAATTGAATCAAGTTGACCAATGGAAGCGAGAAAATTATGTCACATGTGCAAATTATAGACCTATAACGTATATTTGACAAACATTTGAATCTGAAGCAGCCATTAACCCTACAAAAATTCCGCTTTAAAATTGATATATGTATTGATATATAATAATTGCATTCATGGAAGGATTACGAAAGTGCTTTGATATTAAGATGTGTAACTGCTTTTGTTTTATCTGTTTCGTTGATTTGGTAACTTTTAGCGACCGGTTGAATTCTTTTAGAATTCATTAAAAATCCATGGACTCAACGATCACAGTGAGAATAAATTTTGTCTCGTCAGCCTCATTATGTTCTTCGGTGAACCGTGCCCATAAATTTAAGACTGTATTGGGCAGCTACATGTTTTAATATTGATGTTTTTAATTTCGCGGATAATAATAACAACAAAATATTTTATGGACATTTTATTTTTGCGGAAAACTGATTGAATGGTAAATGTAAAAGAAACCTACACTAAATATAAAAAGCAAACAAATTTTAAAAAGAAACAACTGTACATTATGTAGATTGTACAGTTTTGTTGGCCTGATTCTGCATTTCAATTTTGAACAGTGACATGACAAGCCCATCTAAGGGGCCTGCAGAACCAGTCGACCTGGAGGAATCAACGTATCCTTCATTATGTAACAATGTATATGCAGTTTTGAATTGAGAGGTCAAATATTTTTAGGCAAATAGCAAATATCATAAAAAGAAAACAAGGAAACCTTTCCATTTTAACAGAAACTTGATGCATTTAGTTTCTTGGATCAGAAAAAAAACTAAGGAATACTTTAAAGATTTGTGCATGTCTGTCTGTCTGTCTGTCTGTATCCAAAAATTTAAAGTGATCGAAACATGTTTTCACCAAAAGTAGCTTTTACTATACGCCAGCCATAAACCAGATCATATTTCATTTCGATGTTCCTTGTTCATCTGCCTGTCTGTTACCAATCTCATTTCCGTACAAATAACTCGAGTTATCCGCCTTCTGCAGTTCCCATTCTGCATGGCTTGTACATGGGGATGGAAAAACACTTATCATTTCAAATTCAAACATTCAGAGGTTAAGGTCACTTTGACTGAAAGAAGACAAATGGTATTTGCGCAATAATTCAAGTTCTCAACATTCACAGTTACTAAGCGTTATATGCCAGTAGCTTCTCGTGGGTCGGTGGTTCTTCCCTGGATTTTCCAGGGTTCTTCCTCCACTAGTTATACTGGCCGCCATGTATGGCCTATCTTGTGCTGAAAAATGGCGTTAAACCCTAGAACAACAACAACAACAACTAAGCGTTATAGATAAATTGCACTTAGAATAAGGAAGTACCCTATAGATTTAGGCTGAAGCAGCCATTATCAAGGTCACGGTGATTGAATGAATACAACTCGTTTTATGTACAATAACTCAAGTTCCTCGCCAGCTTCAGTTCGCAATCTTTTGTGCATGGCTTGCACATGGGGAAAGGAAGAAATATTTTCATTTTAAGGTCAAGGTTAATGTCACTGCGACTGAAATCATAAAGTGGTTTCAGCATAATAACATTAAGCTGCCCTAGCATGCCACAGTCAAACTTTGTGGATAGCTTGCGCATGGGGTCAAATGTTTAAACATCAAGGTCGCTGTGACTCCAAGAAAGAAATTGTTTCCGCTTAGTAACTTTTGTTCAACGTCACCGACCTGACACCATTTTGTAGATGACATTCACACAGAGTAAGGAAGAAGTCAATCGATTTGGGTCACATATCAAGTTTACTATGATCTAAGTAATATCAGCTTCGGCACAAAAAAATTAATTCATCGACACAGAGTACTGGGGATTAATAAGCAATGTGGAGTCAACTAATGGGCCATTCAATTATCTTGCATGTTTGTTTTGCATTAATGATGCATTCACAGATGTATGAATTATATGAAGTTTACTCAGAATGGAAGAGAAAGTTATATATATTTTCTATCGAAAATTTGCAGGTTCCTTCAAATTTATTTGTCCTGAGTACGATTTCTTCCATGGAAGGATAAGATTGTTACGGTTTCATTTTCAGAACAGGCATGAACCAAAGCTTGTTTCCGGAGCTCCTTTTTTTCATAAAGTTGGTGTAAATATTAGAAGCAAAGTAATGATTTCCTTATATTATCACAGTAGCACTACTCTGCCTAAGTATGTACTGTAAGTGCACACAATTTGCTTTTTCTCACTGACTAAAATGAACAAGTTTTGCTAAAGAAGAATTTTAACAAATATGAAGAGAAATAAATACTAACATAACTATAGAAATTCAAAGAAAAGGATGTTGTCTTCACGTGCCTTGTATATGCATTTTAAAAATGCAGTTGTTATTCTATGTTTAAAATATAGAGGCACCCAAAAGAATTATATTTACTTGTCTTTAGAACTACAAGCGCAGTCCCATTTTAGAGATTGGAACTAACCATTGAGAATTACAAGAAGAGTATCGTTGCATATAATGTAACTACGTCTTCAGAAGTATCAGAACAATTCCATTGTATATCTTGGGACTGTTTTGAGAAGTACTAGCACGGATCCATGTCATATCATAAAAAATATGTCTTGAGAAGTAAGAAAAGTCACATGTTATATATTTTAACTAAATCGTGTGAAAGAAAATAGTCTAAATTTATATATTGTAGCTAAATCTTCAAAACTTCAAGTAGAGTCCCACATTATACGTTGTGACTACGTCCTCAGTTACAAACAAGGTCCCATGTTACATATTGTGATTACTTCTCGAGAAGTACAAGCACTGTCCCATGTTACATATTGTGATTACGTCTTGAGAAGTACAAGCATTGTCTGATGTTACAGATTGTGATTACGTCTTGAGAAGTACAAGCACTGTCCCATGTTACATAGTGTGATTACATCTTGACAAGTACAAGCAATGTCCCATGTTACATATTATGATTACATCTTGACAAGTACAAGCACTGTCCCATGTTACATGCATATTGTGATTACGTCTTTAGAAGTATAAGCACTGTCTCGTGTTACATACATATTGTGATTACGTCTTGAGAAGTACAAGCACTGTCCCATGTTACATATTGTGATTACATCTTTACAAGTACAAGCACTGTCCCATGTTACATGCATATTGTGATTACGTCTTTAGAAGTACAAGCACTGTCTTATGTTACATACATATTGTGATTACGTCTTGAGCAGTACAAGCACAGTCCCATTTGATGTACTGTAACTAGTGCAAGAATGAAATGTGATGCATACATGTTCGATTGGCTTGATGGAGGTTACAAAATTGAATGAAGACTTTGGTACTGAATTGTTTAGAGCATAAGACTCCAAACATGAAATAGATTGGAAACTAAAGACTCCAAACAGGAAATAGATTGGAAACCAAAGACTCCAAACAGGAAATAAATTGGAAACCAAAGACTCCAAACAGGAAATAGATTGGAAACCAGCTTACAAGAGATTTAAACCTGTGATTGTAAGTGAACAACCTATGTTTCTTTCACAATTTCTTCCTCATTACAGAAAACTTAAAAATCAATATTTTCGTTAACTTGTCAGACCGAATGAGAACACGTGGATACCAACTGAGGTAAACTTATGATGATATTGCAGTACAGCATATAAATTTTAGTACTCAATAAGTACCGAGTGGATAGTGGATACTTTTTTTCAGGCAATTTGTATAGGGTATCTAAGGCATCGCTTACTGCCTGGTTTCAACAATATGCCATACTTTTATGTACAGAAGTAAATAAACATATAGCTGGTGAGATTTTTTAAGCTTTCAGATTTTTTAAGTTTTATCAGTAAGTTAGAAACCCTGGCTTCAATCTTGCCTCGATGCTTTATATGATCTAGACTTATTAAACTGATTCGCCATTAATTTCTTACATTTTCCACCATGGTGAAAGAATTTCTCATTCATATATATATATATATATATATATATATATATATATATATATATATATATATATATATATATATATATATATATATATATATATATATATCTTAGAGGTTTCATAATGCTCTATAGTTCCATTTCATCTCGATGCTTTTTTTCATTTATAGATCATAAATTTTGACGGCAATTATTTTAACACCAGTGATTTGGTCAAACTTGGCAAGGGAATGTACAAGATTGCGGTAAGAACACCGTATTCACTGAGATATGTTTTAATAAAGAAAGCTTTTAAAACTACATTCTAACCAAATCTGCAAATGTAAACTTTGGTGAAAGCTTAACTGTGTCGTAATATTATTCATATTTGACAATATTTGTAACTTTTCAACCATATACACAAACCATACAGAGAAAGCTAACCTGAAGCTTTCGTCCTCAAGCAAACGACTTCATCAGCAGACTCATTTATTCTCTACTGACTGTTAACATCGCTCGATAGAATGGTGAGCGATGTTAACAGATTGTTCCAGATATGTGGCAGATTGTAACGGTCCCCGTCCCTTTTAAGCGTCGGTTTGTGCGTACGGATGAAAATGCGAGGTGCATTCTGCCATGTCAAATATCAGAATTAGCAGCCGTGAAATCTTTGAATACATTGTTGGCAAAATTCACAACAAAACTAACAGAAATGCTACCGTTTTTATAACTTAATGATGCATTGTGTGTCTAGTTTCAAAGAGAATTGCATTCTTCGACAATGTCTTAGCAAAACTCACAAATGTACGTTTTACACTGACGCAAACTTTATTTTTGGTAGACACGTAAAACACAATTACCAACAGTTAAAAAACATAATATCTTTGAAATAAAGACTGTTGTCGTTTCATTCGTTTGCAGTACGTTTTAGGTGGTCGAGGCTTAAATGTTCTTATTGTCTAATTTATAATTGAAAATATCGTAAACTGACCCGTAAGCAACTCCAACAAATACCAGTGATCAAATGGTCTTTTCAATTGGTTGACGCTGTCGTATGCAATTAGCTCTTCATTTTTGTGCGCGCGCATATTTCCAGAAAGGATGTACTTGACGGACCTCATTTTGTTGAATAACTCTCCTAAATAAAACAAACTAATTAAAACTTAATTGCTGGCAGTGACATATTGATTAAATATCACGTAACAATATATTTACAAAATATGTCAGTAGATTTCGTATTGGGTGCAGTACTTGTTTTTGTTTTTAGAATAATGGAATGAGAAGTTCCAACACAATCCGGTTTTTAAATTGATCCATTGTCGATATTTTGATTCGTAGATATTCACAGAGTGCGACCTCGCAAGGGCCAGATATAGGTAGCTACAAGATTCCGCTCGCTTCTTCACTCTGAGACTCATCCTTCTGAAACTGCAGGTTAGTAAATCATATGTTGGGGTCAAAAGGTCAAAGCTGGATGCACGATGGACATGGAACTTAACGACTGAAGCAAGGAATGATATTAATCATCAAAGAAGCACTAGTATGAAACGACCAAACTGGGTTCTGGCCAACGAAAAGTATTTATGATGTGCGGAAATCGATAAGAGCAATTAAAATTGCGATGACAAACTAGTAGAGGTTTAATTGGAACAGAATATAACACGATTGCTAAATAGCAAATTAAGTGTCGAGTTATTTTGAAAGTTAATGTACATTCGATAGAATTTTATGTTACTTCAAGAAACTATAATTAACATTTACAATCTATTAAGTATCAAAATGTGGTCGAAAGCCTTTTCATATTTTTCTGTTGAAATACATTTGATGTTCTTTAATATGCCAGCTCATTTTAAGGAAGTCTGAAATTGAAACTATTAAATTAGAAATTATGTTTTGGGCTTGCACTCTGTACATAAAATTATTTGAAAGAATTATGAGTTGACATGCAGGTGTGTCTGCTTCACATGAAATACCTATATCACCGATCTTGTAGCATTATTTTTGGTGATTTGTGCATGGTCGATATGGTATAGGAGTTGTTGCGTACAGGCAAGGCGGTGGGTGCCGTAATCCGCGGATCCAAGTTAGAATCTCTGTAGTGTACGAATTATTAAAATTCTGTAATAATAATGTTTGTTTTTTTTATAAAATTTTTTAAAATAATTATGTTAATGATATAAAATAATTATCCTGTAGGTTCCAAGGAGAGCACTTATATATCAAGTTACAGAGCTCACATTTCCTCTGCATGATATAACCAATACTGTGTTAAAAGTACCGTTGAAACTAACAATACAAGCATGATGTTTTGTCCCTATGCCTAATACGATTCGTTTGTGACTTGCTCATTTTTTATTGTTATTTTTTACAGTGTATGTTTCGTGAAGATAATTTTTTACCGTAATGTTGTTGAGATAAGTCACATCAAATTTCTTGAAATATTATAAATGTATTGCAATCACACGTTATGAATTCGAAAGGTAATCTTTACAAGGTATGAAATAGTCCCAAACTGACATGCTATTCATGAGTTAGTTTTATACACTGGTCCAATTCTATTCATAAATATTCATTTTGTAATTGTTTTATGGCACTGCTCAAAATAACTACCATGGAGTAAAAAGAAATGTTGGTGGGTCCACCAAGTCAGTTTTAGTTGCAAAGCATTATCCTTGTAGATGACATCACATGAGTTTGAGTTCTTATAATCGCAATATTATATTTCCATTTAAACGTCTCAAGTTATTTGGGTTTTTTAATGCTGAATTTTCGAATGGTACAGAAATTTAAAGGACGCCATCTTTCTTCTTCGGGGTTGGATTAAACAGACAATTCTGAACTAAAGGTTTATTTATTTATATTCTTCTGATATGGACGCAACTTGTGCTTTACTTTTAATGACTCTTTTTGTAAATGGGGAGGGGGCGGGTTTTATTCTGAATATGAAGCTTTTCTATGAAAGAAGCACTTAAACTGAAGTGTACAGTAGGTAAGCGCCAGGCCTGAATGGAGGTCAATTTACTATTTTTATGGACATCCTTAAGCTGCACGCCTTTACCTGTTTTTCTTGTCACATATTAAGACATGGGAACGAAATATCGCAAATATCTAGTCTTGAAAAGACGAGTTCCTTTGTTTGAGATTTAATAAACTCAAGAACTAAATTCAGTGTAAAAGAGTGAATTTAAAGGTGGCAAAATGTCTTTGTAAAGGATTGTTAATCGAACTCTTATGTTAGTAAACGTAAACGGAATTGTGTTTAGTAACGTGTATGTACTATACATAATCGAAAACGTACATTGTGTTTCGTTGCCGCGTACAGCATTACCAAAGAGGTTTATTTGTAGCCATAATTATTTCAAAACAATAAGTTCGGTTTACCCATAGCTGCACGTGTAAAGTGCTTGTAGCGAGAGTCCTAATTCCTAGAATTATCTGGTCGTAAAGGTGACTAAAACCAGAACACTTATAGCCCAAAATTATCTCCACTTCAATGAAGCAATCTTCAGCTGTAGAGGTATGTGGAACATAAAACTGTACTCTTACTTGCTATCTTTTTGTATGTGATAGTATTGTTTCATATATTGAATGTTCACGAGTAGTGAAGTGGGGCGATAGGGCGACAAGGGGACTTTAATGTTAAAATAGGGGGTTTGCCTTATAGCGACAATGGAAATTTAACATGGGAAAATTTTGAATGCATTATAGCGACAATGGGAATTTAACATGGGAATATATTTTGGGCCTATATAGCGACAAGGGGAATTGAACATGGGAATATATGGTGGGCCTATATAGCGACAAGGGGAATTGAACATGGGAATATATGGTGGGTCTATATAGCCACATGGGAAATTTGACATGGTGGGTCTGTATAGTGTTATGGAATATGGGAGATTTATATAACACAGATAATAGACAACAAACGTTTTTAAAAAAAAAGAAATGTAGGCATGAAAGTTAATGTCTTTTCGAGGCTTTGGAGTGGCCCTGAAAAGGGCCTTTGGTTTCATCTTCTGCTTCTTCTTCTTCTTTTATTTCCTTCACTTCTTCCACCAAGTTCTCACTTTTTCCATCATTCCTTTCTTCTTCTTCTTCTCCTTCTCTGGCATCCAGTCTGGATGGCCCAATGCACTGAACTTTTCCTGGACTTTTATCCAATTCTGATTGAGCCTATCAAACTCTTCCTTTTTCTTTTTGTTTTCCTTATCCTTTCTTTCTTTACTCCATTTCTCTTTTATCATCATGTCTTCTTCCTCCATCACTTTTCTCATAAGATCTTCCGCTTTCTTCATCTTGTCCATCCCCCATTTTACATTTCTCCACTCCGTCCAGTACAATATGTTTTCTAGGAAGCACCGGACATGGATGACATGATCCAGTGCTTCCTTCAAACTTCCCACTCTGACATAAGGTGGGTCAATCAATCCTCTCAATCTCTTTTCTTCCTCTTCCATCATTCCTTGTACTATCTCTTTAGCTACCTTTAGACTATTAGCATAGTCCAGGCACTTTTTTATCTTCCATTCTTTCTCTGTCTTTTCCATGACACAGGTAATATCCACTATCCAATAATAGATGCATATCAAATGATTTAACAGCTCCGTCGCAGCCACCATCTTCCTTGTCTTTATTCCGTAGAATGGTGCGAACGACGAATGCTGTAAGTTCTTACATAAAAAGAGCGGACGTGAAGGAAAACATCCCCTACTTTTGTCATCTTATATTATCTACTATCCACACTAACGTAATGAGACAGCAAAAACATAACCATAATCCACTATCCACACACGTAAAGCAGCAAAACACATAACCCAAATATACTATCCACACACGCTAAGCAGCAAAACCAAACGCAAATCTATTTTCCACACACACCAAGCAGCAAAAACATAACCATAATGTACTATCCCCACATATGTACTTGAGCACTTAGAATCACACACACACACACACACAAACACATACAATCACACCATGAAAGGAGTGAATGTTTATAATCACACTACTCCACATTCACACACTGGCAAATTGATTACTATATCTTTTCTATAGTTTTGGTTAGCCCTGAAAAGGGCTGTTTTTCGCGAACTCCAGAGGCATCTGTTAGTGGTGACACCTCCCTGGCCTAGCACCGCACACGCATCTCCGACTCCAGTCTCCTTGCCAATTCACCCTTGTGACTGGAATCGCAGAAGGGGGATGATTGGCTTCAGAATCCCAGTCTTCACTCTCTGGGACCCTGAAGACTTCCCTCTGTCTGTGCTGAATTGGTGGATGCTGTTGTGGCTGTGGCTGTGGTGGAAGAGGTTGTGCCTGTGGCTGTGGTGTAGCTACTGGCTGGGGTGATGTCCTCACTTTTTTGCCTCATTATTATGTGAGGCAGGATTCCTATCTTCTTTTCCTCCTCTTCCCTGTCTTCTCTCCTCCTCTTCCTTCTTTATCCTTCCCTCTTCGACTATGGCCTCTGCGGCCAGTTCATTCAGTATGCGCCTGGCATATTCCAGGTGCATCTGGAGTTCTAAAAGTTTTTCAAGTCTGCTACTCATTTTTACTGTTGATCAATCAACAAGGGTAGCCAGACTGCCGATCTGTTTTCAATTTATACGAAAAGCACGGACGTGAAGGAAAACATCCCACTAAGACACAAAACTTATATTACCTAGATCATGACCAAACAGCGCGGACCTAAAAGAAACACTCACCTTTTTATACTACCCATCACTATTCTAAAAAGTTTCGACAAGCCACTTAAAGAAAATACTTATACACACACACACGCACAGACACACACACGCACGCACACACACACGCACACACTTTCCAAGCAAGATAAAGAATTCATGTGCTTATACACGCACTTCTATTTTTTAACTTATTATAGGCAATCGATTGTTATTTCTTTTCTAGAGTATGGGGTAGCCCTGAAAAGGGATGGGTGTCTTTTGTGTGAACTTGAAGCTATGGCAATCTTTTAGGTTCTAAGATTGCGGCCTCCTCTGACGATAGGCTTTCTCCCAGGATAAGGTCTGCTTCTTCGGAAAGAGAAGAAGAGCTCTTTGGTATCGATACGACAGTCGACAAAGCCTCTGTCAGGTTCAGGTTGCTGCTGCTGCTGTTGTTGCTGTTGCTGCTCTCTCTCTCTCTGCTGTTTCTGAAGTCTGTACTTCTCTGTCCATTCTTCTTTCTCCCTGTTAATTTCTTCTTTGAAGAGCTCTTCTATCAGGTCTTCAGTGACTTTTAACATTCTGACATTCTCTATCTTTTCAGGCTTCGGTATCATACTGTGTTTGACCCTATGCAAATCCACGTAGGCTTCGTTTAGCTTAGCTAGTCTGGAGCACATCTTCGTAGGAGGATGAGTCGACAATGGATGGTCAGACTGGAGACTACCCCGGTTTTATAGACAAAGCGCGGACGTGAAGGAAAACATCCCTACACGGTTATCGAGTCGGAACATTCAATGAGTGTCATGGGAGGGATAGTAAGAAGTCAAAGAGCATGAATCAGGATACCTATAGCCAAACAAACCACAAAGACATTTTTTTCTTCAAAACACAACATTTTTATTCAAAATCACTTAACACTAACAAATAACAAATTTTTTCAATAATAACTATTCACTTTAACATGAAACATTTCTTTTTTCAATAAAAAACATTTTTTGTCCAATGACTCTATTTTGGACAGGGCTGACAACGTTGTGAATGAAATTGAGATTTCCACTGTTGGAAGTCATTAGGCCATTGATGGACACTACGTCTCCTAGCTTGAGACAAAAGATAAGCATAATGGTCACAATACCATCAATCTACTTTCACATCATTTCTAGAAGAAGAACGAGGATCAAAATGAGTCACTAAATATTCTAAAGAATAGTCCAGACTGCGATGATGCAGAAAATACACACAGTACTGTCCACACACCAAGGAATCTGTGCCTTGTAATTTCACATTATTGAATCGTGTGGTCTGAGCATTTCTTCTCGTAAAGTCAGTGATATCGTCTTCCAAAGGAGGCAATCCATACGAATCAAAATATTCCACACATCCTTCTTGAGGAAAGTAGACGGCTACCCAGTGGGTTCCTGGGAGATGACTGTCGTCCGTGTTGATCACATAAGCTAGATGGTCTTGAGGCTTGCGATGAGGGAGTTCATCTTTAGCACATACGACAGGATTCCAAGAAGCAGTGTACGAACTGTGGTTCAAAAGATAATAAAGTTCCCAGGTATCCATGTTTGTGTGGGGTTTTTTTTCTTCACAGGTAATGATAAGTGATCAATTCGATCCTGACTTTTTCTTGGAAAATGTCTGACAAGTAAAATGCGTTTAGCTCCGACTTCGGACCCTGATCCACGAGAGTTTCGATGCGTCGGATCTCCAGAGGCGTTAATGGAGGATAAGAATGTTCACGCAAGCCTTAATACCACTGATGCAACACGACTTCTTTCGAGATGAGACCCCAAGCTTCGTCCAGATACTCGTTCAATTTTTCTTCTTGACTCAACATCAGACATTTATCGTGTTGAATCTGACTGGGATGATCGGTGTGACATCTATAGCAATCTTTCTTGATCAATTCCTTCATTTTTTTCTGCAGGACTGTAGCAAAACAGGAGACTAAATGGGCTTCTTGTTCTGGCCATCTCGACTTCATCATGATGACTTCTTCGTCTTTGTCTTGGGATTCTTCTTCCACAATCTCTTCACATTCCATGTCCAATGTTTTTCCAGTAGGTAAAGAGGGAAAACAGTCTTCCATAGCTTCTAATAATCTAGAATGACTTCTCACAAACTGCTGATTTCTATCATATTGTCAAATTCTGTATACAGGAGGACGGTCACTGAGTCAGGTAGAGGATTAGTCAACTGAAGTTCCACTCGAATCTGGCCGGATTTTATAGGGTGGAAATGTCCCTCGTCGCTGCCTTGGTCTGGAGTGAAATCAAACGCCCACAAATCGTAGCCTCCTGTATAATCCTCGTACGATATGCCGTGACTGGTGTTCGTTCCTAACTGTCCGACGGCTTCGTACAGGGACAAGTACAACCTCAAGTAATTCCTGTAACCAAACTTAGGCTCAAAGGGTCGGGTAAACAGTGTCTTGCCATCGCGACTGGCTTCGATCTTGGCTACGTTGTAATGATGAAACAGGAAAGGATTTTCGTTGTGGACTCGTTGAAGGCTGAATTCTTGACGATACCAATAATCAAACGCTTGGGTAACTGGCCTTGGAACAGATGATCTTCGATCATGGATCGCTGTCCAGCAGGAATAGTGAACGTTTTCATTTCTGCGCGTCGTATCGGATACTTGGCGGTCGTTCTGCTCAACGTGTGACTGATGTCGTTTCCCACTTTGGGTAACACTTCCACGCGTCGCACGTAGAGCCTGGCTTCTTAGATGATGGTATTGTACTCGTTAGCATGGGCCATCAAATGGAAAGCGGTACTGCTACGATTCAGTCTCAGGCGAATATCCACCCCGTTCAGTAAATACTTTTCTTGTAACCATATGTCCAAATGCAAACGATCCATTAGTTCTAAACTACGTCCTTGCAGAATCGTATTTCTACGTCTGTTAAACCCCACATTGTGAGGATCGTCATCTGCTGTGAGGGCTGTGTCGTTAAATGTGTTATCACCCGCTGTGTCAGGTTTCCATACCACGCAAACATCCAGATGAGTAATCTTGGCTTCTTTTCCGTACGTCAAGAGATTTTCCAGGTAGGTACGATAAGGTTAAGTATCCATGCTGCTGCTGACCAGTTTGTTATTCAAGTACAAGTCCACTTCGCTGAACAAGGAATGCATGAAATTGTTGACAGGAGCTACTCTAACATCGCCTCCTGGATTGGTGTTGTCCGTTTCGATCACTTTGACTTTCAAATACAGGTAACTGCTATTCAGATCGATGTAATCTTCGGGCTGACCTTTGATATCAAACTCGATGGGAGCTGAATCCGTCAAAGAGGAGACGGGATGAAATTCCACCCATTGGGATTCTTGCATCGTCATCATGGTGGGTGGCATGGCAAACAGATCCAGTTCCGACTTGGAACAGGCGCAAGACTCTCGGTGCATCATTTTGTCTGTTTCTCAATACTTTAATAATCGAAAACGTCTAAGTCTCGAACAGTTCTGCTTTTCTTTGTCTTTCTAGCTTTAGAAGTGTGAAGTCTGGTAAAAGGGTGTTTTCTTCTTCGTCTCTTTCTGCCTTGTCCTAGCTGTCTCGTCAGGGAAGTTGGAATGCCTGACTCAGTACGGTTCAGGGCATTTATAGGAGTTTCTCCTCGACCCAAAAGGTCTTTGCCTGCTCTCAAGAAAGCTTCTTTTGGGTTTTGTTTGTCGATGATGACATTTTGGAGAAATTCTTTGCCGTGTGTCAATGCCGCATCTTTCAAGGCGTGCAATCCACGTGTCACCATCGGTTTCAACACCGGAGCCACCGAACGGAAAGCCGATTTTAACATATCTCCTAAACCGTGTCCTCTCTGTCGAGCAACCCCTCGTACACTGGATACATGACTTACAACTCGTTAGAGAACCGTTTTCGAAAATGGAGTTTCACCGTGACTTTTCCTTTGGTAGATGGAATATTTTGTCCCAGATCTCTTTCTATAGCAATGTTGACCGTGTCCAAATACGACTTGCTGACAGGCAAATAGTGAGGATGTACAAATTCGCGGTGTACGTGATAAGTGTTTCCACCTTCCTCGTCAGTGACCGTGGCAGAATCCACTTTGAAAGGAATGACACGCAGTAACGGTACGGAGGTGTGTCCTACCACGTGATACTCCACCACATCGGAGTACACAAAGATCAAATTCAGTCCTTGCTTCAGTTCTACCGGGGAACGAAATAACTTGGTAAAAGAATCGTTGTCGGAAATGATTGGTAATTCGTTTTTCTTGATCATGGCCATTCTCATGTCCATGTCCCCGACCAACATGTCAAACAATTCAGGACAAAATGAAATAGACATGATTTTACTACCGTCAAATTTCATCAGGAAGCGAAGAGCTGCTTTGTTGTATTCCAGGGTGACACTTTTTCTGACACTTTCTCAAGCTTTAAGAAACACGACATTAAATCTGGAGGCTATGGTGCTGACCAAATGTTGACCACTAAAATAATAGCCCGAAGGAACGAACAAGTGATAGGACCACTTTTGAGTTTCTGAGTTATATATTTTGTTATCATATTTGACATGAGTATTCAAGTACTTTTGCAAATGTTCGTCATGAACTTCCACTGAAAAACAATTTTGATTGAGAAGGACATTGAGGACTTGGGTCGGGTGAATGATTTCTACCAAAGCCACTTCCCAATGGGCTTCGTGATCTAATTGGATGGTCTGAGATAATTTGACCGTGTAACAGCACAAAGTGTTCTTGGGAAACACCTCCATGGAAATGTCACTGGGTAAGGTTAAGTAAAATTGGTTGTTAGTGTGACTCATAATTCCAGAGTTCTGTGGCTGTCCGAGGGGTTACTGGAAGTCAGAGGAGTGTCTCCGCTCAAAATGGGGTTGTTGTTGTTGTTGGAGTGGTGACTGACACAGGCACTGGACACAAGGTTCCAGTTTTTCCGTTCGAGGTGAATTTCAGGGAGGGATTGGGAAGCAGGTAACCGATGCAACTGCTCAATAGAATGGTCCACAATTGTTTGTCTCCTTGTTGCAAACTCAGATTGGCAATGGCTGCACCGATGACACAATGCACCATGAAGATTCGGCAGAAAAAGACGATTTGTGTTTTAGGCACACTATCTCCACACCACACCCACAAGGGTTGTTTTTGTAAATCTTGCAGAGAAGAACTTGGTGAAGGAGTGGTCGCAGTAGCTGAGTCTTTTTGAAGGGGCATGATGGCCACTTCTTTTTATAGTCGATGACTTGCGAAGTGTCGATCCAAAAATCAAAACTGGGTGGATATTCTTTCCAACGTACTTTGACTTCTTTGACACGTCGTTTGCCTACTTTACGGGTTCTGCGTTCGAGAATGCTTTCGATGTCGTACACGTCGTCTTCTTTTTTGGTGACACGTTGTAACTCGGGTAAGTAAAACGTTCCTTTTAACACTTCTCCATTTATGTCTTCCAATTTATAGACGGCAGGATGACGACCATGCACTCGTTCAGTGACACGAAACAATTCGGTAGTCCAGTTAGGTAAGTAGCCTTTGTCGAAAGTGCGTTTGGTTTTGCCAATGCGTACCCAATCTCCTACGGCCAACATTCCACTTTTCTTGGGGACAGCCCTTGTCGGGGACCTACAAAACAGGCGATCAGACACCAGCACTTCGTTGTCGAAAGTCACTTCTTGAAGGGCACGTCCAATGCTTCGATGGTAAGATTGATTGTACGCTTGCACTAGGTGCAGTAAGATGTCTATGTACTTCAGAGTGTGGTGATGCGTAAAATATTTCCACATGCGTTCTTTCAAAGTGCGTTGAAAACGTTCCACGATGCTGGCCTTGGTTTCAGGATTCTCGGTGGTAAAAAAAATGAATGTCACGTTTCTTTAATTCTTTTTGGAACGCTTGGTTCAGAAATTCTGTACCTTTGTCCGTTTGCCATCGAAGAGGGTGACGACCACTTTGTTTCAACACCTGTTGCAGGGCTCGCACTAACTAACTGCTCGATTTGGAAGTCAATGGTACGACGCAGGCAAATTTGGAGAAGACGTCGTTGAGACAAAACAAATATTTGTAGCCGTGATTGTAGCTGGTCAAATGAGAGACATCAGCTAAATCGGCTTGCCATTGATGATCAATGCCTTCCACTTGGGTGCGACTTCTGGAAAACTTGCGTCGAATGGGTTTGTGTAAAGTGTAGGAAGCTTGTTCTTGTAACCATCGTTGTACTTGAGGTAAACGGAGACTTTTCAGTCGAGTTTTGGCAGCACGATACAATTTTTGAACTCCTCCGTAACCTGCAGGATGGGATAGATCGTATTAAATGCTGGCTAACACCTTTTCCATTTTGTTCGTTAATAAGGCACCCACTCTTGGAGGATGCTACTCTTTTTCTCGTGGGGTATTTTCTTGGTATGTAATCCTTTACGTGTGCGACCAGCGGTACAAGTCGAAGAGGAGGATGTCTGAACAGGGGATATCGGTTCTTGTTTCACTTCTGTCTTCACCTTCTTTTTCTCTTCTGATGAAGAAGGGGTGGTCATCATCTTTTTAATCCATCCAATTCTGGAGGTAGGTGGTGTTGTTAACTTGCGTACTTTTTCTGGTGGAGTTTGAAACCCTTCTTCTTCTTCTCCTTTTTCTGTCTTGGGCACTGGTAGTGGTGGTGGTAGTGGTGATGGTGCTGGACGTTTGATCAAGATCTTAAAATCTTTCAGAGCTGGAAGAGCTGTTTCGTCTAAAGTTTTTTGGTGAAAGAGTTGCAGTCGTTGCAAGAGTTGACCGTACTTTTGGCGATCCATCAAGGACTGCAATTCGTGTTGTAACTGGGACATCTCGTTCAAATTGGGATTGGGAGGTAAATGCGGGGTGCGTTGTTCTTGCCAACGACGGTATTCCATCCATCGTTTGTAAGGCACTAAAGCTAGTTTTCGTCCTTCCATTGAATGTCAAGGGTTACGTCTGAGATCTTGGGACCTCAGAGGTCCTTTTTATCTTGCTTCCACCAGTCCTCTCAACATGGTTCCCAAGACTCCTTTCAGCAATGGACCTAACAAGAGGGGTAAAATTCCTCCACATTGGACCAACATCTTCTTTTGGCGAAGGGGGATTTTCTTTTGAACCATTTGACGAAGAACGTGACGATGTTTGCCTAAGCATTGTTTCTGGTGTTTGGACAAAGGAATCGTGCCTTTCAAAACTTTCAAACAACATTCGCACACGGTATCGATGACCTCTTTGGAGGCTGTTTGAATGAGTTTGTTTCGTAGGGGTGGAGAAGTTTTGGACAGGACAGATAACATGTCCCCATGTTTGACTAAACGAGGAGGCAGTCCTTTCCTTTTCTTTCCTTGGGTTTTATAAGAGGGATGTTTTCTGGAGGGTGACATCTTTGAGTCTTCAAGTGCACCAAAACACTGATACCCTACTTTGTCACAGACCTTTTTTATACTGGAACGCGTCGCCACTGATTGTCTTTACGTCGTATTAACTTGAGGACAGGCATGACACGTCGTACAGGGGTACGCAACGGACTAAATCGAGCCAGTTCTTGCTTGGACAAATCCAGTGAACTCTGTAACATGCCCAATCTCTCTTGGACTTTTGATTTTAGAAGAAGGTACTTTGTGAGCAGCGGCCACTGCCGCTAAAAAGGAGGGTCCTGCCACTGGAGAAGGTCTTGGTGTCATCAACGTCTCCAAGTACTTCTCAGTTCTTGGTGTCATCAACGGAGAAGTGAATCAACCTGAGGCTACCGGAGACGCGGTCACCGTCCTTGCAGTTCGTGGTTTGAGAGTGTAAAGTTGTGTCCTGGCCGAAGTGCATCTCTTGTGACTAGTTTTCTGTGGGCTTTTCTTTTACTGGGGACTTTTTCTCTGTTTCTTTTTCTGGGGGCTTTTCTTTTTCCGGGGTGGTGATCGGAAAGAGGAGGGTCCCGCCACTGGAGAAGTTCTTGAAGACACGGGTCTCCTTGGCGACCTGGTCTTGACACCGTGGCTCTTTTTCTTCTTGGAGCTTCGTTTGGCATTTTTCTTGGGGAGATGTTTGGGAGCATTAGGATCCCATCTTAAGAGAGAGCGAATGATGACACCTCCTAGAGTACCGCTCCCTCCAGGTTTCAAAATGATTTGTTTTTTGGTTTGAGTGTCGATGCGGGGATTGGCCAGTTGGGTCAAAGCGACTTTGTTTCGATCAAAAAAGCGTTTGGTTTGATGAGGAATCTGAATGATGCCTTGCAGTAATTGACGTGTTGTCACCGTGAACCATCGTAAGACTTCTTTGAGACTGACTTCTAAGATACGAGCCCGTATTTGTGGATTTTTTTCGCGATTGATGCCATACAAGGCACGAATCAATTTGAAGGGAAGATGAGACTGAAGGGACGTCATGTTGAGACTGTGTGAGACATACGAAAAGTGTCTAAGGTTTTTATAGATTTTTTGGTGTTAAGGCGAGGACGGAGACGTGTACAGGACAGGCCGTCCGTCTTGGCATCAGTGGTGAAACAATTGGGTACGAAATCGCAAATCATCAAGGGTAGTGGTTTTCAAATCGACGAGTAAATAGGCGTGTGGAGTTTGAGTGGCATCGTCGTACACCTGGGTGAGCCAAGGCGTTCCTAACTGTTTGGCTAAGACTTGCACTTGCGATTTATCACGACGGCATTTAAACAAGACCACGTAATGAGCATTGAGACTGATGGTGCGATGGGCTTTACTTTGTTGAAACAAATTTTGAGTGATGTGAACGACTCTGGCATTACGATGATGCCCTTTGCGCGTAAACCAAAGTTTAATTTCTTCTTCGTCTTCTCCTAACCTGTTGTCGAAAATGACCAAATGGGTTTGACGGGAGTCAGACACGATTCCATCGTCTTCTTTAGGAATGCCTTCCACAAACACGATGGAATCGCCTTGACTTTCTCGCAAGAGGCTGTACGCCGATTACCACTCTTTGTAACACCACACGATGCGTTGAGGTGGCCGATCGATCAAATGATGTTTATGTTCGATCAAACGTTTTACAAATTCGGTTTTGTCTGAACCGCTAGGTCCAGCAATGAGCATGTTAAAGGGATGGCGAAGATACAAAGCCTCCCAACTGGCACGATCTAAGTGTTCGTCGATGACTTTGACAGTGGAGAAAGAGGGAGCAGAGACAGCAGAGGTAGCCATAGTGTTAGGAATGTCACTTGTGACACGAAAACAGACAAGACAAGAGTTTTTATACCTTTTTTCAGGAGACGTTTATTGAATGTTTTAAAAATGAACACGAAAGACTAAAATACATAAAAGCCAAGGGCTTCAGTACAACGATAAAAGGCACATGAAAACGATCAACGTGGAATAGAAACAAGTTTCTGTACAACATGTTTTGGGTAATGTTCTGACCAGTTCAACATGGGTTAAGGTCACACAAGTGTCCTCGCGAAACGGTCTTTCAGAAATGTCCACGACAGTCCTGTCCTGAGTGACGAGTTCTTCATCTGGTACTGTCACTAACACAGGTTGAAAAGTGACTTTTTTCTTTGGACGTTGAAAGGAAGGATCACAACTCTCGAGCATACTGGGCCACTTCTTGGGTCCAAGCCTCAAAACCCCATTTTTCCAGGCACGTACATCTGTCCAATAGGGTTGTAAGTCACAAGCTACACACACATCGTCATACACGTCTTCGATAGCTAAAAGTTGACGAATCATTTTTTCCTGTAGAGGTCGAGAAGTATCCAGATGAAAACGCAAGGCTTTGAGCAAAATGAGTCTTTCGTGACCATTTAAGGCCATCTGGGTGGTAAGTACTGTTCGTAAAGAGTCCACAAGGAATAGGTTGGTAAACGAAATCCCAAAAAACAAGTTACTAAGACACACACCACTTGTCGACCCATATTGAACGGATACAGTTCTTGTAATAATTGATGGTAATGATCCACGGTTTGAATATGGTCATTAAGTTCCTTCCAAGGAATCTGTTCAATCACATGTGATAAAAGCCTTGGCATGGCAGCCTGTTTTTATACTCTCTTTTTTTCGGAAGCAATACACGTACTTTCAAGCCAGAGATCTTCGTTCTCCAGTTGGAAATTTAAATGCTCCAAACTGTAACATACAGTTCAGAGTTCGATTAGAAGTTTCCTCTTCCACTAAGTAGATTCCACGTAAAATATGTTGGTAATCCTTTAACTCTTCTTCCTCAATTCGTTGCTCTAGGTGAATCTCGAAGTAACCAAAATCACAAACATGTCGATCAATGGCGACCTGGAAGTGTTGAACAAGGTCTGACCACTGAAACAATTTGTGACGAATCAGTTCTCTTATAGCATTCAGGTACCAGTGGTTCAAACACCGGTGACGTAACGGATGCAATTGTTCTTTACGTTTCTCTTGTATTTTGACCAGTTCTCGGTAAATGCGTTCTCTCAATTCTACAGGTAAAGCACGAATGTTCTCTTGTAAAGTATCCATGAATAGGTCAGTCAGTACAATTGAATTTACACTCTTCTCCTAGAGCAAAAGTAATCCACATAGTAAGTAATTTCTGACCACTGCCACTCAGGGTAACGTCCAAGAATGTCACTGAAATCTTGTGATGTAAACGGTCTAAAGCGGTATAATAGGATGAACGCACCCTTGATTCAGAGAAATCTAACACATTGGTTGACTTTTTTCACTTTCCTCTTATGAATTTCTCGGCACAAAATTTCAACAGTTACCCTTTGAGATTTCACTCAGGCAAATCCCTGCCAAACTTCCTTGTAGATCTTCTCTTGCAGTTCTTTAGGTAATGATTCAATATCATTTTTGAAATGAAGTTTAAATACTGGTCTCGGTGATGTCCAACATTTGACTCCTAGCCAATCTGGTTTCTTCTTCTTCTTCAACGACATGGTAAGTTACTTCAATGTCTCGGTCCCACTAAGGGTAAGTAATGACAATTCGGTGACCATCGAGCATGTTCCAGGTAGGCCGAATCTTGCGGTTCCCAGTGGTGAAGTGACACACCGCAACTGAAGGACTTGACTTTATCCCCTTCACCCAAGTAGAAAAATCCGGCTCTGGCTAATTCTTCGGGGGTCGATCCTCCCAGATACTTAGGCCATTTTTCTTTGAACGATTGAAGACGATTTTCAAAGTCACAGTATTCAGACAAACGCACAGGGAACGAATATTCGTCTTTCACAGGTTCGTTTCGGTGAGGGAAGGGTGACATGGACAGGAGTTTGCTCAGGGCTGGATGACATCCGTAGGGTGGTAGACGTGAAGGTTGACATCCACATTGACCATGAAACCCAATAAAGTGTCCACGATGACCAGGAGCATCGATTTTGCATCCATCAGGTTTGACGCGCACAGCATCACTTTCCATGATAGGGGTTGTGAGAACGAAGTTCCCATGATGCTTTACGGCATCGCTAAGGTCACAACGTGCAGCATCGCTCACATCGCAAGGCTCACAATCGCACTCGTCTGCAAACTCCGTTACGCAATTACAATGGTAACCGCATGGACACTTGCAGTTTCCTTCCGGACATTTTCCGTCGCAATGCATGGGTCTTATCCATTCATTATTAGTCACACTAGGGGAAGGTAAAACTTTTTTAAAATCCCCAAACTGGAACGATGTCTCTTTCAAAGGATTCATCTTGTTCGCTTGGTCTTGGTAGTTACAATGAGATATCGATCTTGCCTATGGTTTCTTTTTATACTAGTCGCAATGAAGTCTCAAGCTTGTACATCGTTCCGTTTTATGTCTTTTTTGGAAGGTACCGTCTCTAAGGTGCCGTCATAATTGTACCGTAGTGTAATGGGTGGAAAGTCCATATAAAGATAAGGACAGTGCGGAGACCATCGAGTATGTACCAGAATAGCTGAATCTTTATAGATGCAAAGATCCATTCGTAACTTCAGGCCACAACTGAAACACTGTACTTCGAATCCCAATCCAGTCTTAGGTCCCAAGCAGACAAATCCTGTTCTAGCTAAAACATTTGAAGTAGGTAATTCTTCCCTATCCGTGGGCCATTTTTGAAACGTTTCCAATCGACGGGCACAATCACAATAGTCAGGCAAGAAGATCGGAAAATGGTGCGGTTTGAACTTGGAATTCTCATCGGGTTTCTCACTCAATTCTTGCTGTGGCGAAGTCACCCTTCTGGTGAGTGGTTATCTTCTTACAACCAATGTTTTATACCAACATGTCCATAAGGCAAAGTAAAGTGATTGGGAAGACGTACTCGCTTCTGGTACACGATTTGATAGACTTTTTCCAAGGGTCGACTGACGATGTGGTGAATGGGTAAACGTACAATCTTGTTTGGCTGATAGGTGGTCACTTTAAAGTGTTCATCTTTTCCAGACTGCAAGGCTTCTTTCAATACGCCAAAGTTCACCACTCGACTGGTACGATAATTCAGAGTCAATCCTTTCACTTTACACTTCGTGTGCACTTCTCCTTGTTTGTCCCGGTATTCGTAGCCGTAATTGTTAGGACCGCAACTTGCGAAACTTAAACTTTTCTCGTCGGGGTGCTCATCTGTCCAGGCACCTAAACGGTCTCCTTCGATACTAGGGTGCTGTTGACTCGGGTGATCGATGTAAATGCAACTGTCCGTGTCAAAGTACAGGACACGTTCCCCTAACAGTTCTAAAGCTTCGTACAATTTTAAGCGAGCATGAGCTGTCATGTAAGCCGCAATGATGACATTTCCAAATGGGTCGGCTTCTACAAAGTCCAGATCTTCTTCGTGATTCACTAAGATCAGATCCTCGCGAACGACGTCTACGTGTTTCATGTATTTGGTTTTGTCGTGAATCATCTGAAAGTAGCGGGAAGGTTCTGTCAAATACTCCGTCTTGGGTAAACACGGTCGTTGTGCCATTTTACCCCACAAGCAATTTAACATCACTTTGGCAAACGATCGCCTGCCTTCGTTTTTCTCGATGTGATCTAAAAGGATGCCTTCTTGTGCCCAGTATTTCTCTTTGAATGTCTTTTGGTCTTCGGGAGAGTAACACCAGGAAGAATAGCCACTGGCTTCTTGTTTCAGTTTCAAAAAAGCATCCACGTAGTCTGCGAAAATGCCTTTCTGAGTGGGGTCACCCTTGTAGTATTGTTGTGTCTTGCGAAAATGGTAAATTTCTTACACTTCTAACAGTTGGTATCCCATGTCCAGAGCTTTGAACAATTCTACGCTCACCCAGGTCCCCGTCAAGACCCGTTCTTCCTGGGAGTGCAGACAAGGTTGGTCTTAGTTGCACGTTTCGGCAGAAGTACGGCACAAAGGAAACATCAGTTTGTCTTGACAATGGTGAGGTAACACGGGATGGTACAAGTCCGTGGGAGGCAAAACTTTGCACTTGATTAAACCTTCGTATTGTTGAATGTTGGCCAGGTCAATGTGTTCCGTTAACAATTGCCGGTGACCTGCAGGAAAGCGACAATATTTGCACACGTAGGGATACAGCGAACACACGTCCAAGTATTTGATTTCTTTTCCTTTCTCTTCGTCGGCTTGGTACAGCAAACAGGTGGCATTGGTTCTTCCTCCGTACAAACCATCCCTCGGGTTCAGGGGGTCCATGAACTGGTAACTTTCTACGATGCCTTTAAACTCGGAATCGATTTTCAAACGGTGATCGTATTCGTGTTCCCACATTTCCACCACTTGGTATCCTTGCTGTTCTAACTTTAGGCGTCGCTGACAAGTGGCCTGGTACAAGCCTTCCATGGTTCGATGTAAAAACTGATTTTTAGTGTTACGATCAGGGTAACAGACGGGACATCCGTGAAATAAGCAACCGTTAAACTCGTACACGATCTTGGGGTTTTCTAAGTCTCAGCCATCTACCGAATGCGTTCCGATGGTCTTTTCGCCCCCTCCGTTGCGGGCATGCTGAATCCATTTGTCTTCCTTGTCGCACAAGTAATGTAACCAGCGCAGGGCTTTGACCGAGTATTGACGTTTGAATATAGTTGGTCGTTTGAGGACTGATGACAGCCACGGTGTTTTCAGGCATGAATTGTTGTCGGTAGACTAAGGAACATGCTTTGGCAATGGTGCAAGCTTCTTTCAAAGGATCGACCCCTCCATGTTCCATGAACAGTTCTCGAAATTTTCCACAGCAACGTCGTAAAATGTCCACGTCGGAACGACAATACTTTAACATTTCTTCCACAAAGTCAAAAGGGTCGGAGGCATGGGCCTGGTACCAAGCGTAGAAAGCTTCTCGTTTTTCGGTACGCATGTTGTCGGGGTCGTAATAGTGAGCCTCAGGCAAAGGGGGTTGAACGGCATGTTGATTGACTTCGGTATTGAAAAAGTGTGGAAAATACCCTTTAGCCATTTCTGTCATTCCAAATGTTTTAGGCATTCGACTCAAAGGCATGGCCAAATAGCTCATCGAATCTTTAAACTGTACTTGTCCCACTTGCATGAAAATGAGTTTGGCTCCGTTCAAAGTGACTTTAGGACGCTCGGTGCCTTGTTCCGTATAGTATCTGAGAAGAAACTGTCCATCGTATCCGGAGAAATTGTGAGCCATCACCGTGGCATGACGATGACAATCTCGGTAACGTTCGATGTCCTCTTGGCTCCATGTCTTGTCAATGGGGTCTAAGACCCATCGGGCAAAATCGGTTAGCGTGTTCGGTCCCCGAAAGATTTTTTCACGCCCTCCAGGAATCTTGCTGCAGTGAGGGCAATGACTGAAGATAGGTTCTTGAATGCACTTCTCGCACGTTCGATGAGCCACGCAGAAATTAGGAATGTGAATGCCGGTCTCTTGCATGCATTCGAAATCGAAAAAGATGAAATTGCCTCTCTTCTTGTGACCATCCTCTTTCTCTTGTTAGGGGCTGGTATTTTTGCATGTAGCATTGATGTTCCAAGTCCACGATTCGGTGACAAATGTGACATTTTTTCTTTCCTGGACATACGTGTGCCTTGGCATTATTGGTAAGTATGCCTTGTCCACACGTGGGGCACAATCTCAAGAGTTGACAAGCACATTTCCGCTGTGACCCGTGTGTCTTGAGATGTTGTTGGTAACAGGCAGGGCTGACAAACGTACGCAGACAAGCTGGACAATGCACTCGTTCTTGTCCTTCGTTCAGACAGGGTTGAGAGGCCAAACATCCTGAGCATTTCGATCCGCAATGTTTGTGTTGCTCTCGATTGTTATAGCCATAGTCACATTTCTCACAGTAATAACTGTATCCCAGGAATGCGGTGATACTGGTAATGGTATCGAAATGGTCATCGTGATGATAAACATGAATGTATTTTCCATCTTTAAAGTCTTGGCCTCGAAACAACAGAGATCCGCGCACTTCTTGAGGGTTCACTTTCAAAGTGTAGCGTGGAGCTAGGACATCGTGCAATTTTTGCATTTCAGGAATGCCACAGGGTATGTCTTTGGACAGGCCTGCTTGTTGTAACAGGAGTTCTGCTTCATTTCGTTCTTTGGCTCGGTTCGATTTTTGAATAGTTTTCCAGGCTCTTTTCCATTCTGCCGTGTCGTTCTTGTTGGCATAGGTTCGTCCCACCACGATAGCCCTGGCTAAACACATCTGGTCTTGAGAGTTGTGAATTTGAACGAGGCTACGGTTAATGCTGCGAAGGTCGTTCACCAATAACACCTTTTGGCGTTGTCCAGTCCCTTGAGGAGGAGAGACGTGGGTCATGTCCAGTGTGGCTTTTCCATCGGTGATGTCAAACTTGTCATTGGACTGTTCCACGTGTTGAATCTTGTCCATGACTTTGGAAGGGGTCAATTCTGCAGGGCTACTAAACTCGATCCAAAGAAGGGATTTCAAGCCGTCGTGTTGTATGGAAAGTCTTATGCGATCGTCTTCTTTGGTTGACATTGTCGCTTGAGTGTGGTGAGCAAAGAATCCCACATCTCGGTGATGAACTCTTCTGCTTTCTCCAGTACGTCGGACTTGAAATCTTTAAACTTCACCGTGTATTTGTAAGCCATGGTTCTAAATTTTCTAGAGGTGCGCTTTTCCGTCTCTCGAATGTGATAGTACTTTTCAGGGTTGACTAAGGGTGGTGAACTTGGGCTAGGTGCAGACTCTCTGGGTTTGGATTCTGGTTCACTCATGTCCTCTTCAAAGTCACTGGCATGAATTTGTGTCAAGACTTCAGCAATGGTACGAGGCGATAGATGATGTTTCTGTCTCTTACGTTCTTCTTCTCCTTTCTTCTCGATTGAAATGGATCGTTTCATCTTGACTGCAAAAAGTCAGACGACTAAAGTTTAAACACCATGGGTTACTTTATATCCATGACAGACCAGCGTATATAAAGGGTGTGTGTCTTGTCCTTCCACTATTAATTTCACTCTGAAACCGAGCAGAACATGGACGAGACTACACAAATCGAACTTTTCATCAGAACTTTGCGAGGGGTCATCAGAAAATTTTCTTCAGACCAGCCGACGGACTACTCACCCTCCTTTCGAGATAAAAGTCAAGATACTTGCTATATCTGTCAGAAGAAAGGGCATTGGTCTTCAGAGTGTCCAGACCGTCAGAAAAACAAAACAGGGGCTAAAAGAGACAAAAGTCAAGATACCTGTTATCATTGTCAAGAAAAAGGACATTGGTCTCCAGATTGCCCTAAGAAACAACAGGAGCAAGAAGAATAGGGGAGTAATGGAGAGGAAGAAGAGGAAGAAAGCAGACAGGTGAAGAAACAGAAACAGGAGAAAAAAAGAAGAAGGGAAGAAAGTGAGAATGAAGAGGAGGAAAAAGCTGTGAAAGTGAAGACATTTTAAAAAAAGAGAGAGTGAAGACAGAAAAAGAAGAAGCCTATGAACTTTTCAAAGTGCTATGTGGTGTTGTGAATTAGATTGTAAAATTTGTACTAGAATAAACAGTCTATAAAACGTAAGTGTCTCTTGGTTTTGATTTTTATAATAAGAATCTACACTCACGCACTCAATCATTCACATGTACTACAGGGGTAAAGAAAGGGATTTTTGAGTTTTAATTGATGTTGGCCAGTGAAATACTATCTCTTTTCGATAGACATGGGTGGCCCTGAAAAGGGCCTTTGGGTCTTGGTGGGTTTTAAACAACAAACTTAGGAAGCAATCAACTTTAACTGTCTTAATTCTTTGCCACGGCCAAGGCCTACTTCTGGACTGCGTACTGTCGATGACGATGATGATTTGGTAGAATTATTAAGAGTGGTATGGTAGGTATTGTCACAGGGTTGGATTGTTTAGCTCGGGAAGGTCTTTTTCTCTTCGGTCGTAATAAAGAAGTCTGATACATTTGTTTCAGACTTCTTAACTCCGCTAAAATGTCTAACAGTACCGTAACGGTTTGACTTTCACCCTCTTGTTTCTTGGCTGCTTCTTCTTGTTGTTTCTTTCTTACCTCTTCTTCTTGCTGTTGTAGGAGAAAAGCTTGTTCCGCTTCCTTTTGCTGCTGTATAAATTTCTCCAATTCTTCTTTCTGTCTCTGTTTAAAATTCTCCACGTGTGGTAAAGAAGGAGAAGGTGAGGAAGGTACTGGTTCAGGAACAAATTCTTGCGAAAGAAAATCCACAAAATCCCAATTCACCTCTTCTGGAAGTAAGTCCGGGTTCCCTTGTGTAGTCTCCACGGTCGGTGCACCCCAATTCATTGTCTTCTGAGTTTCCGTCATGTTTATGATCACTGTGTCGCATGGATTGACTGCGCACAAACGCTAGTGTCTCTATATAGGGAATGTGACGTCACGGACTGCTCTTTTCCGATTGGACAAATGGTGACTGAATTTTGTAACGCGTGTTTGGATTGGTCAATCGACTCAATTCGTTTCGATCCTCCTTCTCCCTATAAATACTCGCAGTTCGCTGCATTCCTTCACCTGTTCTCGTCACCAAGATGTGGACCGACGTGGAATCCTCTACTCTTGTGTCTTTAATGATGTTTAGAACGGACTTACCCATGTACGTCCGATCTACGTGGACTATTGTCAAGATGACGGATACCTGTGTGTGGAAAAGAAGAATCTACGTAGAAAGACAAGGTTGTTTAAAGAGAGTGATGATCTACGGTCCCGAAGTAAGACAGAGTTTAAGGAAAAGAAGGAGACCTCAACGGTGCCCTCTATGTTAACAGTATGGTATGTTAACATAAAACCAAAGGCCCTTTTCAGGGCCATTCCAATGCCTCGAAAAGACATTAACTTTCATGCCTACATTTCTTTTTTTTTTAAAAATGTCTGTTGTCTATTATCTGTGTTCTATAAATTTCCCATGTTCCATAACACTATACAGACCCGCCATGTCAAATTTCCCATGTGGCTATATAGACCCACCATATATTCCCATGTTCAATACCCCTTGTCGCTATATAGGCTCACCATATATTCCCATGTTCAGTTCCCTTTGTCGCTATATAGGCCCACCATATATTCCCATGTTCAATTCCCCTTGTCGCTATATAGGCCCAAAATATATTCCCATGTTAAATTCCCATTGTCGCTATAAGGCATTCAAAATTTTCCCATGTTAAATTTCCATTGTCGCTATAAGGCAAACCCCCTATTTCAACATTAAAGTCCCCTTGTCGCCCTATCGCCCCACTTCACTACTTTCATGAATTTATTCTAACTTTTACAGATAGTCAGAACTATGTCATATAACGTAGTTCTATCAGACAGACTAGAGTCTATTTCAAGTTTATTTATAGCTGAACAGACAACTTTAATTCAGTTGTACGTTGCATGCATTACACGATTAGTAATGTTCGTGTTATTATTATCCAGTAGGATTATTCTTGTCAGACACACGATCATGTGCAAACGTGATTATTCTAATAATAATCTCGTACAATAGTTTTGATTAAATTATTTAAGCTAATTTATGTGCGCGCAAGCATAATATGCATTATGTCATTCGCACTTAACTGTGTGTCGTGTTTTACAGTGTGTGTGTGATTCGCTTTTAACAATTTTCAGTCATATCGCTACGATATCTGCAATGTGGCAGTTTAATAGTGATGCACTGGAGCATCACGCCGAGACATCTAGCATCATATCCCACCCAGTCACATCATCTTGACACCAAGCCGACCAGTCATGACACTAACCTCTGAATGCTGAACGCCAAGCAAGGCAGCTGCTAGTACCATTTTTATAAGTCTTTGGTATGACTCAGTCGGGGATCGAACCCGCGACCTCTCGCATCCGAGACGGACGCTCTAACCATTTAGCCACCGGAGCAGTCTACTTTGGGCGGACATACATATGTCGGTAGATAATGGTATTATTTGTATACCTATCAAAGTCCTACACAAGAATGAGCCTGAAGTTTACTGTCAAATTTGAAAAGGAGGAAAACAATACTGACGTTTTCTGATCCCATATTACAATACACTTAGAAGAGGCTGGAGCTATTTTCCTCGCGGTTTCCTGTTTACAACTCTGTGTGTGTGTGTGTGTGTGTGTGTGTAACACAGTTGGATATGTAAATTAAAACGCCAATAACGAATTAAGGATTCATATGTTCTGATATACCAATGATGAGATCATTTATTGCATCTTGTTTGTTATTTTAACAGACATGCAATATGGCACTTTGTGAACAAACCAATATACTGACGTACATCACCAATTTCCTGTTGATTCAGTCAATGATGTTAAATTGCAGTATATGAATAACCCAATATAAGAATATAAGTTATACTTTTTTTCCAGCCAATAGCGAACTGCACTCTTGACACCAAATGGCGGTCTGAACACAGGATTTATGGTTGCACATTGCACAGCAGCTGCATTATATATATATATATATATATATATATATATATATATATATATATATATATATATATATATATATATATATATATATATATATATAAAGAGAGAGGGGGGAGAGGGAGAGGGGGAGAGAGAGAGGGAGAGAGAGATAGGGTGGGGACAGTGAGGAGCGGAGAGAGGGAGAGAGTTGAAGTTTAAATCGTCATATTATAGTTCTGGTGTTATGTAATTTAATTGTCCAGATCTGTTCTCAGACAATCCCTCATTATCCCATTAGCAGATTGTAAATTTCTATAATTAGTTAAGCTGAAAGGAAATCTCTCTGGAGCATAGCAGAAAATTATAGCAGAAAATTATCTTCGAAGAAAAGAGCGTTCTATCCATTTCGCTGAAGCTCTTAAAGGTACCACTGGGAAAACGAATTGGCATATAGGCAAAATTTGATGATCATCTACTGTATTAGGTCATGAAGCCTTTCACAATCATGGCGTGGGTACACCGAGGGAGTCCATAATACGATTTTGGAGTGTTATGACACTTAACATGTTGTCATATGCGCAGATATTTCATTCAAAAATCTTCTATATATCAAGTATCAGAAAACAAGGTTCTGTGCTTCCGTTGACTCCCTGAACACCAGTGTGGGAACCGAGAATCACGTGTCCATGGGAGGGTTTACAGTCAGGAAGTGTCTGAGAGTTGTGGAACACGTGGTACAAGGTAAAGGGTAAACTCGTTTAACAGTACTTTGAACTAATGTTTGGAATGGCATACAATGTGACAGTAGTCTACATCAAATCTTCCAGGCTTTGTCATATCTACAATGCAAGCGAATGATTTTTGATAACTTATGTTGTCGGTGGAATTTGGCCAAGTTTACTAACCAGTGGAAACCTGTGTTAATTTATCTGTTTTCTAATAAATAAAGAAATAAATATTTTGTGCAAATATTTGGCGATGTAACCATGGTTATCATCATGCTTATCACATTTAAAAGTCCTAGATTTTCGCACATCCGCTTCACATTGAGGTTGCCTGTTTGTTTCTACTGCAATCAGACACATGCTAAATAATTTATTGATTTGTATTTATCTGCAGTATTGGCGATAGAGTTGCTGGCAGCTTGTTGAGAACTTAAATTTGTTAGACCTCTGATGACCACTGCACCCTTAGAGGATATCTACAGACTCGTCTGTAAAGTTGCTGCGTATGTACTTTCTATAGGGAACTTAGATTTAACAGTTAAATGTTTTAATCGCGTTATTTAAAGTCCTTGCCTACTGCAATATTGTGAATTCACTGTTAATCGTTGTACGAATTTTAGTGGATTTCGTGGTTTTGTCATGTTACGAGTTTTAAGACCTAGTGAAGTGTTTTAGGCATTCAAGGAGAACATGCATAGTTAAAAAATAAAATCGCTTTAGTAAAGGGTTATATGAACGAAATTCGCAAAGACCCTCGTAAAAAAGAACAAAGAAAGCCATAAAGTTTGTATCGACTATAACGGGCAGATGTAGTCGGAGAGACAGACAGACAACAGGGGGAGGGGGGAGATTACACACCAATAATTTAGACTTGGTCTACATGGAGTCGCGACAACGGCATTCGACTAGCGATATCTGGCGATGCTTCGTTTATATTTTGGGTTCAAATGTCAAAATAATAAATCAACGTGAGATTATTGACAGCTTTATATAGAAAATACAGTTTTCTTGCCCAAAATAAGTATTAATTGCATCTACAAGTTATGGCTTATGCAACAGCGACTCCTTTCGTGATTAAAGAATGTGAAATCTGAGGTTATTTTACAGTCCATGGAATAAAGATTGATGCAGGCTCCAGATACAGAGGATGTAACAAAGTTACTACAACAAGAAGCGGTATGACAGATATATTCACATTCTCTGCCTTTTGGCTAAGATGAAGGTCTTGTGTTACATATCAAGCAGTAATTCGGTTTAATTACAGATGTATAGAACATTAATTTGGTTAAGATCAAATAGATGCAGATATAAAATGATACTTTTTGGGAGGCTGTGAAATATTCTACATATTTTGCAATTCGTTCTTACAAAGGTGTACCAAAGTCAGAATACATTGTGTCAATTTCTTTAGATCTTGTGGAAACTGTGTGCAAAAATACGGACTTCGTGAATAACTGCTGCATATTTAATTTGCCTAATAAAAAAGGATTCCCCAAATTTGCAAATATACATTTTATTCCAGATATTAGATTGGTTTCATACCAAGCCTAATTTTATGGTATTCCTGTTTGTTAGTAACTAGTAGCAAAGAAAATAACTGATATGGTGGATGTAGAGAAGAGAGAACGTTTAAAAAACGGTCGACACAAAACATAAGAAATAATTTGCCGACTGGGTACTATATTTTATAAAATGAATGAAATACTTGACAAATTATCTAACTATAAACGTGCACACATCCTAATTTGCTTCTTGCATCAACATATATACATTCAGAAGCAAGGAATCCACTTCTTTAAAGCAATAAAACCTGTGCTACCACCAAATTCTTAATTGCATATGGGGTAAACAGGCATCCAATAGACTGTTCTCACGTTTAAACCCAAATAGAGCAGTACCCATCTAAAAGACACATGATTCTGCCAAAACAGCATGGTCTCCCAAGACAGGTGGCCAGCTCGTTTGTGATGATTAATAACTTTGTTTGCAAGTATTTTTGTTTCAAACAGGCAACAGGTGCACCCCATAGACTGTGGCTTCATACCAAACAAAGCAAGGCAAATATTGTCCTTCATCATCTAATGTTATGGCTTGACTATCTAGAAAAGTATTTCCAACCTGTGAATGTGATGTGTGGTAAGGTTATCTATATTTTTTAAAACATGAAGTCTTGTCTCTGCAAAACAATAATAACATTAACAAAACATTCTAAAATTTCTTTTTAAGATTATTCAGAGAACAAGAAAGAGTTCTTAAGACAACCAAAAACATATTTTCGTGATTTGCTCCTTGCAAACTGTGTCCTTACCTCTGACATTTTTTGCTTTGGAAAAGAAAAACTAGTTTTTTGTACAAAACGGTGTATTATGTCTTACAGTGACTCCTCTGAAAGGTACAACTTGCATATTTAAACATGAAAGCCATCGATATTTTATCTTCATCAACAAATACATTTTCATTCATTAAATTAGCCTACATTATCAACAGAGAACATATCAATTCAAAGTGGAAACAATGACTTAAAATTATTTATACCTTTTAAGGAAATACGCGATGCTCATAACACATGCAAACATCGTATTTTCTTTTTCATATCTGGAAAATTGTGAAACCATACATTGCTATTTACCATTCCAAGCAATCTATATAATACGTCAATTTAGAAATAAGCAATCGAGGCCTGCCAACAGAACTCAGATAAAAAGTAATCGAACTCAGAAGAAAACGGAGTAAGTTTTGTAATTGAACTGAACTATAGAAAACGTTTTTTATATCACAAGTAAACTAATTCTTTCAAGTTGATGATAAGTTTCTGTTCATGGACATATTTTGCACTTTTCGTACAACGCCTGTCGTATGGTTATTTTTACTCTGTGAGGAAAAAATTTAGAACTGAACTGTTTGGGTCCAAGACTTAAATGTTAGGAAAACATTTTGAAACTAAATCATATGGATCCAAGACTTAATTGTTATGAAATGTCTTATCATTACTGGATGACCTGATGTATATATTCAGATGTATTTATCCTGAATTGCTTTCAAAATTAGATATCAAATATTTTTTAATGTTGTATGTTCTTGAATTCTCTGCCAACTGTCATTATACGTTAAGAAGGTATTATGTTCTTGTATGCTGGTAACTGTTTATGCTTTAGGTGTGAAATAAATGCATACCTTTTTAGCGAGAATTATATTGAATAAAGCATAACAGACTACATGTTCAGGCGTTACTAACCCTAGAGCTCAATATAGTATTATATTTAATCCACATTTTGTAATAGATGTATTGGATTGTAGACTAACTCAGACCGCTTAAGGTTCTTGAATCAAAAAGTCCCAGCATACTCAAAGATGGTTCGTACCAAATACAAAGGAATGTGGACGAAAATTAATTGATGAAATTGACAGTCTGAATCATGTCAGACGGTGGTATCATAAGTAAGGGTAGATACTGGGGATAGGCTCTGTCAAAGTGGAAGAAACGTTTGTATAGCTTGTCATACTGCGTCTGAAAGAAATGTCTCTTGCCGTAGTACCTGCACCATATGTATTTACGGACATTGATCAGAATGTCATGCCATTAGATCGTCATTTTGCAGAAGAAAAAAAAAATAAACGAAAGAATTGTCGACAACGACGATGCGACCTTCAACTACATTAATGCATCAGATGAAATAAATATGTGGATATGGGATCCATTTCAATGTCATTGTGTTAAATCTGTTTTTAACCTCTTCATAATATTACACCACATTCTTTCCAGGGAATAAAATTACATCATTTCCTTAAATATATACAGCTCCCAATTCATGATTCCGTTGCAACTCCCCTCCCCCAAATTTTCGTGGTATAACTCTCTTTAGTTCGAAACAAGATATTCTTGACGATTCTCGCTATTGCTCGAAATATTTGTCAAGATCATACTGTTTAACAGTAACTGATGAAAATTTAGCAATGTTACGAATCTATGGTCATAAACTAAGTAACAGAAAGAAGCAACACCGACAATTTTGTAAAACTTAACAAACAATTTCAGTATTAAAATTATAAATGAAAATATTATGAATCGAATCCAAATTAATCCTGAAAAAGCTCTATTAAAGTCAACAAGAATCAAAAGTTCCCTACAAATTTCAGAACAGGAAATATACTGGTTCACCAAGAAAAGTGACGTTTTCAAAATGGCCTTGTCCAGAACTCCTTTGAATAATTCACAATATTTTTAAAATGACATTATAGTTCAATGAGCACTTTCTATTTCCAATGAATAATCCTAACAAATGTTTTACCTATCAAATAATGTCTAAATACAACACAAAACACGTCTGCAGACTTACAAGAAAAAAAAAGAAATAAAAATTAATCCAGAATAGGATTGAATCTGATTGCTCAGTTCTCTCGTTATATACACCTTCAAACGTCTATTATGACTATATGTCGTATATACCCCACGTGACAGATCTTACTACTGAATCTAATATTTCAAAATACCTATTCGTATGACTAACTCATACAATAGGAATTAACTTAATTCTTCTAAGATACCACCTGTTCGACCTGTCTAATGGGGAAAAGGCTGAATCTCGTAAACATATTAACTAACAATTCTAATAGTAGTAACTGTCAAGACGTACGTAAGCATCTATTTATAGATCCTATGCTCTTCTGTGTTCATTATTATTTTAAATCAATCCAGCATTGGATAATCACTACATTTACAGCCATTAATAAAAATTACAAAATAATACAAAGTCATGTACTAGGATTTGCAAAAAAATAAACATACACATAACATTAAATATAATAGATTTTTAAATTGAACTTTGGGAAAAAATTGAGGCTTAAATCTGGTTCACACGGTTTTGTTATTATTCAAAGCTTCCGTGTTCATTTAATTACTCGTTTGTGGTAATTGTTTTCACAGCTGTTAAAAAAAGTAAAAAACGAGCAACACAAAAAAAGAACAAGAGGCCAAAGTGTACCTCCTATCACTCACCTGCTTACTGGCACAAGGTAGCTTTACTTGATTGCGTTTCACATACATCTTCTAGTATAACAGGAAGCATCCTCATTCAGCTGTCATAACGTTCATTTATATGCACAGATAACACTATTTATTAGGCATGTCAGAGTTCTTGCTAATGCAGGCCCGTACAATACATTTGATAATGTTATATTGCAAATGAAGCCTACAAACTGTTAACACGCTCAAACAATCAGTTGAGCTAGAATGTTTCTCATTATCCTACTTTTCAAAATGAACTTCAAAAAATCCAAGAAATGTCATTTTGTAAACATATGCCCGCTGGTGTGTAACAAGCCAAGTTTACTAAGTTAATAAGCTTGGATGTCGCTCACTAACACATGTATAGATACACCCGTATCCAAACGTGCATATATACAATCACTCTAACATTGGATATGAACAGACTGATGTATAAAAACAAAGATAGGAGTCGACTAATAGTATGGAAACATATACAAAATCATTCATAATTACGGACCAACACTTATTTATACAATCCAACACCTCCTTTTCAAATCTACAGCAGTATACAAATACAAAGAGGAAAATGGTGAATAATGGTGTCAACCACGCACTTATTTATACAATGCAATACGCCCTCGTACTCACCAATACAAACAAAGGAAAGGTACAAGTGATATTGACTATCACACTTCTATTTAGACAATAGAAAATACCTTATTCACGAACACCATAGGTACGTGTAACAACAAAAATGGTGTAAGGGACTATCATTTTCTTTTCATGCATTCATATATTTCATATATAGATATAATCACACTCACACATCATAATCATCATTATCACACAGAACAAGCTATGGATAGGGTGGTGGGGGTTATGTTTATTCTTAAGGACAAGCATACATAAAGACAACAAACACATACAAACAACAAACATAAAATAGTGAATTTTTGGCAATAGTGATTAGGATTCTGTTTCATGGAAAATGACTGCCATGAAAATGATCATTACTTATTTCGTTAAAAAAGGTCAACCCATTTATGGATTTTCAGCCACTGTTTACGACATTGCCACGTCTTTTCTTGCCGACGTCACCGACGTCGTCATCAATTCATGTAACAGACTCGCGGTTTTTCTAAAGTAATCCTCGTTGCACTAGATTCGCTATGTTCACCGTTGAGTCTCGTGTTTTTTCTAAAGTAATCCTCGTTGCACTAGATTCGCTATGTTCACCGTTGAGTCTCGTGGTTTTTCATCTTTGGCTTCGTCGTTTTCGCTTCTTGGTTCTGCACCAAAGCAGTCTCTTTCTGTCAATGCATACTTTTTTCTACCTCTTCTTTCTGCTTCATGCTTAAAATCTTCGAATGGTGGTGATAAAAGGAACGTCGCCACACATTCCTGCGCTTGCAAAATGTAACCGAAAGCAGTCCAATACTTTTGTTTGGGAACAGATTATACCATCGGTTGAGTGATAGCGGCAACAGCGGTAGTAGTTTCACTAACTGGATAAAGAACACCTTCTGGGTGAGTTAAAATAGTTTCCTTTCTTTGTGACGATACAACCTCTCTTTTAAGATGTTAGTAGAGAAGTGGGGCACCCTAGCGTCAATGGGACTTACCATTAAAAACAGGGTCCTGGCACTCTGGCGTCTATGTAAATTTAACATGGGGAAAACTGTCCCGGCACTCTGGCGCAAGGGGAATTTAACATGGGAATATATTTTGGGCCTGTCTAGCGTCAAGGGGAATTTAACATGGGAATATATTTTGGGCCTGTCTAGCGTCAAGGGGAATTGAACATGGGAATAGATTGTGGGCTTGTCTAGCGTCAAGGAAAATTGAACATGGTCTAGGGACAATGGGAAATTGAACATGTACACAGACAAGAGACATTTTTAAAACAATGGAGGCAATGAAAGTCAAGGTCTTTTCGAGATATAGGAGTGGCCCTGAAAAGGGCCTTTGGGTTTATGTTAACATACCCTACTGTTAACATAGAGGGCATCTTTGAGATGTTCTTTTCCTTAAACTACGTCTGACTTCAGGACCATACACTAACACCCTCTTTAGGCATCCTTGCCTCTCCACGTAAATCCCTCTCATCCACAGGCTTGTTTCTGTCCTATGGACAATAGTCCACTTGGATCGGACATACATCGGTATGTCCGTCCGGAACATCATCGATGAGATTAAAGTAGACGATTCAGCTGTGGTCCACATGTTGGGGTGCCGAGAACAGGTGAAGGAATGCAGTGAACTGCGCTTGTTTATAGGGAGAGGAAGGATTGAAACGGATTGAGTTCATTGACCAATCCAAACACGCGTTACAAAATTCAGTCACCCTTTGTCCAATCGGAAGAAAGCAGTCCGTGACGTCACATGTCCTATATAGAGGCACTAGCGTTTGTGCGCAGTCAATCCGTGTGACACAGTGAGCATAAACATGGCGCAAACTCAGAAGACCGTGAATTGGGGTGCACCAGTCGTGGAGACTACCCAAGGGAACCCGGACTTACTTTCAGAAGAGGTAAATTGGGATTTTGTGGATTTTCTTTCGCAAGAATTTTTTCCGGAACCTTCGCCACCTTCTTCTTCTTTACCGCACGTGGAGAAATTTAAACAAAGACAGAAAGAAGAATTGGAGAAATTTATACAACAGCAAAAGGAAGCGGAACAAGCTTTTCTCCTACAGCAACAACAACAAGAAGAAGAGGTAAGAAAAAAACAACAAGAAAAAGCAGCCAAGAAACAAGAGGGTGAAAGTCAAACGGTCACGATACTGTTGGGCATTTTAGTGGAGTTAAGAAGTCTGAAACAAATGTATCAGACTTCTTTATTACGACCGAAGAGAAAAAGGCCTTCCCGAGCTAAACAGCCCAACCCTGTGACAACACCTACCGTACCACCCTTACTGATTTCTACCAAATCATCATCATCGACAGTACGCAGTCCAGAAGTAGGCCTTGGCCGTGGCAAAGGCTTAAGGCAGTTAAAGTTGATTGCTTCCTAAGTTTTGTTGTTTAAAACCCACCAAGACCAAAAGGCCCTTTTAAGGGCCACCCATGTCTCTTGAAAAGAAATAATATTTCAATTTGCCAACATCAATTAAAACTCAAAAATAACCTTATTTACCCCTAGTGTACGTGTGAATGATGGAGTCTGTGAGTGTAGATTCTTATTCTAAAAATCAAAACCAAGAGACACTTACTTTTCATAGACTTTCTATTCTGGTACAAATTTTACAATTCAATTCACAACATAGCACTATAAAAAGTTCATAGGCTTCTTCTTCTTTTTCTGTTTTCACTCTCTTATTTTTAAATGTCTCCACTTTCACAGCTTTTTCCTCCTCTTCCTCCTCACTTTCTTCCCTTCTTTTTTTCTCCTGTTTCTTTTTCCTCACCTGTCTGCTTTCTTCTTCTTCTTCCTCTCCATCACTCCCCTCTTCTTCTTGTTCCAGTTGTTTCTTAGGGCAATCTGGAGACCAGTGTCCTTTTTCTTAAATATGATAACAGGTATCTTGACTTTTGTCTCTTTTAACCCCTGTTTTGTTGTTTTGTTTGACGGTCTGGACACTCTGAAGACCAATGCCCATTCTTCTGACAGATATGGCAAGTATCTTTACTTTCATCTTGAAAGGAGGGTGAGTAGTCCCTCGGCTGGTCTGAAGAAAATTTTCTGATGACCCCTCGCAAAGCTCTGATGAATAGTTCGATCTGTGTAGTCTCGTCCATCGTTGTGCTCAGTTTGAGAGTGAAATGAATAGTGGAAGGACAAGACACACACCCTTTATATACGCTGGTCTGTCATGACTATAAAGTAACCCATGGTGTTTAAACTTTAGTCATTTGACTTTTTGCAGTCAAGATGAAATGATCCAATCCGATCGAGAAAAAAGGAGAAGAAGAAAGTAAGAGACAGAAACGTGATCTATTGCCTCGTACCACCATGGCTGAAGTCTTGGCACAAATTCATGCCAGTGATTTTGAAGAGGACATGAGTGAACCAGAATCCAAACCCAGAGAGTTTTCTTCTAAACAAAGTACTATTTCATTCAAGAGACGGAAAAGCGTCCCTCTAGAAAATTTAGAACCACGGCTTACAAATACACGGTGAAGTTTAAAGATTTCAAGTCCGAAGTACCGTTAGAGAAAGCAGAAGAGTTCATCACCGAGATGTGGGATTCTTTGCTCACCACACTCAAGCGACAATGTCAACCCAAAGAAGACGATCGCTTGAGACTTTCCATACAACACGACGGCTTGAAATCCCTTGTTTGGATCGAGTTTAGTAGCCCTGCAGAATTGACCCCTTCCAAAGTCATCGACAAGATTCAACACGTGCAACAATTCAATGACCAGTTTGACATCACCGATGGAAAAGCCACACTGGACATGACCCACGTCTCTCCTCCTCAAGGGACTGGACGCAGAACGGTCTTATTGGTGAATGGTATTCGCAGCACCAAAACAAGCCTCGTCCAAATTCACAACCCTCAAGACCAGATGTGTTTAGCCAGGGCTATCGTGGTGGGACGAACCTATGTCAACAAGAACGACACGGCAGAATGGAAAAGAGCCTGGAAAACTATTCAACAATCGGACCGAGCCAAACAACGAAATAAAGCAGAACTCCTGTTACAACAGGCCAACCTGTCCAAAGACACACCCTGTGGCATTCCTGAAATGCAAAAATTGCAAGATGTCCTACCTCCATCTTGAAAGTGTACCCTCAAGAAGTGCGCGGGCCTCTGTTGTTTCGAGGTTAAGACTTTAAAGATGGAAAATACATTCATCTCTGTCATCGCGATGAACATTTCGATACCATTACCAGTATCACCGCATTCCTGGGATACAGTTATTACTGTGAGAAATGTGACTATGGCTATAACAATCGAGAGCAACACAAACACTGTGGATCGAAATGTTCAGGATGTTTGGCTTCTCAACCCTGTCTGGACCAAGGACAAGAACGAGTGCATTGTCCTGCTTGTCTGCGCACGTTTGTCAGTCCTACCTGTTACCAACAACATTTGAAGACGCAAGGTTCACAGAAGAAATGCGCTTGTCAACACCTGAGATTGTGCCCTACCTGTGGACAAGGCATACTTACCAATAATGCCAAGGCACACGTATGTCGAGGAAAGAAAAAATGTCACATTTGTCACCGAATCGTAGACTTGGAACATCAATGCTACATGCAAAAATACCAACCCCAAGAAGAGAAAGAGGATGGTCACAAGAAGAAAGGCAATTTCATCTTTTTCGATTTCGAATGCATGCAAGAGAATGTATCCACATTCCTAATTTCTGCGTGACTCATCGAGCGTGTGAAAAGTGCATTCAAGAACCTCTCTTGAGTTATAGCCTTCACTGCAGCAAGATTCCTGGAGGACGTGAAAAAATCTTTCGAGGATCGAACACGCTAGCCGATTTCGCCTGATGGGTCTTAGACCCCATCGACAAGACGTGGAGCCAAGAGGACACCGATCGTTACGGAGATTGTCATCGTCATGCCACAGTGATGGCTCACAATTTCTCTGGATACGATGAACAGTTTCTTTTGAGGTACTATACAGAACAAGGCACCGAACGTCCTAAACGGAGTCAAAATCATTTTCATGCAAGTGGAACAAGTACAGTTTAAAGATTCGATGAGTTACTTGGCCATGCCTTTGAGTCGAATGCCTAAAACATTTGGAATGACAGAAATGGCTAAAGGGTATTTTCCACACTTTTTCAATACCGAAGCCAATCAACATACCGTTCTGCCCCATTTGCCTGAGGCTAAAGACTACGACCCCGACAACATGCCTACCGAACAACGAAAAGCTTACTACGCTTGGTACCAGACTCATGCCTCCGACCCTTTTGACTTTCAGGAAGAAATGCTAAAGTATTGTCGTTTCGACGTGGACATTTTACGGCGTTGCTGTGGAAAATTTCGAGAACTGTTCATGGAACACGGAGGGGTCGATGCTTTGAAAGAAGCTTGCACCATTGCCAAAGCGTGTTCCTTAGTGTACCGACAACGATTCATGCCTGAAAACACTATGGCTATCATCAGTCCTCAAACGACCAACTTTGTCAAACGTCAATACTCGGTCAAAGCCCTACGCTGGTTACATTACTTGTGCGACAAAGAACACAACTCGATTCAGCATGCTCGCAACGGAGGGGGCGAAAAGACCATCGGAACGCATTCGGTAGATGGCTGAGACTTAGAAAACCCCAAGATCGTGTACGAGTTTAACGGTTGCTTATTTCACGGATGTCCCGTCTGTTACCCTGATCGTAACACTAAAATCAGTTTTTACATCGAACCATGGAAGACTTGTACCAGGCCACTTGTCAGCGACGCCTAAATTTAGAACAGCAAGGATACCAAGTGGTGGAAATGTGGGAACACGAATACTATCACCGCTTGAAAACCGATCCCGAGTTTAAGCGCACCGTGGAAAGCTACCAGTTCATGGACCCCCTGAATCCGAGGGATAGTTTGTACGGAGGAAGGACTAATGCCACCTGTTTGCTGTACCAAGCCGACGAAGAGAAAGAAGAAGAAATCAAATACTTGGACGTGTGTTCGCTGTATCCCAACGTGTGCAAATATTGTCGCTTTCCTGCAGGCTACCCGAAATTGTTAACGGAACACATCGACCTGAAAAACGTTCGACAATACGAAGGCTTGATCAACTGTAAAGTTTTGCCTCCCACGGACTTGTACCATCCCGTGCTACCTCACCATTGTCAAGACAAACTGATGTTTCCTTTGTGCCGTACTTGTGCCAAAACCTACAACCAAGACCAGCCTTGTCAGCACACCCAGGAAGAACGTGCCTTGACGGGGACGTGGGTTAGCGTGGAATTGTTCAAAGCTCTGGATATGGGATACCAACTGTTAGAAGTGTACGAAATTTGTCACTTTCCCAAGACACAACAATACCACAAGGGTGACCCCACTCAGAAAGGCATTTTCGCCGACTACGTGGATGCCTTTTTGAAACTGAAGCAAGAAGCCAGTGGCTATTCTTCCTGGTGTCACACACCCGAAGACCAAAAGACATTCAAAGAGAAATACCGGGCACAAGAAGGCATCCCTTTAGACCACATCGAGAAAAACGAAGTCAGGCGATCCTTTGCCAAAGTGATGTTAAATTGCTTGTGGGGTAAAATGGCACAACGACCGTGTTTACCCAAGACGGAGTATTTAACAGAACCTTCCCCCTACTTTCAGATGATTCACGACAAAACCAAATACATGAAACACGTGGACGTCGTTCGCGAGGATTTGGTCTTAGTCAATTACGAAGAAGATCTGGACTTTGTAGAAGCCGACCCATTTGGAAATGTCATCATTGCGGCTTACGTGACAGCTCATGCTCGCTTAAAACTGTACGAAGCTTTAGAACTGTTAGGGGAACGCGTCCTGTACTTTGACACGGACAGTTGCATTTACATCGATCACCCGAGTCAACAGCACCCTGACATCGAAGGAGACCGTTTAGGAGCCTGGACAGATGAGCACCCCGACGAGAAAATGTTAAGTTTCACTAGTGGCGGTCCTAAAAATTACGGCTACGAATACCGGGACAAACAAGGAGAAGTGCACACGAAGTGTAAAGTGAAAGGATTGACTCTGAATTATCGTACCAGTCGAGTGGTGAACTTTGGCGTATTGAAAGAAGCCTTGCAGTCTGGAAAAGATTAACACTTTAAAGTGACCACATATCAGCCCAAAAAGATTGTACGTTTACCCACTCACCACATCGTCAGTCGACCCTTGGAAAAAGTCTATCAAATCGTGTACCAGAAGCGAGTGCGACTTCCCAATCACTTTACATTGCCGTATGGACATGTTGGTATTGGTCTGTATATAAAAAGGGACAATGTCCAAGATCGATAGTTCATTGTCACTACCAAGACCAAGCGAACAAGATGAATCCTTTGAAAGAGACAACCTTCCAGTTTGGGGATTGTAAAAAAGTTTTACCTTCCCCTAGTGTGACTAATATTGGATAGATAAGACCCACGCATTGCGACGGAAAATGTCCGGAAGGAAACTGCAAGTGTCCATGCGGTTACCATTGTGATTCCGTAAGGGAGTTTTGCGATTGTAAGCCTTGCGATGGGAGCGATGCTGTACGCTGTGACCTTAGCGATGCCATAAAGCATCATGGGAACTTTGTTCTCACTACCCCTATCATGGAAAGTGATGCTGTGCGTGTCAAACCTGATGGATGCAAAATCGATGTCCCTGGTCATCGTGGACACTTTATTGGGTTTCATTTTAAATGTGGATGTCAACCTTTACGTCTACCACCCTACGGATGTCATCCAGCCCTGAGCAAACTCCTGTCCATGTCACCCTTCCCTCATCGAAACGAACCTGTGAAAGACGAATATTCGTTCCCTGTGAGTTTGTCTGAATATTGCGACTTTGAAAACCGTCTTCAATCGTTCAAAGAAAAATGGCTTAAGTATCTGGGAGGATCAACCCCCGAAGAATTAGCTAGAGCCGGATTTTTCTACTCGGGTGAAGGGGATAAAATCAAGTGCTTCAGTTGCGGTGTGTCACTTCACCACTGGGAACCACAAGATTCGGCCTACCTAGAACATGCTCGATGGTCACCGAATTGTCATTACTTACCCTTAGTGGGACCGAGACTTTGAAGTAACCTACCATGTCATTGAAGAAGAAGAAACCAGATTGGCTAGGAGTCAAATGTTGGACATCACCGAGACCAGTATTTAAACTTCATTTCAAAAATGATATTCAATCATTACCTAAAGAACTGCAAGAAAAGATTTACAAGGAAGTTTGGCAGGGACTTGCCAGAGTGAAATCTCAATGGGTAACTGTAGAACTTTTGTGTCGAGACATTCACAAGAGGAAAGTGAAAAAACTCAACCAGTGTGTTAGATTTCTCTGGGCCAAGTGTGCATTCATCCTATTATATCGCTTCACACCGTTTACATCAAAAGATTTCAATGAGATTCTTGGACGTTACCCTCAGTGGCAATGGTCAGAAATTACTTACTATGTGGATTACTTTTGCTCTATGAGAAGATTGTAAATTCAATTGTACTGACTGACCTATTCATGGATACTTTACAAGAGAACATTCGTGCTTTGCCTGTGGAGTTGAGAGAACGCATTTATCGAGAACTGGTCAAAATACAAGTGAAACGTAACAATGTCAACTTAGTGAAATGGAAACTTCTGAACGAACTGTAATGTGAAAATTAGTGATTAAACGATTTAGATTCGACACTGAATTAAAACCATGTCTGTGCAAGCAGTACATTTCTTGTGTCAGACAAAAGATGATTTAGTATGACCTATTCATGGATACTTTGCTAGAGAACATTCGTGGCTTGCCTGTGGAGTTGAGAGGACGCATTTACCGAGAACTGGTCAAGATACAAGTCAAACGTAATGAACAATTGCATCCGTTACGTCACCGGTGTTTGAACCACTAGTACCTGAATGCTATAAGAAAACTGATTCGTCACAAATTGTTTCAGTGGTCAGACCTTGTTCAATACTTCCAGGTCGCCAATGATCGACATGTTTGTGATTTTGGTTACTTCGAGATTCACCTAGTGCAACGAATTGAGCAAGACGAGTTAAAGGATTACTAACATATTTTACGTGGAATCTACTTAGTGGAAGAGGAAACTTCTAATCGAACTCTGAACTGTATGTTACAGTTTCGAGCATTTAAATTTCCAACTGGAGAACGAAGATCTCTGGCTTGAAAGTACGTGTATTGCTTCCGAAACAAAGAGACTATAAAAACAGGCTGCCATGCCACGACTTTTATCACATGCGATTGAACAGATTCCGTGGAAGGAACTCATTGACCATATTCAAACCGTGGATCATTACCATCAATTATTACAAGAACTGTTTCCGTTCAATTTGGGTAGACAAGTGGTTTGTGTCTTAGTGACTTGTTTTCTGGGATTTCGTTTACCAACCTATTTCTTGTGGATTCTTTACGAACAATACTTACCGCCCAAATGGCCTTAAATGTTCACGAAAGACTCCTTTTGCTCAAAGCCTTGCGTTTTCATCTGGATACTTCTCGACCTCTACGGGAAAAAAAGATTCGTCAACTTTTAGCTATCGAAGACTTGTATGACGATGTGTGTGTAGCTTGTGGCTTACACCCCCATTGGACAGATGTACGTGCCTGGAAAAAATGGGGTTTTTAGGCTTGGACCCAAGAAGTGGCCCAGTATGCTCGAGAGTTGTGATCCTTCCTTTCAACATCCAAAGAAAAAAGTCACTTTTCAACCTGTGTTAGTGACAGTACCAGAAGAACTCGTCACTCACGACAGGACTGTCGTGGACATGCCTGAAAGACCCTTTCGGGAGGACACTTGTGTGACCTTACCCCCTGTTGAACTGGTCAGAACATTACCTAAAACATGTTGTACAGAAACTTGTTTCTATTCCACGTTGATCGTTTTCATGTGCCTTTTATCGTTGTACTGAAGCCCTTGGCTTTTATGTATTTTAGTCATTCGTGTTCATGTTTAAAACATTCAATAAACGTGTCCTGAAAAAAGTATAAAAACTCTTGTCTTGTCTGTTTTCGTGTCACAAGTGACATTCCTAACACTATGGCGACCTCTGCTGTCTCTGCTTCCTCTACTGTCAAATTCATCGACGAACACTTAGATCGTGCCAGTTGGGAGGCTTTGTATCTTCGCCATCCCTTTAACATGCTCATTGCTGGACCTAGCGGTTCAGGCAAAACCGAATGTGTCAAACGTTTTATCGAACATAAACATCATTTGATCGATCGGCCACCTCAACGCATCGTGTGGTGTTACAAAGAGTGGCAATCGGCGTACAGCCTCTTGCGAGAAAGTCAAGGTGATTCCATCGTGTTTGTGGAAGGCATTCCTAAAGAAGACGATGGAATCGTGTCTGACTCCTGTCAAACACATTTGGTCATTTTCGACGACATGTTAGGAGAAGACGAAGAAGAAATTAAACTTTGGTTTACACGCAAGGGCATCATCGTAATGCCAGAGTCGTTTACATCACTCAAAATTTGTTTCAACAAAGTAAAGCCCATCGCACCATCAGTCTCAATGCTCATTACGTGGTCTTATTTAAAAGCCCTCGAGATAAATCGCAAATGCAAGTCTTAGCCAAACAGTTAGGAACGCCTTGGCTCACTCAGGCGTACGACGATGCCACTCAAACTCCACACGCCTATTTACTCGTCGATTTGAAACCTACTACCCCCGATGATTTGCGATTTCGTACCCAATTGTTTCACCACTGGTGTCAAGACGGAGGGCTTGTCCTGCACACGTCTCCGTCCTCGACTTAACCCCACAACATGACGTCCCTTCAGTCGAATCTTCCCGTCAAATTGATTCGTGCCTTGTATGGCATCAGTCGCGAAAAAAATCCACAAATACGGGCTCGTTTCTTAGAAGCCAGTCTCAAAGAAGTCTTACGATGGTTCTCGGTGACAGCACGTCAATTACTACAAGAGATCATTCAGATTCCTCATCAAACCAAACGCTTTTTTGATCGAAACAAAGTTGCTTTGACCCAACTGGCTGATCCCCGCATCGACACTCAAACCAAAAAACAAATCATTTTGAAACCTGGAGGGAGCGGTACTCTAGGAGGTGTCATCATTCGCTCTCTCTTAAGATGGGATCCTAATGCTCCCAAAGTTCTCCCCAAGAAAACAGCGAAACGAATCTCCAAGAAGAAAATGAGCCACGGTGTCAAGACCAGGGCCCCAAGAAGACCCGTGTCTCCAAGAACTTCTCCAGTGGCGGGACCCTCCTCTTACCGGTCACCACCCCGGAATAAAAACACAGAAAAAGAAGCAGAGAAAAAGTCCCCAGAAAAAGAAAAGCCCACAGAAAACTAGTCGCAAGAGAGGCACTTCAGCCAGGACACAACCTTACACTGGCAAACTACGACCTACAACGGCGGTGACCGCGTCTCCGGTAGCCTCAGGTTCATCCACTTCTCCGTTGATGACACCAAGAACTGAGAAGTACTTGGAGACGTTGATCACACCAAGAACTTCTCCGTTGATGACCCCAGGAACCTCTCCAGTGGCGGGACCCTCCAATTTAGCGGCAGTGGCCGCTGTTCACAAAGTACCTGCTCCCAAAATCAAAGTCCAAGAGAGATCGGGCATGTTACAGAGTTTACTGGATTTGTCCAAGCAATAACTGGCTCGATTTAGTCCGTTGCGTACCCCTGCACGACGTGTCATGCCTGTCCTCAGGTTTATACGACGTAAAGACAATCAGTGGCGACGCGTTCCAGTATAAAAAAGGCCTGCGACAAAGTAGGGTTTTCAGTGAACTTCCAAAAGATGTCACCTCAAAGAAGTCTACTCCGTCACTATCGTCAAAAAAGAAAGACACAAAGGCAGACTCGTCATCCGACAAAGCGCTTAGCCAAGCATCGACGTTACCCTAAGAAAAGATACAGTCGTTCAAAGAAAAAGAGGCGTCAACAAAGGGGAGGATTGCTTGGCGATTTTTGAAAAAACATTGTCACCTTTATGACAAAGCGATAGTCCCAAAAAAAGATAAAAGGGCATGTGTTAAGTCATCGACGTTAGTGTATGTTTGGTGAATGTCCCGGAACCCACAAGCAAAGATGTCACCCTCCAGAAAACATTCCTCTTCTAAACCCCAAGGAAAGAAAAGGAAAGGACTGCCTCCACGTTTAGTCAAACATGGGGACATGTTATCTGTCCTGTACAAAGCTTCTCCACCCCTGCGATAAAAACTCATTCAGACGGCCTCCAAAGAGGTCACCGATACCGTGTGCGAATGTTGCTTGAACGTTTTGAAAGGCACGATCCCTTTGTCCAAACACCAGAAACAATGCTTAGGCAAACATCGTCACGTTCTTCGCCAAATGGTTCAAAAGAAAATTCCCATCGGACAAAAGAAGAAGATGTTGGTCCAACGTGGAGGAATTTTACCCCTCTTGCTAGGCCCATTACTGAAAGGAGTCTTGGGAACCGTGTTGGGAGGACTGGTGGGAGCAAGATAAAAAGGCCCTCTGGAGTCCCAAGATCTCATAATTGACCCCTGACATCCCATGGAAGGACGAAAACTAGCTTTAATGCCTTACAAACGATGGATGGAATACCATCGTTGGCAAGAACAGCGCGAGATGTCCCAGATACAACACGAATTGCAGTCCTTGCTGGATCGCCAAGATTTGTCCGAAACAGAAAAATCGCAAAAGTACGCTCAACTCTTGCAACGACTGCAACTCTTTCACCAAAAAGCTTTAGACGAAATAGCTCTACCCACTCTGAAAGATTTTAAGACCTTGATGAAAAGTCCAGCACCATGATCACTACCACCATCACTACCACTACTACTATCCCCAGGGTCACCAGAGACGCTATCCCACGAAGGTCTAAGGAAGAAGAGATACGAGAAGTGTTTCAAACACCGTCAGCGGCTCCCATGTCTAGCAAGATTGCAATATCTTTGTTGACCCCTTCTCCCACACCCCAACGAGAAGAAATGAAAGCTTGGGTTAAAAAGATGATGTCCACTCCTCCTTCGACAGAAGTGAAGAAGAAAGAAGGGAAACCAGAAGTCAACAAAGAAAAGAAGACCAAAGGCATTCCATTGCCACCTCCACCACTACCTTCGACTTCTACTCCCGTAGCCCAACGGACACGTAAATCCGTTGCCAAACCACCCTTTCGTCCCACCCAAAGTAGCATCCTCGAAGAGTGGGTGCCTTATTAACAAACAAACAATAAAAATGGAGAAGGTGTTAGCCAGCATTTACTACGATCCCTCCCATCCTGCAGGTGACGCAGGAGTTAAAAAATTGTATCGTGCTCCCAAAACGCGACTGAAAAGTCTCCGTTTACCTCAAGTGCAACGATGGTTACAAGAACAAGCTACTTACACCTTACACAAACCCATTCGACGCAAGCTTTCCAGAAGTCGTACAAGAGTGGAAGGCATCGATCATCAATGGCAAGCCGATTTAGCTGATGTCTCTCATTTGGCCACCTACAATCGTGGCTACAAATATTTGTTTTGTGTCATCGACGTCTTTTCCAAATTTGCCTGGGTCGTACCCTTGACTTCCAAATCGAGCAGCGAGTTAGTGCGAGCCCTGCAACAGGTGTTGAAACAAAGTGGTCGTCACCCTTTTCGATGGCAAACGGACAAACGCACCGAATTTCTGAACCAAGCGTTCCAAGAAGAATTAAAGAAACGTGACATTCATTTTTTTTACCACCGAGAATCCTGAAACCAAAGCAAGCAACGTGGAACGTTTTCAACGTATCTTGAAAGAACACATGTGGAAATATTTTACGCATCACCACACTCTGAAGTACATCGACATCTTACAGCACCTGGTGCAAGCGTACAACCAATCTTACCATCGAAGCATTGGACGTGCTCCGCAAGAGGTGACTCCCGACAACGAAGTGCTGATGTCTGATCGCCTATTTGGTACGTCCCCGACGAGGATTGTCCCCAAGAAAAGTGAAGTGTTGGACGTAGGAGATTGGGTGCGCATTGGCAAAACCAAACGCACTTTCGACAAAGGTTACTTACCTAACTGGACGACCGAATTGTTTCGTGTCACTGGACGAGTGTATTGCCGTCATCCTGCCGTCTATAAATTGGAAGACATGAACGGAGAAGTGCTCAAAGGAACGTTTTATTTGCCCGAGTTACAACGTGTCACCAAAAAAGAAGACGACGTGTACGACATCGAAAGCATTCTCGAACGCAGAACCCGTAAAGTGGGCAAACGACGTGTCAAAGAAGTCAAAGTACGTTGGAAAGGATATCCACCCAGTTTTGATTCTTGGATCGACGCTTCGCAAGTCATCGACTATAAAAAGAAGTGACCATCATGCCCTTTCACACAGACGCAGCTACGTCGACCACTCCTTCACCCAGTTCTTCTGTGCAAGATTTACAAAAACAACCCTTGTGGGTGTGGTGTGGAGAACGTGTGCCTAAAACTCAAATCGTCTTTTTCTGCCAAATCTTTGTGGTGTATTGTGTCATCGGTGCAGCCATTGCCAATTTGAGTTTGCAACAAGGAGACAAACAATTGTGGACCATTTTATTGAGCAGTTGCATCGGTTACCTGCTTCCCAATCCCTCCCTAAAATTCACTTCGAACGGAAACAACGGAAACCTTGCGTCCAGTGCCAGTTTCAGTCACCACTCCAACAACAACAACCCCATTTTGGGTGGAGACACACCTCTGGCTTCCAGTCACCCTTGGGACAGCCACAGAACTCTGGAATTATGAACAATAACAACCAATTTTACTTAACCTTACCCAGTGACAGTTCCATGGAGGTGTTTCCCAACAACACTTTGTGCTGTTACACGGCCAAATTACCTCAGGCCATCCAATTAGATCACGAAGCCCATTGGGAAGTGGCTTTGGTAGAAATGATTTACCCAACACAAATCAAAAACATCACTCAAACTCAAAACACTTTTGACGTCGAAATTCTAGACCAAACAGTGCAGCAAACCATGATTACCACTAATCAACATAAATCACTTCCGAAGGACACAGTACCCCGCAGCAGTGTCACTTCTCCTTTTTACATTTATTACTTTAAAATTAACTCAGGCTATTATTTTATCGGTCAACATCTGGTGGAGGCAATCGCTGACAAATTCCATGCAGCATTTGACAAAGTTCTGACCACACTAAAAAAAACGTGTCACCATTGAGTACCATAAAGTGTCTCATCGTCTACTAATCAAATTTGAAAGTGAGGAAAAAAGTATACGTATTAAATTTTGCCCTGAATTGTATGACATTTTGGGTGGAGACCTCAATATGGTCACGGATAAGCACACCAAAAGGATTAACATAGCAGACATTGACAAAAACGGGCATTTTGCGATGTATTTTCGTTTCCCGGTAGAACTGAACCAAGGACTGAATTTGATCTTCGTGTACTTCGATGTGGTAGAGTATAACGTGGTGGGACACACCTCCGTACCGTTACTGCGTGTCATTCCTTTCAAAGTGAATTCTGCCACGACCAATGACCAGGAAAGTGGAAACACTTATCACGTTCACCGCGAATTTGTACATCCTCATTATTTGCCTGTCAGCAAGTCTTATTTGGACACTGTCAACATTGCTATAAAAGGAGATCTGGGACAAAATATTCCATTCACCAAAGAAAAAGTCACGGTGAAACTCCATTTTCGAAAGCGGTTCTCTAACGACTCGTAAGTCATGTATCCAGTGTACCGAGGTGTTGCTCGACAGCGAGGACACGGTTTAAGAGATATGTTGAAATCAGCCTTTCGTTCGGTGGCTCCGGTGTTGAAACCGATGGTGACACGCGGATTGCACGCCTTGAAAGATGCCGCGTTGACGCACGGCAAAGAATTTCTCCAAAATGTCTTCATCGACAAACAAAACCCCAAAGAAGCCTTCTTGAGAGCAGGCAAAAATGTCTTGCTGCAAACAGGCAAAGACATTTTGGGTCGACGAGAAACACCTATAAATGCCCTGAACGCTACCGAGTCAAGCATTCCCTCTTCCCTGAAGCCACAGCAAGGACAAGGCAGAAAGAGACGAAGAAGAAAACACCCTTTTACCAGACTTCACACCTCTAAAGCTAGAAAGACAAAGAAAAGAAGAACTGTTCGAGACTTAGACGTTTTTGATTATTAAATTATTGAGAAACAGAAAAATGATGCACCGAGAGTCTTGCGCCTGTTCCAAGTCGGAACTGGATCTGTTTGCCATGCCGTCTACCATGATGACCATGCAAGAATCCCAATGGGTGGAATTTCACCCTGTCTCTCATTGACAGATTCTGCTCCCATCGAGTTTAAAATCAAAGGACAGCCCGAAGATTACATCGATCTGAATAGCAACTACTTGTTCTTGAAAGTCAAAGTTCTAGATAAGACGACTGATGGTGGAATAGAAGACACTGGGAATATAGCCCCAGTCAACAATTTCATGCATTCCTTATTCAGCTCAATGGACTTGTACTTGAATAACAAACTGGCCAGCAGCAGCATGGATACTTATCCTTACGGTGCCTCCTGGAAAATCTCTTGACGTACGGAATAGATGCCAAGAATACTCATCTCAAAGCCTGTGTGCTATGGGAACCTGACGAAGCGAACAAGTTTGACACAGTAGATAAAAGCAATGACGGCTTTGAGGAAAGACGAAGCAAAATCTTAAGTGAGAAGAGTTTAGAACTGATGGATCGTAGGCATTTGGACATGTGGTTGCAAGAGAAATATTTGCTGAACGATGTAAATGTTCGCTTGAGACTGAATCTCAGCAGTACCGCTTTCCATTTGTTGGCTGATACTGATGCTACTACTGGTGGCAATCCCAAAAGCAAAATCGAGGACGTCAAACTCTACGTACGACGCGTGGAAGTGATACCTAAAGTGGGAAATGACATCAGTCACACTTTGAGCAGAACGACCGCCAAGTATCCGATACGACGTGTGGAAGTGAAAACGTTCACCATTCCCGCTAACCATCATTCCATGATCAAAGAGCATCTGTTCCAAGGACAGTTACCCAAGCGTTTAATCCTTGGTATGGTCGAGAATTCAGCCTTCAACGGAGCCTTTCAACTTTCAACACTTCAAGGTGAAGAAAATCGAAGTCAGTCGCGATGGCAAGACCTTGTGTACCAGACCTTTCGAACCTGACTTTGAGAAGATGAATTACTTGAGATCGTACTTGTCCCTGTACGAAGCCACCGGCCCGTTAGGAACCAACTCCAGTCACGGCATTACGTACGAAGATTACACAGGAGGCTATGCTTTGTGGGCTTTCGATTTCACTCCAGACAAGGCAGCGACGAGGGACATTTCCACCCTATAAAATCCGGCCAGATTCGTGTGGAACTTCAGTTTGCAGAAGAGCTGTCAAAGACAGTAAACGTCATTCTGTATGCAGAATTCGATAACACCATATAAATCAACAGTTTGAGAGAAGTCATTCTACATTATTAGAAGCTATGAAAGACTGTTATCCCTCTTTACCTAGTGGAGAAACTTTGGACATGGAATGTGAGGAGACCATGGAAGCAGAATCCCAAGACAAAGACGAAGTCATGATGAAGCCTAGATGGCCAGAACAAGAATCCCATTTAGTCTCCAGTTTTGCTACAGTCCTGGCAGAAAAAATGAAGGAATTGACCAAGGAAGATTGCTATGAATGTCACAACGATCATCCCAGTCAAATTCAACACGATAAATGTCTGATGTTGAGTCAAGAAGAAAAATTGAACGAGTATCTGGACAAAGCTTGGGGTCTCATCGAGATAGAGTTCGTGTTGAATGAGTGGTATAAAGGCTTGGATAAACATTCTTCTCCTCCATTAACGTCTCTGGAGTGCCGTCGCATCGAATCTGTCTTTGATCAGAGTAAGAAGTCGGAGCTAAACGCCTTTTACTTGTCAGACATTTTCAAGCAAAAAGTCAGGATAGAATTGATTACTTAGCATTACCTGTGAAGAAGAAAAAAACAAGAAAACAAAAAAATGGATACCTGGGAACTTTATTATCTTTTGAACCACAGTTCGTACACTGCCTCTTGGAATCCTGTCGTATGTGCTAAAGATGAACTCCCTCATCGCAAGCCTCAAGACCATCAAGCTTATGTGATCAACACGGACGAGAGTCATCTCCCAGGAACCCACTGGGTAGCCGTCTACTTTCCTCAAGAAGGATGTATGGAATATTTTGATTCGTATGGATTGCCTCCTTTGGAAGACGATATCATTGACTTTATGAGAAGAAATGCTCAGACCACACGATTCAATAATGTGAAATTACAAGGCACAGATTCCTTGGTGTGTGGACAGTACTGTGTGTATTTTCTGCATCATCGCAGTCTGAACTATTCTTTAGAATATTTAGTGACTCATTTTGATCCTCGTTCTTCTTCTAGAAACGATGTGAAAGTAGATTGATGGTATTGTGACCATTATGCTTATCTTTTGTCTCAAGCTAGAAAACGTAGTGTCCATCAATGGCCTAATGACTTCCAACAGTGGAAATCACAATTTCATTCACAACGTTGTCAGCCCTGTCCAAAATAGAGAGTCATTGGAGAAAAAATGTTTTTTATTGAAAAAAGAAATGTTTCATGTTAAATTGAATAGTTATTGTTGAAAAAATTTGTTATTTGTTAGTGTCAAGTGATTTTGAATAAAAATGTTGTGTTTTGAAAAAAATGTCTTTGTGGTTTGTTTTGATATAGATATCCTAATTCATGCTCTTTCACTTCTCTCTATCCCTCCCATGACACTCATTGAACGTTCCGACTCGATAACCGTGTAGGGATGTTTTCCTTCACGTCCGCGCTTTGACCATAAACCCGGGGTAATCTCCAGTCTAACCATCCATTATCGACTCATCCTCCTACGAAGATGTGCTCCAGACTAGCTAAGCTAAACGAAGCCTACGTGAATTTGCATAGGGTCAAACACAGTCTGATACCAAAGCCGGAAGAGATAGAGAATGTGAGAATGTTAAAAGTCACTGAAGACCTGATAGAAGAGCTCTTCAGAGAAGAAATTAACAGGGAGAAAGAAGAATGAACAGAGAAGTACAGACTTCAGAAACAGCAGAGAGAGCAGCAGCAACAAAAGCAGCAGCAGCAGCAACCTGAACCTGACAGAGGCTTTGTCGACTGTCGTATCGATACCAAAGAGTTCTTCTTCTCTTTCCGAAGAAGCAGACCTTATCCTGGGAGAAAGCCTATCGTCAGAGGAGGCCGAAATCTTAGAACCTTAAAGATTGCCATAGCTTCAAGTTCACATAAAAAACACCCCTTTTCAGGGCTAACCCAATCTCTAGAAAAGAAATAATTATGAATTTGCCAATGTGTAAATGTAGAGTAGTGTAAATATAAACAATCACTCTTTTCTGGTGTGATTGTATAAGTGTGTGTGTGTGTGTGTGTGTGTGTGTGTGTGTGTGTGTGTGTGTGTGTGTGTGTGTGTGTGTGTGTGTGTGTGATTGCAAGCGCTCACGTACGTTTGTGTGGACAGTAGATTATGATAATGTTTTTTTGTTGTTTGAAGTGTGGGGATAGTAGATTTGGGTTTGATTTGACTGATTTATGTATGTGGATAGCATATTATTTTTTTAAGTGATTAATGAAAATTTTTAAATTAGTAATGGGTAGTAAAAAAGTGAGTGAGTGTTTCTTTTAGGTCCGCGCGTTTTAGACCATAATGTAGGTAATATAAGTTTTGGGTTTTAGGGGATGTTTTCCTTCACGTCCGCGCTTTTCCTATAGAAAACAAACTAGTCGTCAGTCCGGCTACCCATCGATGACTCGTTAACAACAAGACAATGAATACAAGGATTGTAAAACTTGTAGAACTCCAGATGCACCTGGAATATGCCAGGCGTATAATGAATGATCTGGCTGCGGAGGCCATTGCTGAAGAAGGGAGAATAAAAGAGGAAGAGGAGCAAAAAAGGAAAAAAGAAGAGGAGGAATAGAAATAGGAGAGAGGATGTCCTACAATATTCCAGAGACAGAGGATTGGGGTGCTGAAGCCAATCATCCTCCCTCTGCGCTCCCAGTCAAAAGAGTAAACTGGGAGAAAGACTGGAGGTTTAGATGTGTCTGCGGTGCCAGGCCGGGGAGGTGTAACCATTAACCAGGTGCCCTGGAGTTTAAAAAAACAGCCCTTTTCAGGGCTACCCATACTCTAGAAAAGAAATAGTAATCGATTTGCCAATGTGTGTATGTGGAGTAGTGTGAATATAAACACTCACTCCTTTCCTAGTGTGAGTGTATGTGTTTGTGTTTGTAAGCGCACACGTACGTTTGTGTGGATAGTAGATTATTGGGTTTTGTAATGGCTGACGTAAGTTTGTGTGAATAGTATATTAGGGTTTGATTTTGCTGCTTAACGTGTGTGGATAGTAAATTTTGATTCGTGTTTTTTTTTTTTTTTTGCTGCTTAGGGTGCATGTGTGGATAGTATATTTGGGTTAGATTATGCTGCTAATCATGTGTGGATAGTAGATAATATGAGATGAGAAAAGTAGGGATGTTTTCCTTCACGTCCGCGCTTTTCCTATAAGAAGTCATAGCGTTCGTCGTTCGCACCATTCCACGGAATAACGGAAAGAAGAACATGGCAACAGTGACAAGTTTATTTAACGATTTGAGACATAGCTATTTTTGGATCATGGATGGGACCTATGTAGTAGAAAGATTGAATAAGGAAGGAAGATTTGAAGGTAGCCTGAACAATGTGAAGAGTCTTGGAGTAGCAAAAGACCTAATAGGCGGAATGATTAAGGAAGAAGTAGAAAGAATCAGAGGATTCATTGACCCACCTTACGTGAGAGTAGGTAGTTTAAAGGAAGCCCTGGATCATGTCATAGAAGTCAGGAGCTTCCTAGAAAATAGCTTTTATTGGACTAACTGGTGGTACGTAAAGTGGGGTTTTAACCAGTTGATAAAAGCAGAAGAACTAATTAGAGAGGTAATGAAAGTAGAAGTGATGAAGATAAAAGAAAAATGGAGTAAAGAGAGAAAGGAAAAAGGGAATAAGAAGAAGAAATTAGAATTTGAAAGATTGAATAACTGGATGAAGATCCAACAGAAATTCAGAGCGATGGGTCATCCTGACTGGATGACAGAGACTGAAAAGAGGAAGAAGAAAGGAATTTTGGGAAAGATAAGGGGATGGTGGAAAAAATGGAGGAAATAGAAGCAGAAGAAGAAGAAACCCAAAGGCCCCTTTCAGGGCCACTCCTATATCTCCAAAAGACCTTGACTTTCATTGCCTCCATTTTGGTTTTTTTTTTTTTTTTTTTTTAAATGGATCTTGTCTGTGTACATGTTCAATTTCCCATTGTCCCTAGACAGTCCCACCATGTTCAATTTCCCTTGACTCTATACAGACCCACCATGTTCAATTTCCCTTGACGCTAGCCAGACCCACAATCTTTTCCCATGTTCAATTCCCCTTGACGCTAGACAGGCCCACAATCTATTCCCATGTTCAATTCCCCTTGACGCCAGACAGGCCCAAAATATATTCCCATGTTAAATTCCCCTTGACGCTAGACAGGCCCAAAATATATTCCCATGTTAAATTCCCCTTGACGCCAGAGTGCCGGGACAGTTTTCCCCATGTTAAATTTACGTAGACGCCAGAGTGCCGGGACCCTGTTTTTAATGGTAAGTCCCATTGACGCTAGGGTGCCCACTTCACTACTGATGTTTCTTTGAAAAGTACACACATAAATGAAAAAGAAAATAATCAAGAATATTAACTAATGCTTCTTTAATAAGAATCGTTTTATGGGTTTACCGTGTAACTCTTTGAAATAACTTCTACTATATTAGGACCCCCACCCGTTTGGAGTCAGTCCTCTTGCAACGTACCTTCTATTAACCGCGACAACACTTTCACGGTGTACATACGTATCTAGCAGTTAGCTGCATCCGGTGCTATTGTATACCGGCTTTCCTCAATAATTGATGTCTCCTAAGCGGATTCTGTTAAGTACCTAAGTTAAAGTAAAAGATTTGACCAGGTATAGGGATATCAGAGATATCCGAGCTGATAGCATGGCCTAGGTGTGCAATTAATTCCTTTGGTGCATTATTTATTACAGGTGCACAAAATTGCTTTAAAAAAAGAAAATACCGGAACATGCAATGGTATTTAATTTCAAACCATTCTTACCTTTAGGATGATTATTATTGGAAGACATGTAACGAAATTTTGAAATCGGATGGCACAACCTGCACTACTAGCTCCGCCCATTGGATCATATGATTGTTGTTAGTGCAGAAGTGCTTTTCATTCTATTGCACCGACAGGTCTATGCAAATAGTATTACAGTGGGTGCATTTGATTCAGCCAAGATGGATGCCTAGACTTAATACTGGTGAGTGACTATCAAACTTTTATAGATATCGCTACCGTTCAGGATTACTACTATTACTACTAGTATTACTTCTGCTATTAATACTACTGATAACACGTATGATGATATTTTGGTGGGTCTCTTCTCATCTAGAGGTTAGCTTCTTCCCATGGCCGCGGACATTAGAGACTTTGCGTCGAACTCTTGCCGTCATTCGCAGTGTTTGTTTCAAGTGATTGTCGCTGATTGTGCATGGGAGTATATATCTATGTCATTAAACATTATTGTCTGGTTGGACATTTTGTTAGTCATACAAATAGTAAACGAAATGAATGGCGAAAAATATATTAACGTACACCTAAAGGACAGTAAAAGGTATGTCATTCCATTTTTAGTCCTAACATCTAGTTTCATAACTTAATGCATAGCTTCAAGCAATTTGAACATTTTGCTGTTTAATTGTTTGTTTTTTTTAAATTAAATTTAAACCTTAAGAATGCCTTATTCATTATCTGGGGAAAATATTTCAAAATCTACAAATGTCCAATAAAGTCTACTATTACAATTGATGAGACCGCTCCGGTGGCCTAGTGGTTAGGGCGTCCGCCTCTGATGCGTGTTGGCGTGGGTTCGATCCCCGGCCAAATCATACCAAAGACTAATAAAAATGGGACTAACAGCTGCCTCGTTTGGCGCTCAGCATTAAGAGGTTAGTGTTATGACTGGTCGGCCTGGTGTCAGGATAATGTGACTGGGTGGAACATCATGCTACATGTCTGCGGCATGGTGTCCCAGTGCTAGACATCACTATAAACTGCCACACTGCAGACATCGTAGCGATATGACTGAACAATTGTTAAAGTTACGTTAAAAATCCAAAATCACACACACACACACACACACACATTTGATGATATATTTCCAAACGTATAGATATCAGAATAAGCCTCTTCTAAGCAGTTTACTCGTCGCTTATTAACTGCTTTCTTGAGACTATTCCATTATCCTTTGCTTAATTCAGCTATTTTTATGTAATTAATGTTAATAACCGCTGACCACTCTTTTGGAGAAAGAAAGCGTCAAATATTGCATTAAACAAATTAGAGTAGTTAACGGGACCATTCTTCATACTTTAAAAAAATTATAAATAAATAAGTAAAAAGTAGAATTTCACATACACACACAAACTATTTGAAAGAAAAAACTTCATAGGGGTGTTTTCTGTGCCTCCGGCATATATAACGACGCATTCGACCGTCTTGACAAAACAATAAAGAAAACTGTATTGAGGGTTTCCAGTATGGTCCCGAAAACACGATTCATTTTAAAATTTAGTTTCACTGCAAATTTGATCCATTTGGCCCATCGCCTGAAACATATCGATAACTCGCGCGAACATGATTACAATACATAAAATATTCAGAGCATAGCTTATACTCATTAATGCATAATGTCTACATTCGAAAGTATGGTGCTAACACATAACTGGCACGTTCGGGAAAGCCAGGTTTAGATAGTTGGACAGAATTTGACAACAAGTAATTCACGATGTCAGTGCCCCTTCGATGTGTCCTTTCTAAACCTTGCTTAATACGCTCCATCATTTAATAGCGTGTTGTGCGCAGATTTTAAGAAGTCGTACATAGGAGAACGGCTGAACGATTTAAATTCAAGCTACTACTGCCACCGTTTTGCCAGACATAAACCGTGAGTTCTCTTCCCTTTAAATAGGTAGGTGGCAGCATGGAACAAAGCTGTCCAAAATTACTTCCGGTTTACTTCCTGCTTAACAAACAAACACCAGAAAAATTGATAGCATCTTGCTTTACAAAATGTCTCAGTCGTACAGATTGTGGATTTTATTGTCGGTGGGAGAAAACAGAAGCTAAGTTATCTCGGCGAAAGAAGGATTTAATTGATAGGAAAACAAATATTAGGCATAATATGTGATATTGTTGTCGAAAATGAACATTCACATTTTTTCATGTCTGCATAAAAATGGAATATGCGTCATTTTCACATAACTAACCTTGTGATTCTTTTTCTGTAATTATTTTTCAACAGATTCATAAAATCCCTAAAATCCCTAAAATTATATAAGTCACGGACCAGTTAGTGATTTGTTGTGAAAAATTCTTTAGATAGTTAGAAGGCAGGATAATTTAGTGTAAATTCTAGTCTTCCTTTGAAGCGAAGCTATTAAGTTTAGAAATATACCAGATTCTCGTTATAAAGGTAATATTATCCTGCCAATGTTAAGGTAATATTATCCTGCCATATTAAGGTAATATTATATCCGCATTGCAGTCAACTATACATGTTCTTATACTCAGGTTGGAGGCAAATAAGAATAGATTTTTTCAAAGCTTTCGTACTCGAGAAGCATTTTTACAAGTCCTATAAATTATAAAAGTTTGTTATGTTACTGCTGTTCTCCTCCAGAAAATAATTTTCGGTTAAACAGAGCATTATTGTTATCTTTATCATGACGACTTTGTTTCCTGTTTAAGACGGGTTTAATCCGATATTAAGCCCATACATGGCTGAGAGAGAGAGAGAGAGAGAGAGAGAGAGAGAGAGAGAGATGTAAATGTGTATGCGTGTGTGGGATGATATAGTTCAGGTTTGCTACAGGTGAAATATTTCATTTTTATTTTATTCAGACAAAAATACCCAAAATATTACTTAGGAGAGATAAAAGTAGAAAAAATTTCATGTTATCATAGTCTGAATAAAAGATTTCGTAGTCTGATTTAAGTTTTGAAATGACGGTTTTTTAAAATTTAACGATTTAGAAAATTGCATTGTATTTTCTCGCAATAGATCATATAATGTAATATTTTAAAAGGGAATTGTTTCTGATTAACACACGCACACACACACACACACACACACACACACTGATGTATTAATCCTTTATAAGATGCCTGATTCTGTCCTTTAAGGCAATTATTATAAATTTAAGTCTATCTGCCTCCACGTGACTATTTAATTCAAATTTCTTCACCAAATAAATGCAATAGTTTAAAAAAAAATTGTTTAAAGTTTAAATACAAAACTGCTCGCACAGTTGCTGTGCATATATTTACTTGTCTTGTAATGAGTAAATACAAATAATAAAACAATAACTTGTTCTTTTGTATTTATTTATAACGTTCTTTCGTTTATGTACTTAACTGTAAATTGGAGCATGTCATTTGCAGCTTTTGTTTAGAAGATTTTCATTAAGCCACACTAATCGCATTTTCATTGAGTCACATAATCAGATTTTCACTAAGCCACACTAATCAGATTTTCACTAAGCCATACTAATCCGAATTTGACTAAGTCACGCTAATCAGATTTTCGCTAAGTCAGACTAATGAAGAGATTTTCACTAAGCCATACTAAACATGAGATTTTCAACAAGCCATACTAATCAGCGGATAAGAAAATAAAGTTAATATCATTACGATTTGATATATAATAGGTCAGTTCTAACGTTTGGAACAGAAGGATTCCAAAAGTAGTAAAATATACTATTTTAATAAACTGGAAAAGAAGACTAATGGTAAGTTTATATGTCATGTAGTGCTAATGTAGTATATATTTTGATTCACCAAAAAGTGAAATAAGACGAAGATTTGTTTTCAGTGATGTATGTATATTTGTAGTTTTGGTATTTGTTTATCACTGGACTGGTAAACAAATATATTGTTCTGGCTAACGATAAACTCAGAGGGTAACCAAATATCGGGGTCTTGTTTTTCTGTGGCTCCACCTATTGGAAAAATAACGGACTTCGAGCTCTCCTTATTGGGAGCCGATAAGTTTTTGTATCGGTCCGCTTAGTAAATGCCAGACTTTTAGCATTGGTCTGTTTAGCACATACCAAGCACCTACTATACAGGAAGAGGAACTGTTGTTGTTGTTGTGGGGTTTAACGCCATTTTTCAGCACACGATAGGCTATACATGGCAGCCAGTATTACTGGTGGAGGAAGAACCCGGGAAGACCCGAAAAGAACCACCAACCCACGATAAGCTACTGGCAAGCTTTCTCACATACCCACATTGGCTGAATCCGAGACTCGAACCGGCGCAGGGAAGAAGAACTGAACCACTTCAAAGAAAAACAGAATAGTGAAGACCACCGTCGCCGTTCTAGAATGTAAAAACAACTAGTAAGGATGTCACAAATAAAGAAAAGTAAGAAGAAAGGGGAAAAAGGAAGTGGTAAACCACAAGAGGTGATACAAGAACAAAACTAGAAAAAGGAAGTGGTATAACATGAGAGGTGATACAAGAACAAAAAGGCAATAAAAAGAACAACTATAACAGCAGCAACATTTCCTGGACGAGCACTGGCAGCCATTGCAACAGTGAAACCTGCCGCAATAATAGAAACAGCAGCATCAACATTCACTACCAGTCGAGTTAAACCTGAAGATGGAGGATTGGGAGAGTGACGATAATCAGCCTCACTTTATTCATCCGTCTCTATAAACCCATGGCGATAGGAAGTTGGAAAAATAGATGTCTTTGGTGTGGAGCCCTACCTTGGAGGTGCCGGCACTAACCCTCTTTGAGATAAAAATAAAAATGAACTTCTCAAGGGTAAAAATAGTCTTTTCTGAGTTACACTGGTCTATAGAAATAAAAATGCTATTCAATAGTGTCAAAAGTTGTTTTATACATGATGATTCTAAATTTTAAAAAAAAATATAATCTCTTCGTTTAAATTTTAGATAAAGTTGCCTTTCTTAAACAAATGTTTTATTAATTTTTGGAGGCTGTTTTTTATCAGTTCATTTTCTTATATACCTTTTTACGTTTTTATGTTTGCATGAACAATGTTTTGTTTTGTTTTTTAAGCCAATTTTCCGAGCATGTGCAAACTTTTAAACCAATTTAGTGCACTTGCACTATCTTTTAAAACATTTTTGTGCACTTCCACACCTGGCGTGATGTGATGAAATACCTCTGTTGACTCCACATTCAGCTGGGGCACCCGGGATATAATTCTTAACGCCACGATGTTAAACTATAAAAGTAACTCCACAGCTGTAACCACGCTCCTCATCTGAATCTCATTACTTCATCTTTGCGCTTTAACAAACGAGTACGTTGACTGGATCCTATATTTTATCTATCTTCACATATTCAAATCCAATCGAATTGGTATCCTGTGGCGTCTGCAACATGCTACCCTGTAACATTGTCAACTCTGCGCTTTGTCTCTGTAAGTAAAGAATTCCTGAAAGTGTCCTCTTGCGTATTAGATAAAAATCTTGACATTCTGCACCAAAGCCATTATTGAGAAAAGAGCGCAGAAAATAATGCAGTATGCATTGATTTTGCTACATTGATCAACCGCCAGAAATTTACATCCTGGTAGTGATGTAATCCTTGCAAAAGGAGATTACCCATTGTGCGGAGTATTAGCTTTAGTAATACAGTGTCTATTGTATGCGTGTTGGATGGTCTTTAAGTGTGGTAGATCCCCATACTGACCCATAATGTTCCATTCTATTAGTCCCCATAATACCATCGACGCCTACTTCTTTTTCCTATGTTAATTATAGCGATTCTTTATCACATAGGCACTACACTTTACATATAGTATGTGCAGTTTCATATTTTTGGATATGACAACATGCTAAAATATAATTTTATGCGATTCTGATTGGTCCAAATAACTCCATGACATTTTTACGGAATATTCTCTTTATTTATTGGCTGCTATCATGGCTAAATTTTCCTTACCACACCTTTTAATTTTACTTTTACTATCAACATTTTGGCTGACATTTTTTTAATCGATTGCCCAAAAGGAATGTGGGTAAAAAAGTTGTGTCTGTCTGAACATGGAAAATTTACCCCACACCATGCATAGATTATCATGCGCTGAAAATGGCGTTAACCAACAAACAACAACAACAAATAAAACTAAGGGATTTGGTCGAATGAGAGCATGCGTGGGTAGAGGGTGGGCGATAAATCTGTAACATGGAATCCACCCTATATGCAAGAGTGGTTTTAATATTAGCTTATAGGAGTAAATAAATTCATCACTGTTCACAGAGCAATGTGGACATAAAATGGTCTCTAAACCGAGAGAACCTTACCAAACCACAGCATGTTCGAGCGGTATAACAGCTCAAACGAGCTAATGTTTTTTTATTAGGTAATGCAGTTTTGATTCTAAATTAAACTTGTATATGTCTCCTGTAGTCGACAGTTCCGAATCGAATAATGCAAGTATCCAATCATATATACATTACTGTAAATATGGAATATTTGCATCTATGATAATCCTTTCACACGAATAACCAACAACTAGAATGCTTAGTACCGAAACCGAAACACATTACTCTGACCGAACTCGGGTCAAACTATGTGACATGATACTGGACTTTCATGGACATTCTGTAATTAAAAGGTCATGATGTCTGAGTCAAATATTATATTTATTAGGAAGGACAATTGCTCTTTGAATTATGCTTCGTAAAAAAAAATCAATGTTACTGGTTATAGATCTGAGAAAAATATTCCACTAGAGCCAGAGAAATTTTTTTACTCGTAATAAATGAAAGGTCAATCGTTTGAGTCGGAATGAAAGAAATTATTTCTTCTTTTACTCTCTTAAATATTTCTATTAAATAAAAACTATATATTAGCTACAATAGCAACATCATTATACTGTGACGTAACTGATAAAAAGGACACGCTACATCAGGAGTCTCAAACTCAAATCACCCTGAGGGCCGCATGAGGGCATTTTCGATGGCCCAAGGGCCGCACCACCTTTGTTATCTCTCATGACACCTTGTGACGCCAATCGTTTTGTGGGCCACGGATACGGCTTGGCAGGCCGCGTGTTTGAGACCCTTGTGCTAGATATTGTTGTTGTTGTTGTCGGGTTTAACGCCATTTTTCAGCACCACATATGGCGGCCAGTATTAATGGTGGAGGATAAACCCGGGAAAACCCCGGAAAGAACCACCGACCCACGAGAAGCTATTGGCAAGCTTTCTCACATACCCACATTGGCTGAATCCGAGACTCGAACTTGCACAGACAGAGGTGAGAAGGCAGTGATCCGTAACGGAGAGCGCTTTAGACCACTCGGCCACTCGGGGCCCCCTGTGCTAGATATAGAGGGTCTCAAATGGGTAATGATTTATTGTTAAATTTATGAAACTCGTACAGCTTTTGCGAGTTTCATATATTCAATACTAAATCATTACCCTTTTGAGACCCTCTATATCTAGCATGTAATTTTTATCAGTTACGTCAGTTTAATAATGTTGCTAATATTTGACTAAAAGACATTTAAAAGTTACAAAACAGCACTTCAGTGGCATATTTGTTAACAAAACTCCCCGACTTTGAGTAGACTCCAAAATGCTATTTGTTTCTTCTTACGCCTCTGCAGATTGCGTGTGCACTTACTGCAGTTACTCGTCCTTGCAGAGACTGCCTTTCGTTTCTCTGAAAGCCACTCTTTCTGCGCTGTCAAATGATGTATCAAACGAAAGTTACTGAGTTCTATTTTGTTTCTTAAAATGTTCTTCGTCTATGCATGAAATGTAAATATCTTTGATTGTTTCCCCTTTACTTGTGAATTTATGTTCTTATATTTATCCTTCATATATAGTTTCCTATGGAGACGTTTGTCTAAAGTTAAGAACTTCACTTCACCTATTGAGCTCCTAAATTCAAAATCATAAAGCTAACAAATTAGTTTAGTCGGTAACATCTACAGTCATACACAGGTATACGATTATATGGTTTCTGGCGCTGATATATCTCTTGGAACAGACAAGTATGGCTATTTTACACGAGGAACATCTCATGTGCGATATAATAAGAAAATAAAGATATAATACCATACCCAAGTCCCACGGGATCCGCTTCTTGGACAGCGATGAAAATACCTATTAAGTTTATAATTAATTAATTGATTAACAAAGTACATTTTTGTGCAAGCTTACAGCTCATGAAAGATTAAATGAAACCTCTCTCACCTTTTTATATGGCCTCTCCTTTAGCGTTAGGTAATTCGGTTAATAGTGTATAAGTTTTAAATTAATAAATCAATTGTTACGTTACTGTACACAAGCCTACAAACCATGACAGTCTATATGAATCCACCCTCTCCTTTATATGACTTTACGTTCAAAGATATGTAACTCGATTAGCTGTTTATTGCAGTGTAGAGTATATACCTAAAGACCATGAGAAGTCAAACGTTATACATGAAAATATTTTACCGTCTATCGACATAGGAGAAATCCTTGTGTATGTTGTTTTGTTTTTTTTACACAGATTTACTAACACAAACCTACGACTTTTTCCCCAGCGTGAATGTAACAAACCAGTCAGTGATCTGTCATGCAGCATCAGCAATCTTTCTTTCTTGTCAAGCAGCGTGAATTGTAACAGCTGTATCGGATTAATGATTTATATTTAGCCGATCAAATTTTAACAGCTGTATGGGACTCAGCTCTCACCTGTGGCTACAATAAGCTGTGGCATGCTCAGCGGCCACGTCCCGGAAAACGGCCTCGACTGGCCGGCTAAACCAGGCTGATAGTAGCCGACGGATCTTAAACCCTCGGTGAGTTAAGCTTTGTCTACCTAGCATGTGAAGACTGGATTCGGCAGCCTGCGCGGAGAAACCACCAGATGGACAACGGGCAGAAAGGAGATTCCCAGCAAAGCGCCGCGGAACGCTAACAGCTCGACGAGACACGTAGGACGTCCTGGTCATCCACTACACCCAAGGGAGCAAACAACAGACTCATGACCATGAAACTCCCCTCCTGGAAGAAAGACCTAACCATCATCAGTTGCTACGCTCCAACCTTGACCAACCCGGATGAACTGAATGTCAAGTTCTATGAGGATCTTCACTCCGTTATTTCTGACGTTCCAATGGCAGATAAATTCGTCATCCTTGGCGTCGTCAATGCAAGAGTAGGCTGTGATCACGCTGCATGGGATGGAGTGCTGTGAAAGTACGGATTGGGTCATTGTAACAGCAAAGGTCTCTTTTTGCTCTAGACTTGCGCTGTGCATGAACTGCTGATCACCAATACAGTCTTCCGCCTCCCTACCCTAAACCGGACGTCATGGATGCACCCTCGCCCTAAGCACTGGCATCTCATCGACTACGTCATTGTCAGGAAGAGGGGTAGGCATGATGTGCGTGTGACCAAGTCCTTGTGCGGCATCGACTGCTGGACAGACCACCGTCTCATCATCACCAAGCTCAACATCCGTATTCAGCCCAAAAGACTCCCACAGGTAACGAAGGCTCCTAAACGACTAAACATCACCAAGCTGTCACGTATCAGTACCGTATAGTCTCTCGTGGATGCCCTGGAAGAACGCCTGAAATCCACCCCTCTAGACAATCAGAACAAGGAAACCGACTGGGCGGCATTCAGAGAGCTGGTCTACAGCACAGCTTCAGAAACCCTAGGACCTTCAACCAGAAAGCACCAAGACTGGTTTGATGAGAACTGCGACAAGATCAAGCAGTTCCTGGATGAGAAACACCGCCTCCACCAAACCTACCTCAACATCCCACTCCCAGCAAAGATGCGTACAACAATATACGCAGATCTGTACAGCAGAATGTCCGTCAGATGTGAGACAAATGGCTGAGCTGATGAGATCCAGTGCTACGCAGACAGGCATGACATGAAGAACTTCTACAACGCCCTGAAAGAAGTGTATGGACTTACATCCTCTGGATTATCTTTCCTTCTCAGCGCAGACGGAAACACACTAATTACTGACAAAGAGAAGATTCTTCATCGATCCGCTGAACACTTTGACAGCGTCCTGAATCGTCCTTTATCCATCAACGATGAAGCCATCAGTCGTCTATCCCAATTACCCATCAACGAAGCACTGGATGACCCTCCAACCTTGCCCGAGACACAGAAAGCGATACGTCTGCTCTCCAGTGGCAAAGCCCCTGGTTCAGACTCCATCCCAGCTGAAGTCTACAAGGAAGGGGGAACAGCCCTGATAGAAAGGTTCCACCAACTGTTTTTACTGATGTGTCAGCAAGAGACGATCCTCCAGGAATTCAAAGGTGCTTCTATAATCCACCTGCATAAGCGCAAAGGTAACCACCAGGCCTGAGACAACCACCGGGGTATATCCTTGGTCTCAATCGCAGGAAAGATACTCGCCAGAATCCTACTGAACCGCCTCAGTATGCACCTTGACCAGGGACTCCTGCCAGAAAGCCAGTGTGGATTCCGGAAAGAATGCGGGACCATCGACATGGTGTTGGCTGCGAGGCAGCTACAAGAGAAATGTCAAGAGGAAAAGGCCAACCTTTTCTCCATCTACATCGACTTGACAAAGACCTTTGATACTGTCAGCATAGAAGGCTTGTGGAAGGTAATGGCCAAGTACGGATGCCCGATACAATTTATATCCATGGTGCAGCATTTCCACGACGTCATGTAGGCACGAGTCCAGGACAGTGGATAGACACATGAGCCATTCCCAGTAACAAATGGCGTCAAGCAGGGTTGTGTTCTGGCACCGACACTATTCAGTCTATTGTTCTCCGCCATGTTGGCTAATGCTTTCCGAGACGGAGATGTTGGAGTCGGCATTAGTTACCGTACAGATGGAAAACTGTTCAACCCCAGGACTGCGACCTCAACGCTGGCTCAGAAACTGACCTGCAACGCAGCGTTGACAAGTTCTCCAGCTCCTGCACAAGCTTCGATCTCACCATCAGTACCAAGAAGACCGAAGTTCTGCATCAGCCGGCCCATGGACAGCCCTATGTTGAGCACAACATCACCGTCAACGACCAAAAATTCAACGTAGTGAACCGCTTCACTTACCTTGACAGCACCCTGTCAGAGAGCGTCACTATTGACGACCAAGTGAACCTCCGCATTGCCAGAGCCAGCTCAACTTTCGGCAGACTGTATGCCAACGTCTGGAATAGAAGAGGCATCAGCATCAAGACCAAACTAAAGGTCTACAGGGCAGTTGTGCTCTCCACACTACTTTACGCATGCGAAATGTGGACGATGTACCAACGCCACGCTAGGAACTGAACCACTTTCACACCACAAGTCTCAGGAAATTCTTCAACATCAAGTGACAGGACAAGGTTCCAGACACCGAGGTACTCACCTAAGCAGGTCTACCCAGCATCCATAACATCCTGATGCAGTCCCAGCTACGCTGGGCGGGACATGTTGTACGCATGCCAGACCACCGTCTGCCTAAGAGACTCTTCAATGGCGAGCTACAGAAAGGCCAGTGATCCCACGAAGGTCAGAAGAAACGCTTCAAAGACAGTCTGAAAGCTGCATTAAAAGCGTTCAATATAACCCATGATTCCTGGGAGCAAACACTCCTTGTTGAGAAGTACAGTCACTTATAGCAATGGCGCGTACAAAGCAATGATTACAGGACTATCTTTACTGCCCACTACAGACTCCGAAACTCAAAAAGGGTGAGAAGAATCATCACTTTACACAAAAATTAACCAAACCAAATCGAAAATTGCCAAGAAATGGAAAACAACATGGAAAATCGAGGTATTGAAAACAAAATTCGTGCAACACGAGGCAATATGGCGACGAGGAAAGAAGTCAATTACCTTGAGAAATTCTTCGAGCTGGAACGAGTAATGATACATGACAAAAGCTACCTAAAATGTAAATACAGGGAAGGAACGCAAGAAATAGACATGAGGCATATACAAAGGGAAAACATACCTTGTCTAACCACAGTAATGATAGCCATGAAAATAGCTCACCCGGAATGTATGGATAGAGTATACTCCATAAACCCTAATGGATACAAAGGCTATATAATAAGACCGAAAGGGAAGAAACCAATATTACCATATGGAGAAATGCAGATTGGGAAAGGAAAAGTGACAATAAAGGAACCAGAACCTTTGTTAAGGGAGATTAAAAAACGAACAGGAGAATTACATGTTACAGACATCCCGCTGGAAATACCAATAGAAGCAATAGTCAAGCGTTTTGAGGAAAAATACAATATCCCGGTTAGCTCAGCAAGGAACAGAACGATCGAAACAACATCAATTTTAGACGGAACACGGATATTAGAGATAGAACTCAGTAACATGAAGAAAGTAAAGAGAGCCTTTTACATATTCGGATTCCTAGCAAAGACATGGTACAAAGGATGCATTTTTGACAGAACATGCAATAGATGTGGGAATACAGGTCACACACCATTTAAATGTACCCAGAACTCGGGAAATATAAGACCAATAATGACATCTACGAAAACAAGCAGCGGACAAATAGGAAATATGCAGCCACAACAACAACAACAACAAAGAACACAAGATGTGCAGCAGCAACAACAACAGCAGCAGGAAATACCGAAACAAGCAGGAAAAAAGATAGAACAAATACAACAACAAAGAGATGAGCAGAAGCAGCAACAACAACAAGAGCGTTTACAAGAACAGGAAATACAGAAACAAGCAGGAGAAAAGCAAAGGATAGAACAAATACAACAACAACAACAACAAGAGAGAGAAACGATACTACAGAAAGAAATCCAACCGCAGCAACCCAAACAGACAAGAAATGAACAACAAGGGCAACAACAACAGCAACAACAACAAACAAAGCAACAACAGGAAGAACAACAAAAGAAAATAAAATCACAACAGCAACCAGGGTCAACAACAACAACAACGACAACAACACCAACAGATCAGCCTTCAGAAAAAGAATCACGGGGATGTAAACAACAACAACATCAAATACAAATGCAAATACAAGAAAGTCAACTACAGCAACCCAAACAGACAGGAGGGCAACAACAACAGCAACAACAACAAACAAAGCAACAACAGGTGAGGGAAAATAGACAAGAAGAACAACAAAAGAAAATAAAATCACAACAGCAACCAGAAAACCTAGAATTACAAGGGTCAACAACAACGACAACAATACCAACAGATCAGCCTCCAGAAAACGGATCACAGGGATGTAAACAACAACAACAACAACAACATCAAATACAAATGCAAATACAAGAAAGTCAACAAGAAAATACCAAGCTAATCCAACAAGATATTGAACATGAGCAACAACTAGAAAGCAAACTACATCCAAAACAAACAAAACGAAGTCTACAAGGAAAAGAAGGGATACCAATACAGCCATCATTACAAGAAAATGACTCAGAAGTTACAGCTTTCAAATTACAACAGATCCAGAAAACACAAACACCTAGATTATTAGAAACACCCCAAACAAACAGGATACCGCAGCAAAATTCAAATGAAGATCCAGAATTGCTACAACCAATGGAAACAAGCCTAGATTTAAGGAAAGCACTTCGAAATAAGACAAAAACGAAAAGAAAAGAAAGGAGAAAAAGTCAAAAAGAGACAGAAGAAAAACCTATGTTCAGCTACGATGAATACATTGAAAGAAAGTATGGAATTTAAATAATTTAAAAAAAAAAAAAATTTTAAATTAAAAATTACACTTTACAAAAAGCAATAACACAATAGCTAAACATACAGAATAGCAATCATAACATGTAGGGCAGGAGGGCCTCCCTAACTGGTCTGTGAAGATCAAAAAGGAGAGAGAACCCTCCAAAAAAAAAAAAAAAGTATGCCTTATATCGCTCAGCGGCCTTACTAACAAAAGACAGCTAGGCTTGACTGCATTTTACTTATATCTTTAAGTGTAATAGTAAGAACCCTCATGCAGCTGCTATAACGTTGATTAATATGCACATACAACACTCGCAATTAAGCATGTCAACATTCTTGCTAATACATGTATATACCGTAAATTCGATTGAATTTTTTTAAAATTGTTAACAAGCTCAGCCGATCAAACGCAAGATTGCTGCATTAACTTGCTAGAATGTTCCTGATAATTCCAACTTATCAAAAATCTGGACGAAACAAGCTTACAAGCTTACTAAACCAAAAAATCTGGGAAACACAAATTCGAACATGACTGAAACCCAAACCAATCAGATGGACGTTGTTCATGTTAACAAACTTGGATGTCACTCCAAAATGGAACTGATCGTTGATTTTGATCGTATAAGCCTACATATGATAAATTTTTCGCAATGTCACGAGATGTTATAGCACTATACTGTATCAAAGTTCGAAAAATTGATGACATGTATAACATGTTCTCTCTCTATAGATATTTCTGTGGACTTTGCTGCACCTAGTTAGAGTGCGGGAAATGAAGCAATTATAGTTAGTGATGTAAAAAGAGATGAAACAGAAGAATAATAGAGAGAAGATTGATATGAAATAATAATAAAAATATTTGAATACCAAAAGTAGAGCTAGTACCGTGAGAAGTGTGTGAAAGAGATGATGGCGTGAAAATTAAGTTATTCTTGCACCAAACAGCGTTCTCCCACCGGCTGAAGAAGCCACATACCTCAAAAGTGCGGGTTTTGCTTGTTGGTCCACATGAAACAGCGGTCTCTTTTTCTTTTCGATAACGAACTATGCCCTTTAAATCTTCATTGCAAATATCTTTGCACTAACGCAAATGGTTTTGTGCATAAAACCCTTAATATTTGAAGAAAAAAAAAAACAGTTTCCATGTCAATTTTAGATGTGACTTATTTAATTTTCGTTGTTAATTTTCATTTTCAAACTCTCTTTTTTTGGACATTTTATTACGTAATTTTCATTTTCAATTTATCATTCCAAATGTTTCAATTTGTAAGTTTTAACTTTTACCTTTAAAATTCAGGTTCTTCTATTCTTTCTTTCAAATTTTTTTTCTAAATTCACTTTCAATTTTTTTAGTTGAATTTTTAATGTTGACATTAAGTATTTATTTTAAAGTTAGTGTTTTGTTTAATCAATTTTTAATTTTCTATTCTGGTTTAATTTTTGTATATTTGATATTTTATTTTCAATTTCAACATTTAAGGTCTGATTCATTTTTAATTTTAGTATTTCAGTTTGAATTTAGGTTTTACATTTTTTAACTTGTACTTTTCATGTCATTTCTTCATTCTGATTTTCAATTTTTAATTTCCATTTTCAATTTTCCTTTGCAATCTTTCAATAACAACTTTATTAATTTTTTATTTTTTTTCTCCAACTTTATTCTTAATTTTCATTGTAATTTTAATAAGGCCATCTTCCCTTGGATATAATTTTCTAGATGCCAATGAAAAATTGACACAGAGAGAAACTGACATTGTCTGCTCGAGACTGAAAACGGCAAAAAAGCGGCATTTTCATTCATTGTTCTGAATCCATGACGAGCAATGTACATTAGGTAAACAAAAGTCAGTCCATGTACTAAAACTTGGGGTAGGCCCATTTTTAACAATTGTCACCAGAACTGAAAAATCCAATCTGGATTGCTTGACATTGAAAATTTGTGCAAACCTGCTCTCAGTAACATTGGAAGTTTTTTATTTTTTTAATTTAGTGAGAATATTAAATCTAGCATAGCAATTAAGTCAAAACACTTGGACTTCTTACTGAACTTATAATGATTGTTTTTGTATGGAGTGTTAAAAGTACTGGGATCAAAACACTGATACGGATCTGCAGATTGTCAAGCAGGAGATCAATACCTTCTACCGTAGGTATTAATTTTCCTTGGCACACCTGGATCTGTCCCCAGTTACATATGTTTTGATGCGATTCTTTCTAACAATACTGTTCTTGGAAGGCACAGGTGGCCGAATGAGGGCCATCGACGCTCCAGTGCAAAATACGTAGTTGTTTTCTCAAATTCGTAATTGAACAACTTAATTTAAAATATTGTCATTTCTCACCCATGCGACAGAGAAATCTGCTTGTTTTGCTAACCTTACTTTTCCTGTCTCAGTCTAGTATCTCAGACCAATCGTCTCAGTCAAGGTGTCCACGCGCTCAGAACTACTTTTAAAAAAGAAACCATTCTTGTCTTCTGCTGTGCCTGACGTAGTTGTACTAAAACCAAACTACAACAACGGCAACAAATATATAACAAAAATATAGTAACTTAAGTTAAATCCATGTTTGAGAACACACCTTACAAAAACATTTAGAGAGAGACAAAGACTAACGCATATGATGTCGAGCTTTTTGGTATTATGCTTGTTCGTTCCACACAGCATGGTCAGTTCTATCCTATATGCAGTCCTAGCTCAGTACAGTTTTAAATCAGCGTCATTAAATGTAGCTAAAGCTACCTAATTTTAAATACTTCGTGTGAAACAAAGTATATACTGTTAGCTACATTTAATGACGCTGACCTGAAAATGACTGCGCTACAGATAGGATAAAATTCTCAATGCTGTGTGAAATGAACAATATAATAGGAAACACTGCTCCATGCATATAGACTATAGACCTATACATTTCATAGCCTCCCAACTCTCTTAACAACTACGAAAAACTTAGTAACAGCCAGAAAAGTTTTATATAAAACATGCTTTTTTTCTCGTTTTATTAAGCATCTCCATTGTACCCCGGTTGAATCAAAAAGATACCTACAATACTTAATGACAAATAATACACTTACCAGCCAGAAGGAATCATTTATCCGTCAGCACATAATTCCATAAGCAAATTTCACTGTAGCACTTGCCATATTTCCAGGACAGAAAAATAAATCTTCAAAGAATCCGTGAACTTGAAAGTTTAGCACATGTTTATCCGCTGGAGCCCGTTTTTGGAGGGTCTATTATTATATACAGAGGTAATTTTACAATCAATATTTAGGACAACACAAGTATGTCACGCACAGTTTCACCTACTCCAAAGAAAAGAATAGTTATATACGACAGTTTCCCATGAATAATCTAAAGAAAGATGTTACTCTTCGTTACAGCTTGTACCAAGTATAACTAGAGTAGAGCTGAGTAGCCAGTATCGTTTTATTATTTACAATATAACTTTTCAAAATTGGAACTGATGAAAATAAAACAGTTTCTTGTAATAAATATTAATTATTTATTGCCAATTTCATATAACATCCATATATTAAATGTGATAATACGTCATTATTATGCGACGTTTTATGTTTTCATTTTTCTTTGCTCACGCGTATAAACTGTGTACTTCGGACGCAACGGTCACACCACAGCCCTCATTAACATATTTATATTAATGCGCCGCATGTAAACATTGGATGTGAACACTAGTGCAGAATTCTTTTTACTTTAAAGGAAAATATTGGGTGAGAAAAATAATCTACTGTGAGGTTTGGACCGAGACAAGGAAATCTCAGTCGCGGGTTTATATTATATGTCTACCCACTCGGGCAAGCCTCGTGGGGAGACAAATAATATAAACCCTTGACTGAGATTTCCTTGTCTCGGCCCAAACCCCAACATAGATTCTATATATCTCGAACTTAAGATTAGTCTTAACGAAAGTCAGCTTGCGAAAATAAATATAAGTATGGGGTCACATCTAAATTTTATCCGACAAACCTGACCGGAAATATCTCCATGTTATTAATGCTAATTATTTTCTCCGTTAACTTTACATTGTCAGAATAGTTCAGTATTTCAAACGATGTTGCATTCGCCCGCACAATTCATATTGCACTCATAAAGGAACTACTTTCTACTGTAAACAAATAATGGACGCAGACAGCAGCACTTTCGAGTGATTTTGTTTGTCTGTGGATGAAGTAAGCCAGTTGTTTGAACCATTTAAAAGTAGAGATGCCAAAGCTGACAATGTGGATGAATTCATAGAGTCACAAAAGAAACTTTCAACGAAGTAGGCGACTTATGAACGTGATATTAGAAATGTGCAGCGATGGCTGTATGATAACTACTTTGTAAACAAATCATGTACACTCACGTAGTAGGCGGTTTACATTTTGGTTGATTAAATTTGTTTCTGAATGAGCTTAAGCAGATGTTTCGTGGACTGGCACATACCAGCTGCTTTGGTACATTCCGCGTTAACTTTTTTGATATAATGTTTCGGATTTAAGCTGGCGACAGACGCCAGATTTCATAAAATTGCTGGGTACCTACAAATAGCATGCAAGTGACAAGGTATAACTGTCTTCTTTAGCTGATAATAAGAATGGCAAAAAATATACTTACAGTTTTACATCCTGAATTTCCGCAAAACGTACTTTCTTATTTCTGCAAATCCGAATTACATGAGCCATGTCATGGGTTCTCAAGCTTGATTACACATTTCGGAATTGTACTGTAATTTCGACTATATTCCAAGTAAAATTACGTCATCCTTACTGCACTAAAAAATGAAAAAAACATTATATTCCATAGCGTCTTTTTGATAATTGCAATTAAAAGACTTCAAATTTTTCCCACATTATGATTTCAAACATTCAGTGATAGAACAGAAATACACATGCAGATGTCAACACGCTGTGCTCCGTCGCCGTTGAAATCCGATATACTTCATGTAGAATTGGCACATATAAATCCAGTCCATAATCACGAAATTTTGTAGAAACGACAAAACTACCAAAACCTTTTAATTCCAGATCAAATGGAAAAGTTGTTGCAATGCGCATTCATTCACAGTGTGACTCCAAATTTCAATTTGAAGTAGACCAAAACGCCATTTTCTTTCGAAAGTTATGTCAAGCGCGCGACTAAGTTCAAATTTATATGGGCGGAGTTATGTGCGCATTAATAATGTTGTTGTGCAATGATGAATCTGCGCTCGTGTATTTAGTTTAGAATACGGCATACATTCATTTACTTTGTTTCGTATAGTGTATCTTTGTTTACATAATTAAGCCTTAGATAGAATAAGAAAATGAGCATATGATAAAAAGGTTACTGCATTTGTACGGGAAAATATGAACTCGTTTTGTCGGATGGATATACTTCACTCCCTAGGTCGTGCAGTATTTCCATCCAAAAAACTCGTTCATATTTTCTCATACAAATGCAGTAACCTATACATATCGATGGGTTGATGCTTAGGGATACGTTTGACTTGCTGCTGATAGGTCCATATATAATTTCCTTATCTTGTACATTACTGACAAATGGGGAAGGGGGTTCTTAATATTCAATAAGTAAATTAAGGACAGCCTTCTGATTAGTCCCCGGGAAGATATTTTCAATGACTGTATGGCAGTTGTACCAGTAAAGTAAATTATGATTGGCTGGAAGTGCGTATGCTTATTGTACCCGGTCACGATGTGTCTGCGCAAGGTTTTGCTTGTCAAGCAATTATACTCCACGGTGACGTTATTAATAGAACAATTGTGATAGACCATGAACGCTACCCGATGCAAAATATAATTTGAAAAAGAACACAAACTTGTGAGATGAAATCGCCATGAAACCCGTTTGCTAGCGAAATATAAACGCGTGTACGCTGTGGCGGATACAGTATGTGGCCTTTGCGTAGCGGAAATTGCGGCCACATCGACTATCATAAGCATGCCAAACGGATATGCTGTTGGGGTTATATCGATATTAACGATTAGAGCGGGCGTGCGGGCAAATTAATTTCATTACGATGACATCAATGGGTACGTGTTTATTCGGAAATAAATTCGTGGCCTCTCAAAACAGTTATTATACAATTAGTTCGCTATATGCGGTGGCCATCAACCATAAAATCATTACCACGGAGGAGTTCGAGATTGTGTTAGTGGAAGCTGAAAAGTTCCGACGACTTCGTGCACAGATAGGGAACAAGGGCGCAAGCGTTCGAGGCAAAACCGAAACAGGAAATCGATTTATCTGCGGTAAAAATAAAGTAAACGTAAATGCGCTTTACACAGTTGACTTAAGTTTGTGGACATGTCATGTAATTCACTTTGTGACCGAAGGATAGCGCTTCGTACAACCCATAGTTACCCCGCGAGCTAGACCTGTGTATGACGCGGTTGTGTGGTTAACACGGGTTTGCGTTTCGAAACCTTGCAGATTTATTTTTCAAAAACGTGTCGCGCGCGTGTGCACATTGGGAATGCAGTTGCGTTTATCTGTGCGGTCAAATTCATGGGGATAGAAGGCCTATAGCCAGCTCGGTAATAAAAGTATCAAACCCCTGTTAATTCACTACTTGAGCTTATGGTACGGTATAGGAGTGTAATTAATCCCCTTGGTACAATTTGTACAATTATGTCAAATTACATTTAATCCCGGGTTCTTCCTCTACCATTAATACTGGCAGCCATGTACATTCTATCGTGTGCTGAAAAATGGCGTTAAACCCTACAACGACAACAATAAATTATTCTAAAAAAAGAAAACAAAGAATACTGGAATCTGAAATAGCAGTTCTTTTCTTAAATGCTTACCTTTCAGGCATGAATGTGATTGGAAGATATGTAATGAAATTTCTAAATCGGGTGGTGCAACCTGTAAAACTAGCTCCACCCACTGAGTATGCCCGGCATCCCTCAATATCAGATAAATATAGCTTCTTCGTCAATGTAGGTTCGCATTTCAGTCTATAAAACCCAGTTTTATGCGAATACTATTACATTAGTTGGATTTTATTCAGCTAAGATGGATGCCGAGACTTAATACTGGTGAGTGACTATCAAACCTAGATAGATCTTGTTACCATTCAATATTAATACTAGTTCTTCTGTCATTACTACTACTAATACTACTTCTACTACTACTACTACTACTACTACTAGCAAATGTGTTGATATTTTGGTTGGTCTTTTCTCATCACAAGGTTGGCCTACCCCACCCCCTCCCCGGTCGTAGTTATTAAAGCCTCTGCCTGGAATTCTTGCCGTCTTCGGACTGTTTCTTTACGTTGTCTGGGTTTAGTTTTCTCATTAGCATCCGGAGTGATACACGGGCATATGAATTACTAGTTCTTGGTGCTGGTTATCTCTTGAAACATGCAAGAATAGGTATTATCGTACACGAGAAGTAATTTATTTGCGCTATAATAATACATAAAAATATGAAACTATTAAAACTAATGAAGTTTGTAATTAATTAATAAATTAACGTGTTTTATATATTTTTGCGAGCCTACAGAGCGTGTCAGAAAATGAGACTGCTCTTACCTCCATGTGGCCTAACTTTATAGTTCGGTAATTCGGTCAACAGCGTGTAACTTTCAATTGAATGAATCAATTAAACATGTGATCTTCCTTTGCACAAGCCTACGGGCCGTGACAGTTAATATGAAACCACCCTTACTTCTTATATGACCTCTTCTTCAAAGCTAGGTAATTTGGTTCACTGAAATTACAGTGTAGATTATATACCTAACGAACAATAGAAGCTAAACTAGATTTATTTGTTTCTTTTACGACTACCTACATCGATGAACCTTTAGGTTTATTATAATAATTTACTAAACACGAATCTACATTTTGTTCCTAGTGTACATGCAAGTAACCTACCAGTATTTTGTCATAAATTCGCAGCAATATTTCTTTTCTACGAAGTCAGCATAAATTCATCTGCTTAATATACATGGTTTCCATTAGTCAGCATAAATTCAACTTTATGAAATTCGTGGTTTCCAAGAGGCAGCATGAATTGTAACAGCTGCATGCAATTCGTGGTTTTCGTGAGGCAGCATGAATCGTAACATCTGTATGAGATTCGTGCTTACGACTTACATCATTTTTAATAGTTGTTTTGGGGTTTAACGGACTTTTTCAGCTCACGATAGGGTAAATAAAGAACCCCGCATGGCTGATAGAGGAAGAATGCGGGAAAACCTTTGTAAGAACCACTGACCCACGACGTGAAACTACCAAATATCTTAGTAGCTACGGCAAAGACATGCTAATAATATGCATGTGTATGAATATCAGGTTATCTGCACGGATTTATCCTCTGAATCGTACAAATATAGCTAGCAGAGATTTGATGACACCTGGTTTGGTTTCTGATGTTGTTTACAGTAGCCGGACAATTCGGAGAGCGGATAATGCAGATAGTGGACAATTCGGAGAATATTCGGAAAATGCAAACACGATTAAATTGATCTTGTTTAGAAACGTCAATGGATTTAGTTAAAGGACAACATATGACTCTGTGTGTGTGTGTGTGTGTGTGTGTGTGTGTGTGTTTGTGCGTGTGTTGAACTGTTACCAGTGATACTACCCTTTTAAAAACACTTGTTCCTAATCTAAATTCTATCACTGAATAATAATAATTGTCATGTAACACCAACAAAACCCAGATAATTAGGCGATGTCTTAAAGTCAACTCATTAAGACCAAATCCTTTGTCACGTTCAGCCTCATTCTTTCAGCAGGCACATGAATAGACCGCAAAACAAGAAATATCGAGATTTGGATCGCCGCCTTTATTGTATTGAATTCCAATTATGGTACATATATAATTCCACTTATTACTGACGTGGCTTTAGGTACAATATTAACCTAATTGCATACATATCTGACTTATCACAGTTTACTAAAGCGCTTCTTTTTTTTACGATCATGGAAATTAAGCATCTAGTGTTATGACCGAGCTTATCTCGAATACGAAACAAATATTACTTGTTATCGTTCTATGATGCATGCTCGCTAATTTAGACTGATACCAGCCTCCGCCATCATATAGTCTATAATGAAGGTACAGAAATTTAGTAGTTTTTGCCATTATTTGCTGCGCCAAACGTATGTGAAACTGCCGACCAATCACTATATTTCTTCGGAAGTGGCCTCCAAACTATATTCGGACGTCACTTTTGTGCGAATAACGTCACTGACTCACTACAGTTCAGTCGGATCGTCCTCGATCGTTTCCATCGCATGATAGGTAGAAACCTCTTACGTAAAAAAGGGCCACTTTAAATCACTCTTGAGCCAGTGGGTGTGTTACGTCATACTAAATTGATAAGGTCACTAGGAATTGATGACGCATGATCATTACAGCAACGCAATCAATAGTTACAGATAATTGTAACTGAATTTTTTTAAAATATCTTCATTAGGGGTCGTCCATTAATTATGTCAACAAAATGGGGGGGGGAGGAGTTTGAAGAAGTTTGACAATTGTTGACATGGGGGAGGGGGAAGTTCAAGATAAATTGACGTCAACAATGTTACCTCTATGTTGCTTCACAAGTCATGTTGAAGAAGCATGTTCAACAGCACCGACAACGCGATCTTGGGCCTACGCAATTACCACATACTCCTCCACCGCAAAGAATTCGGCCAATACGATTGGCTGCCAAAAGACAGAGAGAGCTGATGGCAATTATTGCTCATAGAGAGATGTTAAGCGCAGAATGGTTGGATGAAGATGATGTTGACTTGTCGGGTGTATCGGTTCCACAAGAAATTAGTGAATCAGCCACTATGAATTCAAAGTGTTATAGTCAATTTGAAATCTGTTAAACAAGTATAAAAAAATGTATTAAAATTTATTTGTAGACTTTTTAATTTCCATAATTCTATTTTTAGCATAAAAGCCAGCCGTATAAAATATTGTTAGTTGGGGGGGGGGTAAAATTTTATTAGGGGGGTCACTGAAAGTTTTACAGTTGTTGACAAGGGGGGGAGGGGGGTAAAAAATTGCCTAAAAATTGTTGACATAATTATTGGACGTATCCTTACACAGTTTCACGAATACTATTTGAATTAAATGTACTGGTATTTCACTGATTTTTGCAAACGTCGTTGAGTGCTATTTTTAAGACCTATCATCTTAATTGACTTGTTCGTTCGCCAAAATTTACCAATTTAGGATGGGTCACTACGATTATCTTTGAGACTCTTTCCGAGAGCCGAAGATAGTTGACTTGCATAGTAAAGACCTGGGGATGTTCTGAATTCACATGCATAAGTTACAATTGGAACACCCTCTGCCTTCTGCCGACATGCTTGGAGAAACCTTAGATGTAAATAATTGTCATTTTGAACTGACCTCAAACCATAGCTGCTATTATATCATGACAATTTAATTGACGTCACAATGTTTACATGACGTGTCATTACACACAGCAACGAAAGCATTCAATTACTGGTATTAAAACCAAATGATTTCTTCATTTATTTTTTTAAAAAAGTATTAAGTTGCCTGAATGACACTCAGGATTAAAAGTGCAAGTATTCATTGATTGGGGAATTGTAATCACATTTAAGCTGTACAATTGGAATTAGTCCTGTTATAAATAATGTAACATGTGAGAAAAAATATAATAGCTATTTATTATATACCTTTTAAGTTTCTACCTCAGAAAGGGTCAGAAATGTATCGACATCATTTCCTTCTAGTAGGAGAATGACACTGTTGATTTCTGAATCCGAATTACCATACTCTCAAACGAGACTGGAGCTACCTTATCCTCGAGGTTTCCTGGTTAAAATAGTAGTGCCCCTAGCGATGGAATGCCAGAACTAACAGTAAACAAGCTCTCACCGCGACGTTAGTTAAAAAAAAGAAGAAAAAGCTTACAAAATATATAAAATATCTTTAAGGCCCAACCCATGATTTTGGCAACAGTTATTCGAGGCTTTTTTTTAAGTCGAAAATATGGTTGGTTCTTTTGAAACAAGATCACATTCGGAAATCGCGCACCAAAACATTGCTGTACAGGAACTTGCGACCCATTTATAGAAGTTCATGGTTGGTAACGTTGGTAAGTTTCTCTCATAATGAATTTTAAATTATTTATATTGCAATTAATTATCTAAAAATTAATAGGTATAAAACAAAAGTAGGCTATAATTCTCACATTACATGTAATTAAGTCTGATGGCTACATCACGTCTCTTGGTCTCGGAATGATCTTGATTTTCTGATGCTAACAACTTTACGTGTCGCGTGACCCAGCAACCAAGATCACGATATATATTAAAAATATCATGGCTTTTTAAGTGTTGGTATAAATCCATTTGATATACCAATGCTGTTGATATCAAATTGTGATCCGCCCATGGCGCATTAATATGCATTTATAAATATAGTTTCAGCATTAGGTTATGGTTCCATATTAGGCTATCACTTCTGTATTCTATAAATATGTGATGAATACCCACTTATTAAAAATTAGCGCTTTACTAAAGTAACGAAAAAATATTAATAATCCCCGTCTTCTAAACGAATTAAACACTGTGCAGGATTTCATCGAAATCATCGGCTCCTCTCTCTCTCTCGCTCTCGTGCATACGGGAGATAATACGGGGAAGTATGTAGAGTGAGAGAGAAAAAGAAAACTGAACTTGCACCAAGTAACCTACAAGAACTTGGACTTTCGTAAAGTTTGTATAACATTCCATGGGATTTTAATACAGTGTTCAAACCACCAGTGATACAAAGTTGCAACAGTCTGTCAAGATTTGTACGATACTCAGTAAATTTACTGGTTCGAAGGAACAAAGATACTCTAATCTATTTAATCCTTCGTTTGTTTTTATTTCTTTCTTTCTTCATCTTTTATATAACCTATTAATAAGGGTAGAAAAACAGAGTTTTTAATATTAAAATGTCACAAGGCCGCTCTATCCTCCCTCAACCTCTCACGCTGTCGAGCTGGTAAGGCATTAGACTAATCGGTCAATAAAGAAACATAGGGATGGGCAATGAATAAATGTCTTCATGATAAGTCTTCCCAAACCAAACACCACATCTCTCTCTCTCTCTCTCTCTCTCTCTCTCTCTCTCTCTCTCTCTCTCTCTCTCTCTTCGTAATACCAGCGAAAATACTTTCAAAAACGAATTTAGCGGATTTACGTCTGTGTCATACGACAATGTCTCTGGACCTATTAATGATGACAAAATCTAGTCACACGAAGCAATGGGAAGGGAAACTTAAGTTAGAAGTGTAGGATAGAAACTACTGTAGGGTTTGTGAAAATGTTAATTAAATCGTAATAATGACATAGACGAATGCAAATACATTGAAATATTTGAATTTTCTCTTGATGGTTCCTCGTTTGGCTTAGTTGATATTTCCAACTCGTTTCAGCATGCTAGCCGGTTTGAGCAAGCTAGCGCGTTCAATGTGTTAAAAGAGTTAACCATGCTGTGTTTGTAGTATTCTATTTTCTACATTTAAACCATATTTCTAGTTTAAATCATAGCATGTCTTAATCAGTATGAATGGAAATAGAGGTTCAGCAGCTAAACGAAGCTAAATGAATCAACTTATCAATTTGCAAATGAGATCGCATTTACTGGCAAAAGGTTAAAAACTACAATTTATATCGGAGACACCTAACAGGGCTCTGCAGAGTTTATTTATTCCGTCATTACACATTTGCTTGTAGTCTGTCTTAACTACGCTGGAAATGCAAGTATGTGTATTTGTATGTCATATAAATAAGATATATGTATAGTATGTACGATATATTTTTGATATACCAGATACTGTAGAAACGTTTAATTAATAAGAAGCTCGGCAAGCCTCGTTTGCGTTTATTGATTTTTTTAAATATATATATGTGTGTGTGTGTGTGTGGTTTGTACGCTGTATCATTGATATAGGCCATACCAGGAGATATAAAATTTCTTCATTAAAGGCAGATGAGGTTTGCCGAGTTTCCATTTAGATAAAAGTTTATTCAACGAGTGGTATATCAAAGATGCCGCGTGCATATTATGCAAATATTGTATTTATATACGATCCACATCCCAATATATGTTACGTGCATTTCGAACTGATTTAAGATTGATTAAAAGCAACAGCATATTGATGGAGTGAATTAACTCTTATCATCCCTGCCTGGTGTGTCCGCTACAAAACGTAGTTCTTTACCTTTTGCAGCTAATCTTAAAACTCTTTGGGAATTGATAAGTTGGTTCTTTTCTTTGTTTAGCTTATATTTTCATTCATATTGATTAAATAAATATCAGACAAACATATTATTTAAACCTTAAATATAGTTTAAATGAAGAAAGAAGACCATTACCAATACAATATGGTTAGCTTTTGAACACTAAACAAGCTGCCATTCAATTAATGGTGAGTATATTGAAACTAGTAGGAAATATAAACTAAGCGAAAGAACGAACCAGCGTCATTCAAACATTTAAATATATTGAACGTTGATTTAAGTCATTATTATGCTTTAATGAACATTGATACCGACATGAATGTGTTTCGATCTTTCCCCTTTCCTTTATTCTGTTTGACTAAATTTGACCATCATTCATAACTCCAGAGACATCGTCACTAGACACAGGCATAAATCAGCTACGCTCGTTTTTTTTTCCACTGATTTTCTTCTTAAGATATATAAGAACCTCAGAGACTCATTGTTTGGAACCCTGTCCTGTCATCTTATCCTCATCAGTTTCCTCAGGCAGCCCAAGCAAAAATGGTTCTGCTTCTTGGCAAGGTGCCTGTACACTGTCTAGATTTCTCAAGCACTTCAGCAGGGTCGGCAACACAGTGTCTTTGTTGACCTTAGTAGACTCGTGCATCTGCGCTCCCACACATTTTCATATAGTCTGCCAAAGGACACGTTTAGCCAAGCAATTCTGAAATTCGTTTCATCGTCGAAATAGACTGCACGTGTCAGTGTGCTGCCGAGATAGATGAAATTGTCTGCTTCCTTTATGGTTTTGTCATTTACTGTGACAGTAGGATGCACATAAGGCTTTACTGATGCAGTTCTGGTGCATCACCTGTCTTCTTGATACTAATTGTGATTTTACAACTGTGACAAGCTGAAGAGAAATGGTCCATACTGTGTTGCATGTCAGACTCAGATTTGGCATTCAAGGAACTGTCGTCAGAAAATAGGAGATCACGAACAGTCACTTCCTGTGATTTCATCTTTGTCTATAGTCTTTTAAGATCGAACAGCTTACCATCAGTCCAGTATTTTATGTCGATCACAGTGTCATAATCACGTAAGGCATCAGTGAGTATGGTGGAGAACATCATACTGGAGAGAGTCGGGACGAACAGACAGCCTCGCTTGACTCACTGGTAACTGGCAATGGTTCTGATGACTCACCGTCATCTACAACACGATCGACCATGACATCATGAAATTGCTGAGCTATTGCTATGACTTTCTCCTGCATCCAACTTTCGCCATGATTTTCTAAAGGCCTCCACGACTGACCGAGTAAAAGGCTTTTGTCAGGTCAATGAATATTGTGTACAGGTTGGAGTTCTATCCCTGGCAATTTTCCTGGTGTTGACGAGCTGGAAACTCATTGTCTGTGGTCCCTCGTCATTCCCTGAAGCCACACTGACTTTATGGCAATAACCATTGATCGATGTAACGCAAAAAGCGATTCAGCATGATTCTGGAACTGACAGTGTCAGCTATTGACATCAAGGAGATTCCCCAATAGCTGTCACACGATTTATGTTGTCTTTATGCTCGTACAAATGGACGATGGATGCATATTTGTACTCTTGATGTATTGTCCACATTGATTGGAAGAGTTCATTTAGTTTCTGTGCCATGTGAGAGCCTCTGGCTATGTAGACTTCTTCTGGTATAGCATCTGCTCCAGATGTGTTGTAATTTGACATCATGTGGATTGCTATTACATTTACAGTTAACTCCGGAAGATCAGCAAGTGATATGTTTCCAGTTGGAGTAGTAGATCAGTGGCACTTTTGCTGATATAGTTACCTCGTACAACATACATCATATGGGACAGCACACCAAGCCTGTTCTCCATCCTCGATCCCGCAGTGAGAATATTGTAATTAGGAAAATTGACCAAACGTTATATCATGGATATTTAATATGCATAAACGAATTGATCTCCCTTGCGTTAAACCTCTGGATGACATTGCAATTAATTCGATTAAAATGGTATCAGTTTCTTCTATATATACGTTTTAAATGTCATTTCACACTTGTTTCCAACACAGTGTACCATATTTGCTGCACAAAAGCACGATCGTACGCTATATCACATAGACATTTACATGGGGAAATTAAACACTTGAATGGCTAGCTTGAACAGAAGGGATAAATGCACGTCATATCTGGTTTTTGCACGCGGAAACTACCGATTGTTTACTGAGATTGCCAAATAATTTTTTTATTTAAAAAAGCGGAGTTTTAAGTCTAATTAAACATTTTTATGGTGTGCATACATAACAAATGCGTTTTGTTTATGACTATAGTAATATCACACGTTTGTACAATATGGGTGGCCAGTGACCTTTAAACTCTTTGGTCACCTTTTGTTACAGTCATTCAAGAAATGATACAAGCTAGTATCAGGCAATCTTATAAAGCTTATTATCACTCCAACCAGAATGATTAAAATATGTTCCTGCATGAACTCTATTCCACATTTTAGGTTTTGTTACAAAACAACAATAAAATGTTCTGATTTCGTTCTCTAATGTTAACTAAAACAAACAAAATCAGCTTTTGTCGTGGAAGTTTAGTAAACACTTGTACCTGTTTATAATTACCGTAATGTAATACAGGTACTGCCAGGAGTTTTAATTAATTGCACTGTATAATATTTGCTGTAGTCATTTGAAGGCATATGGCTACAATACATAATGCAGTGATGAACCTTAAAGGGCAATTCAAAAGTGATTGGGAATAGTTTAGACATAAAACTGATTGTTCTAGTGGCAGTTGATTCAGTTATTTTACCATTGGTAACTGTAACAGTGTAATCTAGGCATTCCAATTAAGTAAACTTAATTAGCTTTAGATGCAATTATTTGAAGTCATATAATCCAAATGCATGTCGAAATGACCACAATGGCTACATAAACCTGAATTTTCTAGCATCGAAAAGAAATCAGAATCAAATCTTAAATATAAAATAAGTCGTTAACTGGCTTTAAAAAGTACAACAAAGCTAACATATTTAATTCAAATAATCCTAGAAAGGTCACTTACATTAAAATTTTGATAATTTGTTGAACTGTAACTATTTAGACAAAATACCGCATAACCTAATATTCCTTATGACATACTTATTATACGGAATTCAGTTTCCGTAGCAATATATTAAACAATGGCCTCTTGACAGGTTGAATGCTAATGATGGTTTGAAGATAAATTCAGGCATTTGATAAGCCGAAAAGTAGGTACTTGTGCATTGTCCTTGACATGCTTTTGCCTCATCTTTTATTCTTAGTATGCTTTGCACTATTTCAGATAGGATTCACAACAGGGGACATCAGAAGCTTTCCACGTACAGTTTTCCAAGAAATTGAGACAAAGCATTACAAACTCTCATTGAGACCCGTACGACATATGTCCTTGTAGATCTTGAACAGCGACAAACAACGTTACGTTCTTTTAGAAGCTGGAGCCATGAAACTTTCCGTACAAATAAGGGGAGATTGGGTCGCCATACCCTGTAAGGGCAATGAAAATATCTACTGGTTGGGGGAGGAAGCTTTGCGCCGCTACTCCAAAGCAAAGCATTTTGACAAAGGTCTGGATGCGAAGGTATTTGAAGTGAGGAAAGCCAAAGGAAGAGCTATACTAGACCCTGATGATTTGATTAAGGATCTTTTAGATGACAATGACTTTGTCTCTGTTGGTAAGACTCGATTCAAATCCAGTTGGCACGACAGTTGTATGCAAGAAAATTGGATTATATTAATTTTTTTAAAATTTAAAACCACTTTCTGGTTTTATGAATAGATTGCATTGTCTTAAATTCTGTGTTGGTTTTATGTTCGTTGTAAAATTCTTTTCTAGACGTAATTGATGCTTCTCGACTTCTCAATTATTCAGATAAGAAGAAGAAATGGAATTATTAATCTGATACCCCATCACTAAAAGAAAAAGAATTATGTTCAAATGTGCCACACTTTTCATAGAATATTTTTTCAAGTTTTCCAGTTTAGTCAAATACTGCTTAATTGTTACTCTTTCCTTTGTTATTCAAACAGTTAAAAGTGAACTCTAAATCATTCTCGCCTTACTATCCCTCAGGAGGGAAGTAGTGTTCGACGCACCTGAACTGCATTTTCCCTTTATGTTTGCATTATACAAGCTGTTATTAATCCGTCTTTCAGTGAATATGTATCTACATATAGACGGGTCCACGTTTTAATATTGCGGAGTTTTAATTTCGCAATAAATCACATTAAAAACATTTTTATGGGTGTTTTATTTTCTCAGACGACTAGTTGATCAAGAATGTGACAAAATAAGCTCCACCAAATGAGAAAAAAAAAACAACTGTACATTATACAGATTGTATAGTTTTTGTGCTCCTGATTCTATATTTCAGTTTTGGACAGCGATGAATCAAGTCCGTATACAGGCCCCGCAGAACCAGTCTACCTGGAGGAAAAAATGTATCCTTTTTAACGTAGCAACGTATTTGCAATTTTGAATCTTGATGTCACAGCTTAAGAAAATCATTAATTGTCAACTCTCATCAAAAGAAGACAATAAAAGCTTGCCTTTTCATCCGAAACCAAACGTAATTAGATTCATTGTCAGAATCATATATAAGGAATATTTTGATGAAGATTTTTATACGTCTTTCTGCATATATGTAAAATGATCAATAATGGATTGGAACTTCATCCAATAAGTTGCAGGAACTTTCTTCACCCAAAGTTTGTTTGTCATGTGTTGTGCATGCATGTTGATATATGGTAAATATGTTATCACTAAAGTAGCTGTTAGTGTTTTATTACACGCCAATCAGGGGAGAGTATTATATATGATGTTTCTAATCCACCCTAGTGTCTGTCGTCAATTTTGTTTCAACGCAATAACTAGAGTCGTCCATTATCTACAGTTACCATATTTTGTGATTGGTTTGTTAGGAAACAAACTGATCCATTTGGGTTCAAAAGTAAAGAAAATGGTTTTTGGCACAAGACCTAAAGTTCTCCATATCCAAAACTACCAAATGACGTGGATAGGATGCACTTGTAATATGGGAGAATCATATTCATTTATGGCTTAAGTGATCAAAGGTCAAGGTCACTATGAATAAAAGACTGTCAATGTTTACCCTTGAAATAACTCAAGTTCTCTACCATCGACAGTTACGAAATTTTGTTGATAGTTAGCCCCTGGGATAAGAAAGAAGCCTATTGGTTTTGGAGTCAAATATTCAAAGGTCAAATGTCAAGGTCAAGGTTACTATAGCTGAAATAATAAAAGCGTTTCTGCAAAATACCAACATACATCAGTCGAACTTTGTGGACAACTTATATTTGAGGTAAGAAAGGATCCTATTTATTTTGAGATCAAAAGATAAAACATTTAGGTCACTTTTGACTGAAAGAAGAAAATGGATTCCACACAATAGTATTCGTTCTACATCACATACCTGAAGAAAACATTCTAGATGGCTTGCCCATTGGGTAAGTAAGAAGCCTATACATTTTGGAGTAAAAATGTCAAACGTCAAGGTCATTACGACTGAAATAATTTTTAACAAATTCTTCTGCAGAAATATTTTTACACAGAAATCAGAACTATTACAGACATAATGGATGTTCAATTGCTCCGTACATGGCAGTCCTGTCTTGACTATATCTTGCCTTTGTTTGTACACAAAATGTATTTCTGATATAAAGACATTACATTATATGAAGTCAACTCAGACTGGAAGGGAAAAAATTCACACCTATATTCAAACAAATGTTGCGTTTACTTAGAATTTAATTGTCAACAGCAATACTTTAGTCATAGACGGTTTGGCTAGTTGATGTGCCACTTTTAGAGTTGAAAGGACTCAGCGCTGGTCTTTTCAGTTTATGTTTCCCAAAATGAAACATAAAGATTCAATAAGAAATTAGAGATTTTCTGATATCACTCTATTAATTTCATTCCGGCTAATTCTGCACTGAAAGTTGAGACGATCTGCATTGTATCATTGACTAAATTGATACTTTTGAAAACGTTTATTTCAAAAATATATTAATAGCCATAACTAAAAACATAAATATTCAGAAATTCAAAACGGATTTTATTTTCATGTGCCATTTGAATATGCAGTTGATATTTATGGTTGAAATACAGAGGCACCCAAAATAAATTATATTTGATGCATAAATGATTGATCGACTGAATAAAAGTGGCAAGATTTAATGAACTGTTTGACATTCAATTGTTTCGAATTTAAGATTGAAAATAGGAAATGAATCAGATACCAGCATACCATGGTACAAAACATGGACGTGAAATTTAAAGTGCCTAACCCCTGATGACTTTCAGAATATCTTCTTTAGGACAGACAACTTTCATTCATTTTCCTTAATATGTCAGACCCATAGACAGCATGAGGATACCAACTGAGGTAAAGCTAATGCATGGATCTATTTCAGTATAGTATAAGCATTTTGAAGATCAATAAAAAAAACATGTGCATAAAAAATAATGCATGTAACATGATGATGACTTTTCACGCACTGCCTGCTTTTCAATTCCAACAATATTCCAAAATATGTATTAAAGAAATAAATACGCATATTAATGGTAAAATAATTCATAATAGTTCAGAATTATCAGTAATTGTTAAACGCTGAAATAAACCTCGACTCTATATGCTTTACGTGATCATAACCTTGCAAATTGGATGCAATAATCTTGTTGTTAAAATTCTTAATTTTTCACCATGCTGAAAGCATTCCTCGTCTACATCTTAACAGTTCCACACTAATGTTTAGTCCATTTCCCTTTTGATGTTTTGTTTTCCATTTTTATAGATCATATATGTTGATGGCAACTCTTTGAACACTAATGACTTGGTCAGACTCGGCAAGGGAATGTACAAGATCGCGGTAAGAGCGTCATATTTATTGACATGCGTTGTAACAGAAAAAGTTTCTCAAACTACATTCTGAAAATCTTCAAATGTAAGGTGTCCTCTGGCATCTCAAACGTCAGAATTATCAGCTATGAAGTTTATGAGACAACACAAACTTTGTTGCAATTCACAGTATTATTATCAGAAATGCTAATCATATTGTGACACGAGGAGTGCTAATGCTATTGTGACATGATGAGTGCTAATGCTATTGCGACATGACCAGTGCTAATGCTATTGTGACGTGACGAGTGCTAATGCTATTGTGACAGGGTGAATGCTAATGCTATTGCTACATGACGAGGCAACATGGTTTCACGGTGATTTGCATTTTCGACTATGTCCATAAAGAATCCACACTGATACAAATTTTATTTTATCGCAGACATTTAAAACTCTATTGGAACAAACTTAATATTTTCTGATTCTATAATATAAGAATAAACTCCAGGATTACCGTTTTTTTGTCAGTCGGGACTGGGCTATTAATACTGGCCCATTTATGGCTGAAAAACGCTTTAAAGTGACGTATCGATAACTGTCAATCATACATCGGTCATCTGTGCCTACCTCTGACCAATATGATTAATCCAGCTAAATGTGGCTCTCATACTAGTTAGTGTTCATGCGATTAGCTTTGTACTTCTGATTTAAGTCGGTGATGATGTCTGGACATGTTTGCTATATAATCTCTAAAAATTAATCTTGCAGTTCCTTTGTTTCTTTAACAGTTATCACGAATATTTCTCCAATAACTTAGCAGTATTGTTAAAGCTTCCATGTAAATGTTCACAACAAAATTGTTTAATGTTAAAAAAGTTGATATGCTAATGAGCAAGCGATACGTCATTAGCCATACTGCCACTCCATCCACGACAGCTGAAAACTAACAAATCACATGCCAGCAATAATTGACAAAATTAACTGCACATTCCTTAGTCATTTAAACAACTGACCGTGCTACAGTTGAATTATACAGTAACTTGAAACATCATTATCTTATACATTAAGAACTGAAAATTATGAAAGGTATAGGCGAGATTCAAAGTCATGAGTAATATCATATTTTAAAACTTCATTAAAACTTCATTAATTAATATTAATAGTGTGTATTATGCGGTAGAGTCAATTACATTTAAAGTAGAAAGAATTTAAATGTAACTTAAGTTATATCAATTTTTTTTAAAAAAACAGTCGTTTCAGCGTTTATTTATTTATGTACAGCAAATCAGGAGAGTCCATGGATGACATGCAACAACAGGATATATTATATATATTTAAGTTAATAAAAATTGCATGCATCTATCTTTATCAAGCGTTTAATTTTCATGTTTCAGCTGACGACTGAAGCAGTACAGATGGTCCTGAAAGCTAGACATTTGGTGGATGATATAGTCGAAAACAATAAAAGTATAGAACTTCGTTCATTAGCTTAGGCAACAACTAACTTATTTTTAATCGAGAATGAGTATTTACATTATTTTACCATTTCTTTGTAAGTCACTGAGACATTAGCTGGTTTTTAAAATTAAAATCATCGTCCCAGATCAACTAGAGCACATGTGTGCCAAACCAATAATTAACAGTGCTCACCAAGAATTTCCAACCAACAATAGTATAAAGTTAACTCAACATGAGAGCTCACCTAAACATTTTCCTATATATTTAAGGCACAGTTTTCTATAAATAATTTTTTTACATAACATGACATATTCCGGATAAAAGCTAACTCCCGAGAAATGACAATATTGTAAAGAGTAAGATAAAAAATAGATGTACATGTTTGTTACAAGAGAATAGCTATCTGAACTGAAAGCTATATATCCCCGTTAAAAAACATCATATTCAATATTGATCACCGTTGTTATCATCAGTTTTCTATCATAATCGAAATATTCAGTTGTCATGGATCGTGATGTTATACCGGAACGTTATACGCTTCTGGACGCGTCCTGTCCCCTTCATCACAAAGCTGTATAAGTTAAAAAGCATAAAAGCCATATATGATATATTCCTAAATCTTTAAATCATTGCAGTTTTAATATTTATTTATCAGATGTCTATGGCATTACTACCGGATTTGGAAAGTTTGCCCACACTCTCATCAGCAAGGATAAATTGGTGTAAGTTTTGAGTCACATATTCTTCAGAATAAAAGCATGAAGGTTCTAAGAATGTCAAGGAAATTTATATATTTTATCTTGTTATCTGAGGTTTTTGAACTTTTTACGTTAAAGATCTTTTATGTGTTTCATACAGTACTACTATCAACAACAGAGGGATTTTAGCTGTGTAAATTCTCTAAGTGTTCCTGCTGTAGGGTAAATTTCTGTACCTGGGTTTGCAAACTTGTACAATCTCATTTGCTCACTTACTATGGCGGTAAAGTATGTATAAACAAACAATATATTTTATTAACTGTAAAGGGGGTATGAGACAATTAAATGTATCTTCGTTTTTCAATATATTTAAAAAGTGCAAGTTATTGAAAAATATATATATCTTAAAAATTTAAATTATAATGAAGGATTTTACAATATGGTTCACTTTTATGAGCATAGGAGATTTCGAGAATTTTTTTCTTCAGAATCATAGTTAAATATTTAATATGTTTAAGAAGGTATGGACGACAGCTGATTACAATTCACATTCATATTTCAGAGAGCTGCAGGAAAATCTAGTTCGATCTCATGCTGCAGGTAAAATTGATATTTACCTAGGAACAATTGTTGACACTAATTTAATAGATTAATAGGAGACAGTCATATAGTTAAAAAGAAAATGAAAACAAACTATAAATAAATGCTCAAAATGAAGCTTTGTTGAGTTTGGGATATTTATTCTCCAAGCACCCTAACTCCTCCCATAAAATTAGAAGGGATACCACTGCTACATTAAGAAAACCTTAGTTTTAACGCCCACGCCAAGGCAGAGCGTACTATTTTATGATGCCCGTCCATCCATCTGTTTGTTATGAAATTCGTTTTGGCACAAGCTGTCCACCATCAGAAGTTATGGACTTTGATGAGGATTTGTACATGGGTTAGGGAAGGATCCTGTCGATTTGAGAGTAAAAGAATGAAAGGTCTTTTCTGGTGACTGAAAGAAAATCGTTTCTGTACAATACTTCTAGCTAGCAACCATCTACAGTTGCCAACCTGCGTAGATTGCTTGCACTGGGGGGCAAGATTCCTGTTGATTATTGGAATGAAAACGTCATAGGTCAAGGTTACTGTGGACGAGGAATAAAAATGGCTTCAGAACAATAACATTTGTTTTATATAACATATCTGAATAAACTTTGCGGATGACTTGCACTTGATGTAAGGATGAAGCCTTATTGATTTGGGGGTCAAACGATAAAACATCAAAGTCACTATGACTTAAAAAAGAAAAATGGTTCCCGCACAATAATATCAGTTAAACATGATGCATCTGGATCAAATTAAGTGGATGGCTTAGGTTTACGGTAAGGAAGGAGCCTGCTGAGTTTGAGCCGAGGTCATAGTCATTGTGACGGAAGGAATAAAATGGTTTCTGCACGAAAATTTCACATAGTTTCATAAAGGACTGTTAAAGACGGGACAGACATATAATGCACCGTTCATGTTATTCTTGGTTTTTTTCATGACATGTTTGGCTTGTAATTCTTTAGCCTATTTAAAAAAATAATGAGTTTTTAAATAAACTTAGGTATTTAGACTGGTTTAGCTTCTGCTGTATTATCGAAAGCTTGTTTCGTGTCTTAAAAGAATAAACTGTTTGCTTCTTTTTCTAACAGCACGTAATATTTGTAGGTGTGGGTCCACCTTTATCTCCGGAAAGGACCCGTATGTTGATGGCTGCGAGAATTAACATCTTGGCAAAGGGCTATAGTGGAATATCGCTAACCACTCTCAAGAAGTTCATTGATGCGTTTAATGGTATTAAAATGAACGTTTTTTTTTAAAAGTGATAAGAAAATAATTAAGTGAAGATACTTGTTTAGCAGCTGTTTTGAATATACATTCAAAACTTATTTTCAAAAATGTGTATCATTAAAAATATTTTGTCATGTATCGCGCATACATAAAACTAAGTCAATAAAGACTATGTTATCTATGTAAAGCACTTTTATTTCTAGTTTTACATCTTACATCAAAGCACTTCAGTAAAACTTTATTCACACGTATTGAAATGAATGCCACGTTTCAAACAAACATGAGGTCCACTCATCAGTTTTTCAGTTTGCAAAACATGATTTTATATATATATATATATATATATATATATATATATATATATATATATATATATATATATATATATATATATATATATATTCTTTATTTATAATCAACATTAAGAAAATGACAAAGATAGGAGTGGCTGGGTTCTCGATGGAAAACAGATGTGTTCTCATTTTTATTTAATGTCATTTTGTTTTCACTCCACGTTATGTAGCCTCCTGCCTACCTTGGATCCCAGAGAAGGGCACTGTAGGGGCTAGTGGGGATCTGGCCCCACTAGCTCATCTTGCACTTGGAATGATGGGAGAAGGGAAAATGTGGAGTCCGAAGAGTGGGTGGGCCACTGCAAAATATGTATGTTTGGTGGTAGTTTTACTTTATGAGAACAATTGAGGTCACAAATCAATTTACAAGGGGACATCATAGTGGAATTCATCTGTCAATTATCTATATTTGCTTTTACTTAATGAATTGTAGATCTACAAGATTAGCATCATGATATCGAGCAAAATCGTTCTTCACCATCGATATCGATGCCAAAATCTCAGTGGAAACACTGTGTTGTGGCCTTCGTCGTTGAGGAGAATTATAATCCGAGCAAACTGATTAATATTGGCGAGAGTCAATAATAACAATCAACTAGTGCCCTACCTCACTCGAGCGTCACCTATCAGAAAGTCAAAGGAAGATAATTTTTGAAATCCAAATACAGCATTGGTAATGGTAGCATTGTGTAAAACACAAGCTACAGTAATGGCAATTTCAGTTACTGATATTAGTAGCATATATGTTTGTTGTCAATGTTTAGAAACATTTTTTAAGAAACGTTGAATCCAATTTTAATGTTAAGTCTCTTGTCAAAAGACAATTATTCATAAAGTCATTAATAAAACGTTACTGAGATAAAAAAAAAAGTACAGGTCATAAATATATTTGAATTAATTCTCTAAATTATTTTTTAATTACATTTCAAGGTCCTTGAGTTTAACAATCTAGAACCCATCAAGCTCGGGCCAAAGGAGGTAAGACTTGTGTAAAATTAGTTCCTATTAGTAATTTGTAGGAAATCTTCAGCAGAAACTAATAGATTGTGCAGCATTTATAAAATTGCATTTTTCAAGCAGAACTACAAAAAAGAAACAGCTAAAGGCTCACATTGAAGTTGATTTATATTTTTTTTTCAATTTGAGTTGCATAATAAATCATGTCGATGGTCAGTTAATTTTGAAAAGAAATAAATATATCCATTTCAAAGTTGATAGCACAGGATGGATGAATTCTGGACAAAGAAGTGAACCTAATTATGATTTCTTTAATTCTAAAGGGCTTAGCATTGGTCAATGGAACACAGTTAATTACTTCCTTGGGTGCAGAATGTAAGTACTATCACTATTTAATACAAAATTATCTATTTAACACTAACTTACCCCCAAACATATACACACATTCGCTCACACGCAAAATTTGGTATAAATGATGTATTTAATGCTAGCATACCCCACCACCACTCATACACACACACACACACGCACACAATAAAGACATGCATTGGATTGTATACAAATTATTGAATTCTTGTATGCGTTTTGATTTGTTAAGATATGATCCCTGCAAAAATGGGGATAATAGGGAAATATGGGATATAGAAAGTAGTCAATAACTATTCCATCAGTACTTGTGGAGACTGATAAAATATTCAGCGATAAAAACTGAATGAATACGTATGAGTTATAAGAACGGAATAAGTTCTTATGAGTGCTTTTAAATGAGTTCTTATGAGTAATTTTAGATTATTTCTTATATTTATCTCTATAGGAGTTTTAATGAGTACTTTTAGATTAATTATTATGAGTACTTTTAGATTAATTATTATAAGTACTGTTAGATTAATTATTTTGAGTACTTTTAGATTAATTATTATGAGTACTTTTAAATAATTTCATAGGAGTACTTTTAACTAAGTTTCTTATGAGTACGTTTATAATTTCACTGTGAAACATCTATCATCAAGTTGAAAACACGGTTACACATTTCTTAATGGCAGTGGTTTGTAGATTTAAATCCAACTGGGGGGGGGGGGGGTGTGCGTGGGAAGGTGACTGCAATCTTACTATTGCTGCAAATTGTTATTGCTTTTTATTTTTTTTATTTATTTTTTTATTTTTTGATGTTATCAGTGTCTAAATTGTAGTTTCAGCTCTAGTTGTTACAGTTTTACATTGTGTAAGCGTGACTTGCATATTTGCCAATTTATCTTGATTTCTGTTGTTCTTTTCTTCGTAATATGTCTGTTGATAATATATACTATATACCAATGATTTCCGAAAAACAAAGTATCTGAAAGCATTTATTTCACCAAACAGGTATTGAAAGAGCAGAATCTATATGTAGACAAGCAGATGTTATTGCCGCTCTCACTCTTGATGTCTTGAAGGGGACTACTCGTGCCTTTGATAGCAGTGAGTGTTCATGATTGCCTACTCTTTCAGTATATATATATATATATATATATATATATATATATATATATATATATATATATATATATATATATATATATATATATATATAGAGAGAGAGAGAGAGAGAGAGAGAGAGAGAGAGAGAGAGAGACAGACAGACAGACAGACAGACAGACAGACAGAGAGGCTGTGTGTATGTGTGTCTGCATAGTTTGAAATTTTGCTAATATACATGACATGAAAAATGATACTGTCCAAAGTTAATTACAAGTAACCATGAATTGGTCAAATATCACATAAGCGCATATTATCAAATATGTCAATATATTTAATTTATGTTGCAGCATCAATACCAATCTGAAAATATTCTTGTATAAAATCGGACAATGCATTTATTAAGAAGTTTCAAAAGTATGAAATCCTGAAGTTAAACATTAGCTGAAATTGTTATTCGTAGATATTCATAGATTGCGACCTCACAAGGGCCAGATACTGGTGGCTTCAAGATTACGATCGCTTCTGCACTCTGAGATGCATCCTTCCGAAATTGCAGGTTAGTCTTTATGTTGAATTTAAAGAGCATGAATTGGAAGCATTGTTTTTTGTTCACTATATTTCAGCCTCAGATAACGTATTTAATTTCAACAGCAAATTGGGCAAACATTTATCCGTCGGATATATTTCCGATCACATTAACGGTAGGAAATGAACTGTACTACCTCTTCTACGATGTCTAGTTTGTCCTAAATTAAAATTGTGCTAATTCGACACCCAATATGACTGCCAAAATCTTGTCCTGAACGGATGTTTCTGTCAGCATGGACTTTTTGCGAAGAGACTTCTTATGACGTCTAGTTGGTCAGAAATGAAAATGACACCCCTTGGTTATCCTATACGGCCATCACGACGGCCATTTTGAAAATCTTGTTATTGCTACTACTCCTAAACTGTTGATCATATCAACATTGGGTTTTCACGAGCACTGCTTGTGAAGTTTAATTTGTCCTAAATGCAAATGATGCTGATCTGAATTTCATATGGCTGTCATGGTGGCCATCTTGAAAACCGCTTCCCTACTCCTCCCTTACGTGGGTTTTCACAAGAAAAAGACTTCTCATGATGTCTTGTCGGTACTAAATTAAATCGTGTTGATACAACATTCAGTATGACTGCCAAAATCTTCTTAAAGCTTCTTTTAAGAGTGTTCAGCTCCGATAATTTTAGCCTTATGCTGGAACTTTGCTGCAGCTAATATCTTACAAAACATGTTTTTGAGAGCCCTAGCTTCGTCATGCATGGTGAGCAGGTTCTATACTCTCCAGTTCGGTTCAGTCGATCCAGTGGTCATATTGACACATCCGGGTTTTATAGCTATGTCTCTCTGATACGTCAAGAGAGGAAGAGATGCAAAACCCAATGTTCTTTATCTATTTGAAATCCACATAGAAACTTCAAGGGCTCCGAGATCGCGGTTAATTGCAATCAAATACAGCTATAACATCTCAAGCATCTTGACTGACATCATTACTACACTCGATGAACTCTGGGGCCACAATAGCAAAAATAATGCATTAAATTTTCAGCTCATGAGATCCTAGCTATATTCGCCAAGCCTCGTGTCTGGTGTTTGAATGCAATTTTTAAAATCTGAGACATTATTGAAGCTGTTGACTGGAATGCACAGTCAATCTTCTTGACCTTTTATCTTCAATATTACAAGAGATGAAAAATGAATATAGAAGGTCCAGTGGCTGTGATCATAGGACTACCAGTCCCGATTATTATCAGCACAGTTTTTGATGGGCATGGGTTTAGCACTTTCGTATGATCCATCTGGATATTTTTGTTGGTAAGAAACATCATTCGTTTTTATTAATCTGTGTAACGATGGAATGTGTTACGTGACCATAAGTTATGTAGCCTTCATGTTAATGAAGTGGTACATCCATCATGTACGGACTACATTTGTATTCTCCTAATGTTAATGTGATCGGAGAAAGTTTTTGACGGCGAACGTAGTTTTTGTTTTAGTAAATAACATTTCTGTGAGAATATTTATCTTATCACATTTCTCTTATACCTCTCAGCAACGCAAGCATCTTCATTTGTGTTTTCCAATCTTTAAACCTGTAAACGTCTGTGATTCTGGTAGCCACCTAGCGGCGAAAAGGGGTCATAGGTTGAAGACTTGTTCCATTGTCTACATGTTATATGGACGGGAAAGATCAAATATATAACTTTCCAATAATGCTGGATTCGACTGATTGCTAATTTTTTTTTTCTAACGCTGATGTGATTCAGTAAGTATTGCCAGAGAAATAAAATTTGATAAAAAGTTTACCGTCCACTGTTATCATGCCAGTCTTTTCACAGATGAGATAGAAGTTCCTTTACTTTGTATATGATGAATGACAGTAAATAGGAAGAGTGATACTCAATGCGTTGCTTGTTGTAATTAACTCTGAATATTCTGAGCATGCGATATGCATTGTATCCAACTTTTAGATACTCTTGCACAGCAATATTTGTATCTGCCAGCAAACAATATGGCGTAGAAGTAATAGTCATCATTAAACCAACACCAAGCATGAACTGATTTATTTGCATGCTACTAAACTGTCTTCACGCCATGTAAAAAGAATTATAGTGTGTGCAGATAGATAAGAGCAATTACAAATGTGTTTAAGTACGACGAGAGTTTTAAAAGGATAGGATACAAATGCAAAATGACAAAGAAAATAAGCATTGAGTTATTTGGAAAAATAATGTAAACTGGACACTAGGCTATGCCACTCTAAGAAATATTACGTAAAATGTACACTCCATTAAGTGTCACATGTGGATGAAGCTCGTTCATATTTTTCTATCAGAATACGTTTTGATATATTTTAACCTGCTAGACCAGTTTAAGAGGGGGGTTTAAATTCAGAATTTGAACAAGTAAGCTCTTGAATGAAAAAGTTCAAATGTATCGGGCTTGCTCTCCGTAGATCCGTAGATACAACTATTCGAAGATAAGTAGATACCAACCTTAGTCTTTGTTTCTCATACACTTGGTAAACCAGCAACAACACATCTGTCAATAAATCAGCAACAAGTGATGTAATATATATATATATATATATATATATATATATATATATATATATATATATATATATATATATATATATATATATATAGAGAGAGAGAGAGAGAGAGAGAGAGAGAGAGAGAGAGAAATGTGTTTTAATGAGACACTTTTATCCCCATTACATTGACACTGTTAGATTGAATATAGTACTGCAGTTGCTTAATCCCAACAACGAAATTCGAATTTTTTAAAAACAAGATATATTGTATTCGCTATCGGGTCATAAGGATGAAAAAGCAACGGCATGAAGCAATTGTAAGTACGTGCAAATTGTAAATTATGGTTTGGTATATTCAGGCCTGACATTTACTTGATATAAATTTCCGGTCTGCTACGTCTTCAAAGAAGACATACTGTTCACGATGGAATCTTAAAGTAAATCTGACTAACGCCTTTATGCACATTACTACAAAGCGGTGTACTAGTTGTATCCATGTCATAAAAATTTAAGTACGACTGTTCAGAATTTTGTTCAGTTCTGACAGCGGAACAAAGATGGCGATTATCCGTCATTTATGTCCCCATACCATTTGAAAATATTTCCTGGAGTAAAATATATATGTAAATACTTTAATGGAATTTTTATTATGACTGTATGAGGCCAAGTTCATGCGATTTTATCTAAAAGAAACGTGCTCTGTAATTTTGATGGTCTGTCCAACACTGTGGACCCACCTGAATTATTTTACTTCATATTGATCTCTTTTGTACTTTTCACAAAACGTATCTAACTTATAGTGTTATTTGCTTTTAATGGTACAGAAATAATATGTCTTGTATTGTTGGTTGCTTTTACTGGCACAGGGATAATACGTTTTATATTGGTGGTTGCTTTTACTGGCACAGGGATAATACGTCTTGTATTGGTGGTTGCTTATAATGTCACAGGGATAATCTGTCTTGTATTGCTGGTTGCTTCTGATGGCAACGTTTAACACCATATTGGTTAGATCATGCCGAGAATATGGCAGCTTAAAACTTTTTCTATGGACGTATAAAAAGGCGACCTGGACTGGTCTGGTATGTTTCTGAACCCATGACGATCGGATTACAAGTCAGACAGTCTTACTTCATATCATTAGTATTCAAGACATGCCGTATACTACGCATGGACCAAAAGGATAATTGTAGTTATGGTCTCAGTTGACAGACTCGTACATGCAATTCCTGAGAAAAGAAAGTAATATTTTAACCAGTCTGGAATACGACAACGCTTCATTAGTGTAAAAGCATCCACCATACATTGACAAATGTTATATTTGTTTTACTTATTCATTTAGAGAGCCACAGATTTTGTGGTCGAGTCCAAGATGCTTACACATTGAGATGCTCGCCACAGGTAAGTTTATATACCACCGGCATTTGTCGGAGTAAATAATGTTTTGGTATTGTCTCTCCGTATGTCCACCTGTAACCTTGTTTTTTTTTTCTCCTTGCAATGACTTTAGTTTAACACAATCTATGTGTACCAAACTTTGTGAATGCTATTCGCATGAGGTAAGGAAGAAGCCAAAGTTACACTCTGTGATTTCAAGAATGAAACACTGTTAGTTCTACACAGTTACATTTGTTCTACATCAAAAATCTGAAATGAAATCTTGCGGATAACTTGAACATCAAGTAAGAAAATAGCCTATTGATTTAGAGGTCAAAAGATCCAAGATCAGGTTTCCTATAACTGGAATAAGAAAATTGATTTATACACAATCAATTTAGCTGTATACCACATACATAAACTAAAACTTTGTGAGTCGCTTAAGCTTGAAACATCGATTATGGAGTTTAACTATTTAAGGTCAAGGTAACTGCACACGAAAACCTCAGAATATTTTTGCACAAAAATGCAGTTTTTGACCATATACCTTTATCAAAGTTTGTGAATAGCCTCCTCTTTGGGCAAGAAAGAAACATTTTAAGATGGAGGTCAAAAGACCAAAGGTAAAGGTCACTGTAAATTGAAGATAGGACGTCGTTTTCGCAAACTAACTTTAGGTCTAGACAGTACATATTGACGATAATAAGATAATCGTGAGCTTGCATTTGGTTAAGAAAGAGACATTGATTTTGAATTAAAAAGGTCAAATCTCACAGTTATTGCGAGTTCAATAATAATGGGTTTTGTACAATAAATTTTTGTTAGACTTTCCTTGACCAAACGTTTTGGATAGCTTGCACTCAGGTCAAAAAAGAAACCTTTAATGTGCGAGTATAAAGCTTAAAGGTGAAGGTCAAGGAAAGTATATAAGAAATTATTGATTTTTGCAATGTGAGTTTAGTTTTAAACCTTATACTCTGACCAAATGACAAGGTCAAGGCCACTGAGTCCTATTAGTCAATAATTTCCAAAGTCAGCCGTACCCTACTTTTTAGAGGACTGTTACAGACGGAGCGGATATGGTACTCATGTTTACCTTTTTTAATGAAACTTAGTGTAATTATTATATATATTTAATTTGTTATATTTACTAATTTCTCTTATTGATTGTATCTTATGTACATTTGTATTTTGTCCTTAACGTTGTCCAAAACCATGCTCATGGTGTACATAACCAGTAACATTTATTTTGTAAATAACAGAATACATAGTTAAAAATATTTTCTTGATGATTGTGGATTTCATGTACAGGTCACTATTAATGGTTATCATGTTTATACTCTTGATTCTGACTTTAGAAACTTCTAGAATAGAAGTTTCCAATAATTTGACAGAGCATTTTCAGAAAATGGTAAGTGCAACCTTAGTCAAGTGGAGAGGTATATAATCTTGTTTACCTAAGAATTACTTGCTCTTGCCTTAAAACCTGAAGCAGGATTGTTCTTATTCTTGTGTTCAGTTTTTTTTATTTGGGTCGATTTATTTTATTCAAATTATTATTCACTGGAATTACAAAGTGCTCAGTAATATTCTTGGACTAGAGCATTCATTTGTAATTATAGTGAATTCAGACAAGGACATTTTGGAATATATTATTGTGAAACATCAAAGTCTGCTAGCACATCGCCATACTACAGGCCATTGGTATATTAGTACATTCGAGACTACAGGCATCTCAACACATTCAGTATAGGAATTTATTTGGAATACTGCTGGAATGCAATTGGAACTTCACATATTTATACTTGTGACATAATTTTTGGACTGTCTGGGATTTAATTCACAATAATAGAAATTCTTTTTCAAATTTCACTTTGTATTCAAGAAAAATAAATTATTTGTTGAAATTCACAAATTTCATAAAACTTTTTGGTTGTCAACCTTTTCCTTGACTTCGTTTAAGACCATATAGTCGTAACATAATAAAAAAAGAATACTTTTAAGCATCTTTTGACATTAAAAAAAACCAATTGAATGATGTCATAAAATGCTTTTATGAGTCATCTATGAATACTATATTTTAGTGCAATCTTAAATTTTATTGACCGCTCCGGTTGCCTAGTGGTTAGATCGTCCGCCTCAGATGCATGAGGTCGCGGGTTCGAACGAAGTCTTACAAAAAATGGCACTAACAGCTGCCTTGCTAGGTGCTCAGCATTAAGAGGTTATTGTTAGGACTGGTTGGCCAAGTGTCAGGATAATGTGACTAGGTGGGACATGATGCTACAGGTCTGCAGCATGATGTCCCAGTGCTAGACATCACAAAGACTGCCACATTGCAGACATCATAGCGATATGACCGAAAAACTGTTTAAGCTACGTTAAAAATCCAAATCACACACATACACTTAAATCTATAATAACATGTCCTAGAAAATATATTTTGTTGTTTTTATTATTTAAAGAAAAAAGATTCTCGAATAAACTGTGTAGCTCTCGCGATTAAGTTTCTTAGTTTTTTCATCGTTATAATCATTTTATAGAGTTAGTACCTAGATGTGATCCAATATTACAAACATTTGTGACCACTTAACTTAATCACTTTGTAAATTATGTCGTGGTTGTATATTTTGTATTTATTCAGAAGTGACCCTCAGAACTATATTTCAAGTTACAGATGCTGAAATTTTGATATTTTGTATTTTGTATTCTAACAAAAGTATAATATTTGCTGAATTAAAAACAGAACTTAAGAAGTCGTTTCCACTTAAGCAAGGGGAAAATAAAGGAAATATCAGTATAAAATTATCAAGTATAGTGATTCCTTCAGGACGTCTGTTTTTCTTATGGCAACAGGTACACGGTATAGTAAACGATACAGTGGACTTCGTCAGAGGTGTTTTAACCACAGAAATCAACAGTGCTACGGACAATCCGGTATCCTTTATAACACCATTCCTGGGCAGTTTACATTTTAAACCTACATCTTTTTGATGTCGATGGTACGGTTACAGCAGCACGAGAAACTTTCTCTCTTTCACTACGATGTTTGCTTTGGTTCTTTAAAGTGGAGGAAACCGAGAACCCTGCAGATTCCACTGATCTTGAAGGAGTGATCAAATGTGTTTGTAAAATTGAAATTGAAGACTTGACCGCAAAGATGACGAGTAGACGATTTAGGGTTGTGCTATACAGACTTTATTTCAGTGAACAATTCTCAATGACAAATAAAATAATAAATCTTTACAGATTCTTAAACTAAATTTATTGGAATTATGAACGAAACTATTGAGTTGCTTCTTGTGTGATAAACAATACATGTTGAACACAGTAAATTGAAATTGTTAGTTACATTTTATCAATATTGGAATACAGTGAACCAGGGACACCATTTCAACTGTTTTCCGGGGGGGGGGGGGCGGGGAGGGGCAAAACTTAATTCGGCGGGGGTGGGGGGTGGGGCAGGGGGCAAACAAAATTTGACGGGCTTGTTAATTTTCGTATATAGGCAACAGCAATTTTACATTTTACAGCACAGCAACTGACGTCCCTGCAGTGAACTCTTCTTTAGTTTGAGTTCAGATGGTGTTTGTGGATTCTCATGAAATAATATTAGAATGCAAGAAATTCTTCCTTAGTCTGTATTCAGATGGTATTTGCGGATTTGGGAGAGATAATATCAGGAGGAAACTTCCATGGAGAATATCCGGCAAAGGTACGTGACAGATAATCTTCTACCACCTACCCAGCAATGCGTCAGTTGGTAACTGCACCATGGTTGCAAATTGTCTTTCTCAGAACTGCTGAGCAATATAATTTCATCACATTGTAATTAAGAATAAAGATGAAAAACATTTGTCCACTTAATTGTTAAAATCTTGTAAATCTCGACCCAGTTGAAAAATTTCATATATGGATAGTTGGTGCATTTTTTGTCGAACATATTCCATATTTGAACTTCGTTTTAAATATGTGTGATAACACATTGTTACGTAATAATAACACTGTAACGTAGCGATTACATTCATGTAAGCCGTCAATTATAGTTATGTAATGATCACATTCATAAACAAATGTTCATTAAACAAAACGTTTTTTTAAACATAAAAAAACTATTTGAATAATAATACATGTCACATACCGAAAATATCCGACTTTCTTCAAAATTATCTGATGAAGACGCGTAATATTCTCTATCTTCAAAGGTCCTGGATTACCTTGCAATCGCTGTCCATGAGCTGTCAAACATCAGTGAGCGGAGAATAGAACGACTAGTTAATCCAGGTTTAAAATTATTATATTATTTTTATAGTTGGAAAATTCAATTTTTATTTAAAATACTTTGAAGCTTTAAGAGAGTCCCATGCAGATATTGGTTGACAAAACATAATAATGTAATTTCTTCAGATTGCCAATTTTAAAAACAGTGTTTAGATGAAAGGGAATACTGTTGTGATTCACATCAGCAACAATTGACTTAAATAAAGACACTGTCTTTAGATCAAAGAAAATGCCACTCTTTTCACTGAGAATGATATATCAAATGACTTTTTCTTGTTGCTTAGTATCTTGACAAATTTAATGAATACTCCAGATACCGATTAAAAGTATAACGATAGTGTGGATGACACCTATGAAAGGTTTTTTTTTCCCTCAGCATTATATAATCTCTGGGTCAGTTAAATTTTTGGTATCCTCTTCTTCCTCTGACATGTTGTGTGAAGATCATGTTATCTGACATACAATTCTAACAGAATATGGCTCCCAATAGTTAGTTGTGGCTAATAAGCATATAATATGTACCCCGATAGTTAGTTGTGTGTAAAAAAAGCAGCAGGCAATATGGGCTCCAATAATCAGTCGTGTAAATGGCATGTAAAATTGTACTTTATTACATAGTTGGTACTCTTTACATACAGCGTGTGCAGTTTAACACTTTTGATATGTCAACATGTTGACATATCACTTTAGAAGGCTCTCTGCATTATTACGAACGTCTGAGAGAGTGATAGGTGTAAAGTGAAGTTGTTTGCATTTGCAACATGCATAGTGGAGAGAATGTTGGCACACCTCTATGTTACTTTCATGTACTGTGGTGGAAATTTGCTTCCATATTGTACTTGTGGAAATTGTACAAGATCTAAGCACACAGCTAACCAAAATGACTGCCCCCATGTGCTCAAAAAGTTAACCGGAAGTACTCTAAAATGCACTATCGTTAAAGTTATTAACGTAGGGAAATCGAATTTTGACAGATTAGACCATACCTGCTTCTGAAAGTCCAAATAATGAATTACCAAATATATGAAATGTAAAAATGTTATAAAATGTACGAACAGTTATCTTTTTTGGACCATTTACCTCTTATGTTCAAGAAGTGAAAATAGCCAAGCAGAGCTAGCGGTTTTTTTTTAAAAGTACACAGCTGAAGTAAAGCCAAGATGTTTACTATGTAACCCACATTACACCCATTGATCATAAACCACAATAAAGGGAATTAAAATTTCTTTTAACAAGTCATAAGATATACAAGGTCTTTTTAAATAGTCATTATAACCATTAAGGAAAAGCAGGGAAATTCTTTTCCTTTAAAAATCTAACCATATTCATAATACGAAATTGTAGAGCGCCACCTTACGTAAGTCTGATTGTGCCAAATAAGCGTACACAATTAATGAGCAGAATTCTCTTGACTGTCTTCATTAACTTGTTTTGTTTTTACTCTTACTATCAACATTTTGGCGGCTATTTTTAGCATCTATTGCCTTAGGGGCATTACAAAAAGGTTAAATCTGTTGGAATATTGCCAATTTCCTCGACATGGACTCGTACAATGAAAAAGTCGGTATTGGTAAATGGATAGAGTGCTGTGAAAGAAGGACGCATGTAACATGGACCCCATCCTATGACAAGCGTGGTTTAAATGTTAACTTAGAAGTAAAAAATCTCACCTCCGTTTATCAAAGAATGTGGACATATATTGGTCTCCGAACTGACAGAATGTTATCCAAACACTACAGTTTTTAAGTGGTAAAATAGCTCCAAGCAGGTAATGTTTTTTATGATGTTATGCAACTCTGACTCTAAATAAATGTATTTGTGTCTGCTGTTCCAAGTCAAATAATGCAATATATCGGATCACAAATACATTACAGTGAATCTGGAATTTCCTCATCCAGTAATCATCCCTTAACGTGAATATTCAACAACTGTCATGCTTAGTAGTGGAATTTACGTTTTGGTAGAAACATTGTAAACATTCTCATCGAAATCAATTTATATATATCGACTAATCAACCCCGAGTCGACTCTGTGACATCGCATGAATTTCCATTTGAGATCCACCGTTTAAAATTGACGCTGTCTATGTCGAATGTTCTATTCATTTTGAAGGACAGTTGCTCTTTGAATTATAATTTGAAAACCATATCAACTTGTGCATGTTACTGTTATAAAACTGCCCATTCAACTAGCATCTGGGACTTTTTTTACGCCTAATAACTGAAATGTGCAGTAGCTGAGTCAGTATGAAGGGAAAACTGTGTGGTAGACATAATCTTAAATGGATAATGATTTAATTTAAATTTATGAAACTCGTCGCTCTGGTGTAGCGATATGGGAACGGTGTTCCCTTACTTTTTTGTTCTTGTCATTCCCCTTCCCCTGCATCTGAGTAACATGCGTTCCCTCACTTGTCTATTTAGCACTGCACAACTGAATAAATACAATATCAAGCTGTGAACCATTTGAGATCTTCTATTTATAAATGAATCAACAGTTAGTTGTCTTTAATAAGTTTGTACATGGCACAGTGCTAATAAACCAGTGTTTAGTTATATTTGATAAGCATGCTATACTTATCGCTGCTCGAATAAACTAATTGTTTTGTTTAATAAGTACGTTATACAGCACCGTGCGAATCAAATAATGATTAATTATGTTTAATAAGTACGTAATACAGCACCGTGCAGATAAACCAATGCACTGATAAATATTGTGATTTTTTTCACATTCGGCGTATTTGTTGTGATTCAATTTAAATTTATAGCACTATACGGATACTCTTATATGTTTTAATTTTATTTCTCCAGCCTTAAGCGAGCTGCCTGCATTCTTGACACCAGATGGCGGTCTGAACTCTGGATTTATGATTGCACATTGCACAGCAGCTGCATTAGGTATATATATATATATATATATATATATATATATATATATATATATATATATATATATATATATATATATATATATATACGCATGCCTGCGTGGATAAGTATTGACCAAAGAACACAGATTCAATTTACGATGTATGATAAACTATTGGCTCATCGACGATGATTGCATTTGTTGACCAGTTTTGCTTGAGTCCTGGTATAATTGAATTAAATTCGTGCTCAGACAATCTTAATGTCCCACTAATACTTTTACAATTTTCTATAATGAATTCAGTTAAAGGAAATCTTATTCAAGCATACGGGAAATCATCCGTGTCATTTCACCGAAGCACTGAAAGTTAATATTCCGGAAGACAAAATGGAACGAAGTTTTGCCAGATTATCAGGTCACATTATTTTTCAAAATCATGGTAAAGCTTAACTTAGACAGTCTACATTACAATTATTGAATTTATTTACCCTTAAAAGTCATCATTCGCGTAGATATTTCATTAAAAAATATTCTCTTTATATCAAGTATCGGAAAACAAGGTTCTGTGTCATCCTTCCTCCGTTGACTCCATGAGCACCAGTGCTGGAACCGAGGATCACGTGTCCATGGGAGGGTTTTCAGCCAGGAAGTGTCTGAGAGTTGTGGAACACGTGGAACAAGGTACAAAACAAACGAGTCCTCATTTAAATCTGTGTTTATACAAAATGATTTATGAAGTTAGTATGTTTGAGATATGACACACAAAGTCACTTTTTCATTACAAGTGAAAGACTTTTTTTAAAAAACTTGTGTTTTTGGTGGAGTTTGACTAAGTTTACTATCTGAAACTTGCGTTAGCTGCACATCCTTTCCACTTTGACGATGCTTATATTTTCAACTGCAATAAGGTATTATGCTTTAAAAAAATTCATTTCTATCTTTTCTCAGTGTTGGCGATAGAATTGCTGGCAGCTTGTCAAGCAATTGAGTTTTTGAGACCCCTGAAGACCACGGCACCCTTAGAGGCTGTCTACACAGTAGTCCGTAAAGTTGTTGCGTACGTACTTTTACAGGGAGCCTAGACTTAACAGTAAAGTGTTTTCAACAAATTATTTAAGTCCTTGCCTACGTACAGAATCATGAAATCACTATTAGTTGTGGTACCAATTTTCGTGTATTTCGTGGTTCTGTCAAATCACAAAGTTTACGACCTAGCAAGCACTGTTCCGCATTCAAGGAAAACATACATATTTAGACACATCTAAGAAAACTTAAGTACCCATAAAGTCGTAAATGGACCGTCTCGGAAATTGCCAAGGCATCATCGAAAAAGTAAATGAGAATACAAAATAATGCCATTTTTATTTGTATCGTCTATGACGGGTAAGTGAAGTCAGCGATTTATACAGTTCAATCTATTGATTGGTTGTTTCTTTTTATAAAATATTAAATGACTAAAATACCTGATAAATGCTATCAGCAATCCATCCCCCAAAACCCAAAAGAAAAATAATGTAGAATTTTAAATCAAATTAATATCACGAAGGACTGAGTATAAGCATTGAGAGTGAGAATCCTCACCAACATTTTGTAAAATGGGTTAAGTACCTTGCGATTAGAGAGGGGTTGGGGTTGGTTCCTCACTAACAGATTAAATGATATGCAACTAGATCTATCTGTGTCGTATTATCAGCATTCAATTCTACAGAGCTAAAAAGACATTATCTACATTTTGGATTGAAATGACAAAAAAAGAATGAAAGCTTAAGTTCAGCTTTGGTTGATTGGAAATTTTATACAGAAAATATTTGTCCTTGCCCAGAAGAATTATTATTTAGGCCCGCAAGTTATGATATACGCAACAGATAATAATTTCATGATTAGAGAATAAAATCTGATTTTCTTTTATAGACCATGGAATAAAGATAGATTCATGGCTCCAGATATAGAGGCCGCCACAAAGTTGCTTCAACAGGAAGAGGTATGATAGATACATTCACATTCTCAGCCTTTTTGCTAAGATAAAAGTGTAGTATGACACGTAAAAGCAGTAATTCAGTTTAAGTATATATGGATATATATTGCATTACTTAGCTATATTGAAATAAGTGGCAGTTAAAATGCGAGACTATATTGTGGCTCTGAACATTCTGTATATTTTGTAATTCGTTATTACAAAACATTTCCTAATATTGGAATATATTTTATCCAAATAATTTAGAGCTTGTGTAAATTGTATGCAAATTTTAGAGTTTCATGAACAATTTCTTTAAATTTAAATGCTTCTGAGAATTTTAGAGTTTCATGAACAATTTCTTTAAATTGATATGCTTCTGAGAAAACCTTTGTTTTCTTTGGGGTGGGGTGGGGTTTGTATGTTGCGAGTAACATTTTATTCGATATATATTTGAATGTTTTTTTAATGGCTTTACTACTAAATGAAGCATGGCAAACATTCTTCCTGACCACCGAATTTTACGTTTTGGCAGATTTTATTCTTGTTTTGGGGTGGGGGATTGTTTTTTTTTATTAAGCATTAACATATGTTTATGTAATGTTTGGCCAGGTCTTTTGTAAAATAAAATGTAGTATCGTCTGTGGGATCTATTAAATCCATTTATACCATTAACAAAACATCCGGTATTTTGCTTTAAGGTTTAAATTAACACAAGTAGAAAAATGTCTCTGTGATTACCTCTGAGATGTTTATTTGGAACAAAAATGGCTTTTTTGCAAAATGGTATATTCTGTCTAATAATCTGAAGATACATCATGCAAATGTCAAGGTCAAATGGAACTAATCCAGTGATGTCATATATTGATAACTGTACATCTTACATCATCAATTTGCCTCTCAGTCATAAGTATTGAAAGTAAAAATAATTTTAGTATAATTCTCAGAACAACATATACGAACGTACCATTTTGTTTTTCAGGTTTGGAAAGTTGTTAAGCCATACATTGACAAATACCATTCCAAGCAGATCATAGAAACACCTGTGATGTCCCCTACAGCCATTCAGAAATCAGGAATAGATGCAGTCAGTGAACCTCCGATCAAAAGAAAACGGATTCACAAGAAACTGTAATAAATTTTGCTATTTAAATGTAAAATTTGAAATCATTCTTTATCATAAGTAAACAATTTCCTGCAAACAGGTCAAAATGTTATGGTCATAGACAGACTGTACTGGTATTATTATTCTTTTTGTATGGTTATTGTTCTGTTGTGACTGGCACATGTAGAACTGAGCTTTATGGGCCCCCAGATATTTGCTAATTAAATTCGTACTTATTTGTGGAGCATTTATGGCAAATCATGGAACAATTATGTAATGTATATAATAAGAACGGATTTTTAAAATAAAAACAATATTCTAAATTAGGTTTCCAATAGTTTGTATCACATATTCTTGATTTCTTGGTTGATGTTCATTATACATAATCCGTTGATAGATATATGCTGGTAATGGTTTATGCTTAAGTGTGAAATAAAGAGAAATAAAACATTTTTGTTGTAAAAACAATAATCACGAATAAAGCATTTTGGACTACGGGTCGTTCAGGTGTTATTCCTAGTATTCATACAAATAATGCGATATGTTCTTGTATTATTGGGTGTCTATTACCACATTTTTGATAGATGCATTGGATTGTAGATAACTGGGTATTCATGGGTTGAAATGGCTTTGTTCATATTGCGAATCATTTGTCTAAATTACCGAGGGAGGGAAAGGAGCGGAAAAAATAAGTCTGGATCAAGTCAAGCGTTGGTATCACAAATACCTGTTAGCATTTATTTAAAAACATTATTACAAAAGTTTGATTCCGGAGACGGGATTAGGTCATAGATGACTATGAGTTTGCATAGACTGTTGTGTATCTTAAGGGTTTAAGATCTGCTTAGACTGTCATGCATCACAGAGGGCCTAAGCCTGCAGAGATTGCCATACATCAAAGAGGACCTAAGCTTGCAGAGTTTGTCATGCATCACAGAGGGCCTAAGCCTGCTTAAGCTGTCATGCATCACAGAAGGCCTAAGCCTGCAGAGATTGCCATACATCAAAAGAGGACCTAAGCTTGCAGAGTTTGCCATACATCACAGAGGGCTTAAGCCTGTTTAAACTGCCATGCATCACAGAAGGCCTAAGTCTGAAGAGATTGCCATACATCACAGAGGACCTAAGCCTGCTTAAACTGTCATGCATCATAGAAGGCCTAAGCTTGCAGAGATTGCCATACATCACAGAGGACCTACAATTTTTATAGATTTTCATACATCACAGAGGACCTCATCCTGTAGAGATTGCCATACATCAGTAGTGAATAGGGATAGTATAGGGTCTATGGGACTTATCATTAAAAACACCCCTGGGACAATATAGGGTCTATGTAAATTTAACATGGACAAAAATCGTGGGACAATATAGGGTCTATGGGAATTAACATGGCCAAAAACCCATGGGACTGTATAGGGTCTATGTAAATTTAACATGGTCAAAAACCCCTGGGACTGTATAGGGTCTATGTAAAATTGAAACAGGGAGGGTTTCTATTTTTTTTAAAAAAATTTAAATTTAAAAAAAAGGGGTAGGCAATGGAAAGGCTATCTCTTTTCGAGAAATATGGGGGCCCTGAAAAGGGCCTTTGGGTTTTCTTCTTCTTCTAATTTCTTCTTTTTCTCCACCAAGTTCTTATTTTATCTCCTACACTCTTCTTCCCTTTCTTTTTTTTCTTCTCCTCCTCTTCTTTCTTCTTCTCTTCCTCCTCTTCTTTCTTCCTCTTTTCATTTTCTTCTTCTTTTTCAATTTTTTCGTTCCATTTGCGTATTCTTATTCTTTCCTCTTCATCCTCCTTCTCCTCCTTTATCTCTTTCATGACACCACTAATCTTGTCCTTTGCTTTTCTTAAGTTATTAATTTCCATCTTTACACGATGGGGACTATAGGAATAATGGTCTTCAACGAGTCTTATTAGCATCTGTTCCATTATTCCTAAGTTGTCTAAAACGTCTTGCAAGGTTTGTATTTTGTCCATTTGGTTTGACGCCATCTTCTTTTTATTCTTTGCAGAATGGTTTGAACAACGAACACTGTGGGTTCTTATAGTGAAAGTGCGGACGTGAAGGAAAACATCCCCCTAATAACATAAAATTGATCTTACCTAGATCATGACCGAACATCGCGCGTACGTGAAGGAAAACATCCCCCTACTTTCTCATTTCATATAATATAACCACAACTATACTCTCTACATACGCTAAGAATCAATAAATAAACCCATAATCTACTATTCACACAAACTTACTTCAGCATTTACAAACACAAAGACACAAACTTACTTCAACATTTACAAACACAAACACACAAACACATACACTTCCACTATTAATAAAGAGTTAGTGTTTATATTCACACTACTCTACCTACACACATTGGCAAATCGATCGTTATTTCTTTTCTAGAGTATTGGGTAGCCCTGAAAAGGGCTGTTGGTTTTTTTTGAACTCCAGATGCACCTATCTAATGGTTGCACCTTCCTGGCCTTGCGCCACACACGCATCTTCTTCCCCAGTCTTCTTTCACCCTTCTTCTGGGGAGTGCAGAGGGAGGATGATTCGCTTCAGCACCCCAATCCTCTGTCTCGGGAATATTGAACGACATCATCTCTTCTCTTTTCTTTTCCTCCTCCTCTTCCCTCTGTCTTCTCTCCTCTTCTTCCTTCTTTATTCTTGCTTCTTCTACGATAGCCTCCGCTGATAGTTCATTTACTATGCGCCTGGCATATTTCAGGTGCATCTGGAGTTCTAACAGTTTCACTATTCTGCTATTCATTCTTGTGTTGATCAATCAACAAGGGTAGCTAGACTGCCCAGCGAGTTTCAATTTATAGTGAAAGCGCGGACGTGAAGGAAAACATCCCCTAAAAACATAAAATTGATCTTACCTAGATCATAACCAAAAAAACAGCAACGCGAGGACCTAAAAGAAACACTCACTCACTTTTTATGCTACCCATCACTATTTTAAAATTTTTTATAAATCACTTCAATAGACTATCCACATACGCAAAGCAATCCAATCTAACCCCAAATATACACCTCTAACAGCCAAAAAAACAAACATCATTTTAATCTACTATCCATACCAACTTACGTCAGCACTTACAAACACAAACACACAAACACATACCCTCACATTTTTTATAAAACAGTTAGTGTTTATTTTCACACTACTCTACCTACACACATTGGCAAATTAATAGTTATTTCTTTTCTAGAGTATTGGGTAGCCCTGAAAAGGGCTGTTTTTTTTTTTTTTTTTTGTTTTGCTATGGCATTCTTTTTTTAGTTTCTAAGAATGCGATGTCCTCTGAGGATAGACTTTCTGGCGATAGGTCTGCTTCTTCGGAAAGAGAAGAAGAACTCTTTGGTGTCGATACGACAATCGACAAAGCCTCTGTCAGCTTCAGGTTGTTGCTGCTGTTGCTGTTGTTGCTGCTGTTGCTGCTGTCTCTGAAGTCTGTACTTCTCTGTCCATTCTTCTTTTTCCCTGTTCATTTCTTCTCTAAATAGCTCTTCTATCAGGTATTCAGTGATTTTTAACATTCTCACATTCTCTATTTCTTCTGGCTTCGGTATCAGACTGTGTCTGACCCTATGCAAATTCACGTAGGCTTCGTTGAGCTTAGCTAGTTTGGAACACATCTTCTTAGGAGGATGAGTCGACAATGGATGGTTAGACTGGGAACAAACCGGTTCTTAAAGTCAAAGCGCGGACGTGAAGGAAAACATCCCCACACGGTTTTTGAGTCGCAACGTTTAGTGAGTGTCATGAGAGGGATAGTAAGAAATGAAAGAGCATCAATCCAACATTCTTATAGCTAAACAAAAGACAAAGTCATTTTCTTCAAAACACAACATTTTTTATTCAAAAATCACTTAACACTAAACAACAACTCTAACATTTTTAACAATAATCCAATACTATAACATCAAACATTTTTTTCTTCAAATACAAACTACTTTAAATAGGGCTGACAACGTTGTGAATGAAATTGTGATTTCCACTGTTGGAAATCATTAGGCCATTGATGGACACTACGTTTCCTAGCTTGAGACAAAAGATAAGCATAATGGTCACAAAACCATCGATCTACTTTCACATCGTTTCTAGCAGAAGAACGAGGATCAAAATGAGTCACTAAATGTTCTAAGGAATAGCTCAGGCTGCGATGATGCAGAAAATACACACAGTACTGTCCACACACCAAGGAATCTGTGCCTTGTAATTTCACATTATTGAATCGGGTGGTTTGAGCATTTCTTCTCATAAAGTCGATGATATCGTCTTCCAAAGGGGGCAATCCGTACGAATCGAAATATTCCACACAGCCTTCTTGAGGAAAGTAGACGGCTACCCAGTGGGTTCCTGGGAGATGACTGTCGTCCGTGTTGATCACGTAAGCTTGATGGTCTTTAGGTTTGCGATGAGGGAGTTCATCTTTAGCACAGACGACAGGATTCCAAGAAGCCGTATACGAACTGTGGTTCAAAAGGTAATAAAGTTCCCAGGTATCCATTGTTTTGTGTTTTTTCTTCTTCTTCACAGGTAATAATAAGTCGTCAATTCGATCCTGACTTTTTGCTTGAAAATGTCTGACGAATAAACGGTTATTCGTTCTGTTTCCTCACTCTGATTCAGGAGAGCTTCGATACGATGGATCTCTTGAGTGGTTAATGGTGGACAAGAATGTTCACGCAAGTCTTTATACCACTGATGCAACACGTCTTTGTTCGAGATGAGACTCCAAGCTTCGTCCAGATACTCGTCCAATTTTTCTTCTTGACTCAGCATCAGGCATTTATCGTGTTGAATTTGACTGGGATGATCGTTTTGACATCCATAGCAATTTTTCTTGATCAATTTCGTCATTTTGTCGACTAAGTGTTTGGCAAAACAGGAGACTAAATGGGCTTCTTGTTCTGGCCATCTCGACTTCATCATGATCACTTCTTCTTCCACGGTCTCCTCACATTTCATCTCCAAAGTTTCTCCACTAGGTAAAGAGGGATAACAGTCTTCCATGGCTTCTAGTAATCTAGAATGACTTCTCTCAAACTGTTGATTTCTATGGTATTATCGAATTCTGCATACAGGATGACGTTCACCGTTACATCAGGGTCTCGGTTTGCAAACTGAATTTCCACACGAATCTGGCCAGATTTTATAGGGTGGAAATGTCCCTCGTCGCTGCCTTGGTCTGGAGTGAAATCGAAAGCCCACAAAGCATAGCCTCCTGCATAATCCTCGTACGTAATACCGTGACTGGTGTTGGTTCCTAACTGTCCGGTGGCTTCGTACAGGGACAAGTACGATCTCAAGTAATTCTTCGCGACACCAAAGTTAGGTTCGAAAGGTCGGGTACACAAGGTCTTGCCATCGCGACTGACTTCGATCTTGGACACGCCAAAGTGTCGAAAGTTGAAAGGATTTTTATCGACAGCTCCGTTGAAGGCTGTATTCTCGACGATACCAAGGATCAAACGTTTGGGTAGCTGTCCTTGGAACAGATGATCTTCGATCATGGATCGCTGTCCAGCGGGAATGGTGAAGGTTTTCACTTCCACTCGTCGGATCGGATACTTGGCGGTCGTTCTGCTCAACGTCTGACTGATGTCGTTACCTACTTTAGGTAACACTTCCACACGTCGCACGTAGAGTCTGGCTTCTTGGATGACAGTTTTGTAATCGTTAGCATTAGACAACAGATGGAAAGCGGCACTGCTGCGATTCAGTCTCAGGCGGACATCCACTTCCTTCAGCAAATACTTTTCTTGCAACCACATGTCCAAATGTAAACGATCCATCAGTTCTAAACTACGACTTAGTGCAATTTTCTTTCTTCGTTCTATAAATCCCGATAAATTTTGTTCATCCCCAGCAATTGTAGTGCTGTCGAACTTTGCACCTAATGCGTCAGGCTTCCATACCACGCAAGCATCCAGATGAGTATTCTTGGCTTCTTTTCCGTACGTCAAGAGATTTTCCAGGTACGCTCGGTAAGGGTAAGTATCCATGCTGCTGCTGACCAGTTTGTTATTCAAATACAAGTCCACTCCACTGAACAAGGAATGCATGAAATTGTTGACGGGAGCTACTCTGGACGTATCAATGAGAGGGTCATTGTCCACTTCGGTTACTTTGACTTTCAAGTACAAGCAACTGCTATTCAGATCGATGTAATCTTCGGGCTGTCCCTTGATTTCAAACTCGATGGGAGCTGAATCTGTCAATGAGGAAACGGGATGAAATTCCACCCACTGGGATTCTTGCATGGTCATCATGGTGGGGGGCATGGCAAACAGATCCAGTTCCGACTTGGAACAAGCACATGACTCTCGGTGCATCATTTTTTTCTCTTTCTCAATAATCGAAAACGTCTAAGTCTCGAACGGTTCTTCTTTTCTTGGCCTTTCTAGCTTGAAGTCTGGTGAAAGGGTGTTTTCTTCGTCGTCTCTTTCTGCCTTGTCCTTGCTGAATGCCTGACTCGGTAGCGTGCAGGGCATTTATAGGTGTGTCTCGGCGACCCAAAATGTCTTTGCCCGTTTGCAGCAAGACATTTTTGCCTGCACTCATGAAGGCTTCTTTAGGGTTTTGTTTGTCGATGATGACATTTTGGAGAAATTCTTTGCCTTGTGTCAGTGCCGCATCTTTCAAGGCGTGCAATCCGCGTGTCACCATCGGTTTCAACACAGGGGCCACCGAACGAAAGGCCGATTTTATCATATCTCCTAAACCGTGTCCTCGCTGTCGTGCAACCCCTCGGTACACTGGATACATGACTTACGAATCGTGAGAGAACCGTTTTCGAAAATGGAGTTTCACCGTGACTTTTCCTTTGGTGAATGGAATATTTTGTCCCAAATCTCCTTTTATAGCAATGTTGACCGTGTCCAAATACAACTTGCTGACCGGCAAATAGTGAGGATGGACAAATTCGCGGTGAACGTGGTAAGTGTTTCCACCTTCCTGGTCACTGGTCGCGGTACTATCCACTTTGAAAGGAATGACACGCAGTAACGGTACGGAGGTGTGTCCCACCACGTTATACTCCACCACATCGGAGTAAACGAACATCAAATTCAGTCCTTGGTTCAGTTCTACAGGGAATCGAAAATACTTGTAAAATTCCATATTGCTGTTGATCTTCGGATTAAAATTTGGAGCCATTTTTGTGTCTCCACCTAAAATATCAAACAAGTCACGATTAAAACTGATGGACAACGTTTGGGTATCCGGAAATTTCATCAGTAAGCGACGAGCCACTTTATGGTACTCCAGGGTGACACGTTTAGTTAGTTTGTTCAGGGCTTTGCCAAAGGCTAACTCGAACCTGTCCGCAATAGTGTCCACCAAATGTTGGCCACTAAAATAAAACCCTGCCGGAATTTTCAAGGTGTAGATTTTGAAGGCTGGATTGTTGGCTGGTCTTGTGATCCCTGAAAACCCACCGATGTCATTCATGTAGTTTTGTAATTGTTCGCTCATGATTTCCACCTCAAAAGTGTTTTGCGTTTCAGTGATGTTTTGGATTTGTGTAGGGTGAATCATTTCTACCAAAGCCACTTCCCAATGGGCTTCGTGATCTAACGGGATGGCTTGAGGTAATTTGGCTGTGTAACAGCACAACTTGTTGTGGGGAAACACCTCCATGGAACTGTCACTGGGTAAGGTTAAGTAAAATTGGTTTTCGTGACTCATAATTCCAGAGTTCTGTGGCTGTCCGAGGGGTTAGTGGACGTCAGAGGCGTGTCTCCGCTCAAAATGGGGTTGTGGTTGTTGTTGGAGTGGTGACTGACACTGGCACTGGACACAAGGTTCCCGTTCGAGGAGAATTTCAGGGAGGGACTAGTAAGCAGGTAACCGATGCAACTGCTCAATAAAATGGTCCACAATTGTTTGTCTCCTTGTTGCAAACTCAAATTGGCAATGGCTGCCCCGATGACACAATACACCACGAAGATTTGGCAGAAAAAGACGATTTGCGTTTTAGGCACACGTTCTCCACACCACACCCACAAGGGTTGTTTTTGTAAATCTTGCACAGAAGAACTAGGTGAAGGAGGAGTGGTCGACGTAGCTGCGTCTGCTGTGTGAAAGGGCATGATGGTCACTTCTTTTTATAGTCGATCCAAGAATCAAAACTGGGTGGATATCCTTTCCAACGTACTTTAACTTCTTTGACACGTCGTTTGCCCACTTTACGGGTTCTGCGTTCGAGAATACTTTCGATGTCGTACACGTCGTCTTCTTTTTTGGTGACACGTTGTAACTCGGGCAAATAAAACGTTCCTTTGAGCACTTCTCCGTTCATGTCTTCCAATTTATAGACGGCAGGATGACGGCCATGCACTCGTCCAGTGACGCGAAACAATTCGGTCGTCCAGTTAGGTAAGTAACCTTTGTCAAAAGTGCGTTTGGTTTTGCCAATGCGCACCCAATCTCCTACGGCCAACACTCCACTTTTCTTGGGGACAGCCCTCGTCGGGGACGTATCAAACAGACGCTCAAACACCAGCACTTCGTTGTCGGGAGTCACGTCTTGCGGGGCACGTCCGATGCTTCGATGGTAAGATTGGTTGTACGCTTGCACCAAGTGCGGTAAGATGTCGATGTACTTCAGAGTGTGGTGATGCGTAAAATATTTCCACATGCGTTCTTTCAAAGTGCGTTGAAAACGTTCCACGATGCTGGCTTTGGTTTCGGGATTCTCGGTGGTAAAAAAATGAATGTCACGTTTCTTTGATTCTTTTTGGAAAGCTTGGTTCAGAAATTCGGTGCCTTTGTCCGTTTGCCATCGAAGAGGGTGACGACCGCTTTGTTTCAGCACTCGTTGCAGGGCTCGCACTAACTCGCTGCTCGATTTGGAAGTCAAGGGCACGACCCAGGCAAATTTGGAAAAGACGTCGATGACACAAAACAAATATTTGTAGCCACGATTGTAGCTGGCCAAATGAGAGACATCGGCTAAATCGGCTTGCCATTGATGATCGATGCCTTCCACTCGGGTGCGACTTCTGGCAAACTTGCGTCGAATGGGTTTGTGTAAAGTGTAGGTAGCTTGTTCTTGTAACCATCGTTGCACTTGAGGTAAACGGAGACTTTTCAGTCGACTTTTGGCAGCACGATACAATTTTTGAACTCCTGCGTAACCTGCAGGATGCGAGGGATCGTAGTAAATGCTGGCTAAGACTTTTTCCATTTTTTTGTGTTAATAAGTCACCCACTCTTCGGTGATGCTACTTTGGGTGGGTCGAAAGGGTGGTTTGGAAACGGATTTACGTGTCCGATGGGCTACGGGAGTAGAAGTCGAAGGTAGTGGTGGTGGTGGTGGAGGTGGCAATGGAATGGCTTTGGTTTTCTTTTCTTTTTTCGCTTCTGGTTTCCCTTCTTTCTTTTTCACTTCTGTCGAAGGAGGCGTGGACATCATCTTTTTAACCCAAGCTTTCATTTGTTCTCGTTGGGGTGTGGGGGACGGGGTCAACAAGGATGCTGCAATCTTACTCGAAATGGGAGCTGCTGACGGTGTTTGAAACACTTCGCGCATCTCTTCTTCCTCAGGTCTTTGTGGGGTAGCATCTCTGGTGACCCTTGGGGATGGTAGTGGTGGTGGTGGTGGTGGTAATGATGATGATGGTGCTGGACTTTTCAGAGTGGGTAAAGCTGTTTCGTCTAAAGCTTTCTGGTGAAAGAGCTGCAGTCTTTGCAAGAGTTGACCGTACTTTTGCGATTTTTCTGTTTCGGACTAATCTTGGCGATCCATCAAGGATTGCAATTCGTGTTGTAACTGGGACATCTCGCTCAAATTGGGATTGGGAGGTAAATGCGGGGTGCGTTGTTCTTGCCACCGATGGTATTCCATCCATCGTTTGTAAGGCACTAAAGCTAGTTTTCGTCCTTCCATGGGGTTGTCAGGGGTGAATTCTGAGATCTTGGGACTTCCGAGGGCCTTTTTATCTTGCTCCCACCAGTCCTCCCAACATGGTTCCCAAGACTCCTTTCAGTATGGGGCCTAACAAGAGAGGTAAAATGCCTCCACGTTGGACCAACATCTTCTTTTTTTGACGAATGGGAATTTTCTTTTGAACCATTTTCCGAAGAACGTGACGATGTTTGCCTAAGCATTGTTTCTGGTGTTTGGACAAAGGGATCGTGCCTTTCAAAACGTTCAAACAACATTCGCACACGGTATCGATGACCTCTTTGGAGGCCGTTTGAATGAGTTTTTTTCGTAGGGGTGGAGAAGCTTTGGACAGGACAGATAACATGTCCCCATGTTTGGCTAAACGTGGGGGTAGTCCTTTCCTTTTCTTTCCTTGGAGTTTTCTGGAGGGTGACATCTTTGCTTGTGGGTTCCGGGACATTCACCAAACAGACACTAACGTCGATGACTTAACACACACCCTTTTATCTTTTTTTGGGACTATCGCTTTGTCATAAAGGTGACAATGTTTTTCCCAAAATCGCCAAGGAATCCTCCCCTTTGTTGACGCCTCTTTTTCTTGGAACGACTGTGTCTTTTCTTAGGGTAACGTCGATGCTTGGCTAAGCGCTTTGTCGGATGACGCGTCTGCCTTTGTCTCTTTCTTTTGTTGCTTCTTGGAGGTGACATCTTTTACAAGTTCACTGATACCCCGACTTGGTCACAGGTCTGTTTATACTGGAACGCGTCGCCACTGATTGTCTTTACGTCGTATCAGTTTGAGGACAGGCATGACACGTCGTGCAGGGGTACGCAACGGACTAAATCGAGCCAGTTCTTGCTTGGACAAATCCAGTAAACTTTGTAACATACCCGATCTTTCATGGACTTTGATTTTGGGAGCAGGTACTTTGTGAACAGCAGCCACTGCCACTAAATTGGAGGGTCCTGCCACTGGGGAAGTTCTTTTGGGGGTCATCAACGGAGAAGTTCTTGGTGTGATCAACGTCTCCAAGTACTCTTCAGTTCCTGGTGACATCAACGGAGAAGTGGACAAACGTGAGGCTGCCGGAGACGCAGTCACCGCTGTGGCTGGTCGTGGTTTGCGAGTGTAAGGTTGCGTCCTGGCCGAGGTGCCTCTCTTGCGACTAGTTTTCTTCTGTGGACTTTTCTTTTTCTGGGGACTTTTTTTCTGTTTCTTTTTCTGGGGGCTTCTTTTCTTTTTCTAGGGTGGTGTCTGGTAAGAGGAGGGTCCCACCACTGGAGAAGTTATTCTTCTTGGGGACCTGGTCTTTTTCTTTTTCTTCTTGGGGCTTCGTTGGACTTTTGTCTTGGGGATAACTTTGGGGGCATTAGGATCCCATCTTAAGAGAGAGCGAATGATGACCCCTCCTAGAGTACCGCTCCCTCCAGGTTTCAAAATGATTTGTTTTTTGGTTTGAGTGTGGATGCGGGGATCGGCCGGTTGGACCAAAGCGACTTTGTTTCGATCGAAAAAGCGTTGGGTTTGATGAGGAATCTGAATGATTCCTTGGAGTAGTTGACGTGCCGTCACCGTGAACCATCGTAAGACTTCTTTGAGACTAGCTTCTAAGACACGAGCTCGTGTTTGTGGATCTTTTTCTTGACTGATGCCATACAAGGCACGAATCAATTTGACGGGAAGATGCGACTGAAGGGACGTCATGTTCACACTGTGTGAGACAGACGAAAAAGGGTCTGAGGTTTTTATAGATTTTTTCATGGGGAGTGAAATGAAGTCGAGGACGGAGACGTGTACAGGACAGGCCCTCCGTCTTGGCACCAGTGGTGAAACAAGTGGGTACGAAATCGCAAATCCTCGGGAGTCGTAGGTTTCAAATCGACGAGTAAATAGGCGTGTGGCATTTGAGTGGCATCGTCGTACGCCTGAGTCAGCCAAGGCGTTCCTAACTGTTTGGCTAAGACTTGCACTTGCGATTTATCTCGAGGGCTTTTAAACAAGACCACGTAATGCGCATTGAGACTGATGGTGCGATGGGCTTTACTTTGTTGAAACAAATTTTGGGTGATGTAAACGACACTGGCATTACGGTGATGCCCTTTGCGCGTAAACCACAATTTAATTTCTTCTTCGTCTTCTCCTAACATGTCTTCGAAAATGACCAAATGGGTTTGACGGGAGTCAGAGACGATGCCGTCGTCTTCTTTAGGAATGCCTTTCACAAACACGATGGAATCGCCTTGACTTTCTCGCAAGAGGCTGTACGCCGATTGCCACTCTTTGTAACACCACACGATCCGTTGAGGGGGCCGATCGATCAAATGATGTTTATGTTCGATCAAACGTTTGACGAATTCGGTTTTGCCAGAACCGCTAGGTCCAGCAATGAGCATGTTAAAGGGATGGCGAAGATACAAAGCCTCCCAACTGGCACGATCTAAGTGTTCGTCGATGACTTTGACAGTAGAGGAAGAGGGAGCAGAGACAGTAGAGGTAGCCATGGTGTGAGAAATGTCACTTGTGACACGAAAAACAAACAAGACAAGAGTTTATATACTTTTTCAGAACACGTTTATTGAATGTTTTTTTTTCAAACATGAATACGAAAGACAAAAATACATAAAAGCCAAAGGCTTAAGTACAAGGATAAAAGGCACATGATAACGATGAACGTGGAATAAACACAAGTGTCTGTACAACATGTTTTGGGTAATGTTCTAACCAGTTCTATAGTAGGGGGTAAGGTCACACAAGTGTCCTCCCGAAAGGGTCTTTCAGGTCTGTCCACGACAGTCCTGTCCTGGGTGACGGGTTCTTCTGGCACCGTCACTAACACAGGTTGAAAAGTAACTTTTTTCCTTGAACAACTCTCGTGCATACTGGGCCACTTCTTGTGTCCAAGCCTCAAAACCCCATTCTTTCCAGGCACGGACATCTGTCCAATGGGGATGTAAGTCACAAGCTACACACACATCGTCATACACGTCTTGGGTAGCTAAAAGTTGACGAATCTTTTTTTCCTGTTGAGGTCGAGAAGTATCCAGATGAAAACGCAAGGCTTTGAGCAAAAGGAGTTTTTCGTGACCATTTAAGGCCATGGGGGTATGGTAAGTACTGATCGTAAAGAGTCCACAAAGAATCGGCTGGTAAACGAAATCCCAGAAAACAAGTCACTAAGACACACACCACTTGTCGTCCCAAATTGAATGGATACAGTTCTTGTAATAATTGATGGTAATGATCCACGGTTTGAATATGGTCATTGAGTTCCTTCCACGGAATCTGTTGGATGACATGTGACATAAACCGTGGCATGGCAGCCTGTTTTTATATTCTCTTTTTTTTGGATGCAATACACGTACTTTCTAGCCAGAGATCTTCGTTCTCCAGTAGGGAATCTAAATCTTGCATACTGTAACCGAAACGTCAGAGTTCGTTTAGAAGTTTCCTCTTCCGCTAAGTAGATTCCACGTAACAAATGTTGGTAATCCTTTACCTTGTCTTCCTCAATGTATTGCTGTAGGTGAATCTCGAAGTAACCAGAATTATGAACATGTCGATCATTAGCGACCTCAAAGTGTTGAACAATGTCTGACCATTGAAAGAATTTCTGACGAATCAGTTCTCTTATACCATTCAGGTACCAGTGGTTAAAGATCTGGTGACGTAACGGATGCAATTGTTCTTTACGTTTCACTTGTATTTTGACCAGCTCTCGGTAAATCCTTTCTCTCAACTCCACAGGCAAAGCACGAATGTTCTCTTGTAAAGTATCCATAAGTATATACACTGTTTTTGGAATCGTTGGGTGGTGTCCAATAGCCTCGTTTACCTTTGTGCCTAATGTAATATCCACTCATAATCAGTCTTCTTGTACTTTGGAACAGAGCATAATTTAAAAACGGACGAATCACTTTGAGTTTGCGTTTCACTTGTATTTTGATCAGTTCTCGGTAAATGCGTTCTCTCAACTCCACAGGCAAAGCACGAATGTTCTCTAGCAAAGTATCCATGAATAGGTCATACTAAATCCTCTTTGGTCTGACACAAGAAATGTACTGTTTGCACAAACATGGTTTTACTTCAGTGTCGAATTTAAATCGTTGAGTCACTAATCTACACATTACAATTCGTTCAGAAGTTTCCTCTTTCACCAAGTTGACATTGTGTTCAAGATGTTGGTAATTCGTTAACTCTTCCTCTGGAATTCGATGCAGTACGTTTACAATGATGTAGGCAGAATCGTCCATACCAAACCAATCCTTTTTAAAACTAGAGGATCGTTGATCAATGTCTGTCCGATGGAACACTTTCAATTGAAACATTCCTTGTATAGCCTTCAGGTACCAGTGGTTCAAACACCGGTGACGTAACGGATGCAATTGTTCTTTACGTTTCACTTGTATTTTGACCAGCTCTCGATAAATGCGTTCTCTCAACTCCACAGGCAAAGCACGAATGTTCTCTTGTAAAGTATCCATGAACAGATTATTATGGTAAGAAGTTACTTCAATGTCTCGGTCCCACTAAGGGTAAGTAATGACAATTCGGTGACCATCGAGCATGTTCAACGTTGGCCGAATCTTGCGCTTCCCAGTGGTGAAGTGACACACCGCAACTGAAGCACTTGACTGTATCTCCTTCGCCCAAGTAGAAAAATCCGGCTCTGGCTAATTCTTCAGGGGTCGGTCCTCCCAGATACTTTGGCCATTTTCCTTTGAACGATTGAAGACGATTTTCAAAGTCGCAGTATTCCGACAAACGCACAGGAAACGAATATTCGTCTTTCACAGGTTCGTTTCGATGAGGGTTGAGTGACATGGGTAGGAGTTTGCTCAGGGCTGGATGACATCCGTAAGGGGGTAGACGTGAAGGTGAACATTCCCCTTTAAAACGAAACCCAGTAAAATGTCCAAGAGGACGAGCAGCATCGCTTTCGCATCCCACAGGTTTGACACGCACAGCATCACTTTCCATGATAGGGGTAGGGGCACTAAAGTTCCCATGATGCTTTACGGCATCGCTCAGGTCACAAGGTACAGCATCGTATCCATCGCAAGGCTCACAATCGCACTCGTCTGCAAACTCCGTTACGCAATTACAATGGTAACCACATGGACAATCGCAGTTTCCTTCCGGACATTTTCCGTCGCAATGTCTGGGTCTTATCCATCCAATATTAGTCACACTAGAGGAAGATACAACTTTTTTACAATCCCCAAACTGGAACGATGTCTCTTTCAAAGTATTCATCTTGTTCGCTCGGTCTTGGTAGTCCCAATGAACTATCGATCTTGCCTAGGGTTCCTTTTTTATATACAGACCAATACCGACGTGACCGTAGGGTAAGGTGAAATGATTGGGAAGTCGAACTCGCTTCTGGTATACAATTTGATAGACTTTTTCCAAGGGTCGACTGACGATGTGGTGAGTGGGTAAACGTACAATTTTGTTCGGTTGGTAGGTGGTCACTTTAAAGTTTCCATCCTCTCCCGATTGCAAGGCTTCTTTCAATACCCCAAAGTTGACCACTCGACTGGTACGATAATTCAGAGTCAGTCCTTTCACTTTGCACGTCGTGTGCACTTCTCCTTGTTTGTCCCGGTATTCGTAGCCGTAATTTTTGGGACCGCCACTGACGAAACTTAGAATCTTGTCGTCGGGATGCTCGTCTGTCCAGGCTCCTAAACGGTCTCCTTCGATGTCAGGGTGATGTTGAATCGGGTGATGGATGTAAATGCAACTGTCCGTGTCAAAGTACAGGACGCGTTCTTCTAACAGTTCTAAAGCTTCGTACAATTTTAAGCGAGCATGGGCTGTCACGTAAGCCGCAATGATGACATTTCCAAAAGGGTCGTCTTGTACAAAGTCCAGATCTTCTTCGTAATTGACCAAGATCAAATTCTCTCGAACGACGTCCACGTGTTTCATGTATTTGGTTTTGTCGTGAATCATCTGTAAGTAGCGGGAAGGTTCTGTCAAATATTCCGTCTTGGGTAAACACGGTCGTTGTGCCATTTTACCCCACAAGCAATTTAACATCACTTTGGCAAACGATCGCCTGCCTTCGTTTTTCTCGATGTGGTCTAAAGTGATGCCTTCTTGTTCGTAGTATTTCTCTTTGAATTGTATTTGGTCTTCGGGAGTGTGACACCAGGAAGGATAGCCGCTGGCTTCTTGTTTCAGTTTCAAAAAGGCATCCACGTAGTCTGCGAAAATGCCTTTCTGAGTAGGGTCACCCTTGCGGTATTGTTGTGTCTTGGGAAAGTGGCAAATTTCGTACACTTCTAACAGTTGGTATCCCATGTCCAGAGCTTTGAACAATTCTACGCTGACCCAGGTTCCCGTCAAGGCCCGTTCTTCCTGGCTGTGCTGACAAGGCTGATCTTGGTTGCACGTTTCGGCACAAGTACGGCACAAGGGAAACATCAATTTGCCTTGACAATGGTGAGGTAAGACGGGATGGTATAGATTCGTGGGAGGCAAAACTTTACACTTGATCAAGCCTTCGTATTGTCGAATGTTTTTCAGGTCGATGTGTTCCGTTAACAATTGCGGGTGCCCTACAGGAAAGCGACAATATTTGCACACGTAGGGATACAGCGAACACACGTCCAAGTATTTGATTTCTTCTCCTTTCTCTTCGTCGGCTTGGTACAGCAAACAGGTGGCATTGGTCCTTCCTCCGTACAAACTATCCCTCGGGTTCAACGGGTCCATGAACTGGTAACCTTCCACGAGGCGTTTAAACTCGGGATCGGTTTTCATACGGTGATCGTACTCGTGTTCCCACATTTCCACCACTTGGTATCCTTCGTGTTCCAACTTTAGGCGTCGCTGACAAGTGTCCTGGTACAAGTCTTCTATGGTTCGTTGCAGATACTGATTTTTAGTGCCACGGTCAGGGTAACAGACGGGACATCCGTGAAATAAGCAGCCGTTAAACTCGTACACGATCTTGGGGTTTTCTAAGTCCCAGCCATCGACCGAATACGTTCCGATGGTCTTTTCACCCCCTCCGTTGCGGGCATGCTGAATCCACTTGTCTTCCTTGTCGCACAAGTAATGTAACCAGCGTAGGGCTTTGACCGAGTATTGACGTTTGACATAGTGGGTCGTTTGAGGACTGATGACAGCCACGGTGTTTTCAGGCATGAATCGTTGTCGATACACTAAGGAACACGCTTTGATAATGGTGCAAGCTTCTTTCAAAGAATCGACCCCTCCGTGTTCCATGAACAGTTCTCGAAATTTTCCACAGCAACGTCGTAAAATGTCCACGTCGGAACGACAATACTTTAGCATTTCTTCCTGAAAGTCGAAAGGGTCCGAGGCGTGAGCCTGGTACCAAGCGTAGAAAGCTTCTCGTTGTTCGGTACGCATGTTGTCGGGGTCGTAATAGTGAGCCTCAGGTAAATGGGGTAGAACGGCGTGTTGATTGGCTTCCGTATTGAAAAAGTGTGGAAAGTACCCTTTAGCCATTTCTGTCATTCCAAACGTTTTAGGCATTCGACTCAAAGGCATGGCCAAATAGCTCATCGAATCTTTAAACTGTACTTGTCCCACTTGCATGAAAATGATTTTGGCTCCGTTCAAAGTCACTTTAGGACGCTCGGTGCCTTGTTCCGTATAGTACCTCAAAAGAAACTGTCCATCGTATCCGGAGAAATTGTGAGCCATCACCGTGGCATGACGATGACAATCTCCGTAACGTTCGATGTCCTCTTGGCTCCACGTCTTGTCGACGGGGTCTAAGACCCATTGGGCAAAATCGGCTAACGTGTTCGGTCCCCGAAAGATTTTTTCACGCCCTCCAGGAATCTTGCTGCAGTGAGGGCAATGACTGAAGATAGGTTCTTGAATGCACTTCTCGCACGCTCGATGAGCCACGCAGAAATTAGGAATGTGAATGCCGGTTTCTTGCATGCATTCGAAATCGAAAAAGATGAAATTGCCTTTCTTCTTGTGACCGTCCTCTTTCTCTGGTGGGGGTTGGTATTTTTGCACGTAACATTGGTGTTCCAAGTCCACGATGTGGTGACAAATGTGACATTTTTTCTTTCCTCGACATACGTGTGCCTTGGCAGCATTGGTACATATGACTTGTTCACACGTAGGGCACAATCTCAGGAGTTGACAAGCACATTTCTTCTGTGAACCTTGCGTTTTCAGATGTTGTTGGTAACAGGTAGGGCTGACAAACGTGCGCAGACAAGTTGAACAAGGCACTGGTTCTTCGCTCAGACAGGGTGAAGAGGCCAAACATCCTGAGCATTTCAATCCACAATGCTTGTGTTGCTCTCGATTATTATAACCATGGTCACATTTCTCACAGTAATAACCGTATCCCAGGAATCCGGTGATACTGGTAATGGTATCGAAATGTTCATCGTGATGATAAACATGAATGTATTTTCCGTCCTTAAAATCTTTCCCTCGAAACAACAAAGACCCGCGCACTTCTTGAGGGTGCACTTTCAAGGTGTATCGTGGAGCTAGGGCATCTTGCAATTTTTGCATCTCAGGAATGCCACAGGGTGTGTCTTTGGACATGCCAGCTTGTCGTAACAGGAGTTCTGCTTCACTTCGTTGTTTGGCTCGGTCCGATTGTCGAATGTTCTCCCAGTCTCTTTTCCATTCTACCGTGTCGTTCTTGTTGGCATAGGTTCGTCCCACCACGATGGCACGGGCTAAACACATCTGGTCATGAGGATTGTGAATTTGGACAAGGCTACGCTTAATGCTGAGAAGGTCGTTCACCAATAACATCTTTTTGCGTCCGGTCCCTTGAGGAGGAGAGACGTGGGTCATGTCCAATGTGGCTTTTCCATCGGTGATGTCAAACTGGTCATTAGATTGTTGCACGTGTTGAATCTTGTCCATGACTTTGGAAGCGGTCAATTCTGCAGGGGTGCTAAACTCGATCCAAACAGGGGATTTCAAACCGTCGTGTTGTATGGAAAGTCTCAAGCGGTCGTCTTCTTTGGGTTGACATTGTCGCTTGAGTGCAGTGAGCAGAGAATCCCACACTCCGGTGATGAACCCTTCTGCTTTCTCTAACGGTACTTCGGACTTGAAATCTTTAAACTTCACCGTGTATTTGTAAGCCGTGGTTCTAAATTTTCTAGAGGAGCGCTTTTCCGTCTCTCGAATGGAATAGTATTTTTCAGGGTTGACTAAGGGTGGTGAACTTGGTTTAGAGGTTTCAAATTCTGGTTCACTCATGTCCTCTTCAAAATCACTGGCATGAATTTGTGCCAAGATTTCAGCCCTGGTTCGAGGCGATAGATCACGTTTCTGCCTCTTACTTTCTTCTTCTTCTTTCTTCTCGAATGAATGGGATCGTTTCATCTTGAAAGCAAAAAGTCAAATGACTCAAGTTCAAACACCATGAGCTACTTTATAGTCATAGCAGACCAGCGTATATAAAAGGATGTGTGTCTTATCCTTTCACTATTCATTTCACTCTCAAGCCGAGCACAACGATGGAAGAGACTAACCAGATGGAACGTTTCGTCAGAGCTTTGCGAGGGGTCATTAGAAAATTCTCTTCAGACCAGCCTACGGACTACTCTCCTTCCTTTCGAGATAAAAGTCAAGATACTTGCTATATCTGTCAGAAGAAAGGGCATTGGTCTTCAGAGTGTCCAGACCGTCAAAAAAGAACAAAAACAGGGACTAAAAAAGACAAAAGTCAAGATACCTGTTATTATTGTAAAGAAAAAGGACATTGGTCTCCAGATTGCCCAAAAAAGAAACAAGAGGAGTCAGAAGAAAAGAAGGATTCTTCAGAAGAAGAGAGGGATTCTTCGGAAGAAGAGAGGGATTCTTCAGAGGAAGAAGAGGAAGAAAAAAGACAATTCTATTTACAAGAGGCAAAGAAACAGGAGAAGAAGAAAAGAAGAAGGGAAGAAAATGAGGAAAAGACGGTGAAGAAATTCAAAAAACAGAGACTAAACAAGGAGAAAGAAGAAGTCAATGAACTTTTTATTAAAGTGTTGTGTTGTGAATTGTGAATTGGATTGTAAAAAATGGATAAAAGAATAAATTAATGATATAAGGTAAGAGTCTTTTAGTTCTGATTTTAAAATAAGAACGTACACTCACGCACTCATACACAGACACGTACTATAAGGGTAAAATGGGTGGGGTTTTTTTTGAGTTATTGGCAAATTGAAATTGTATTTCTTTTCGAGAAATGTGGGTGGCCCTGAAAAGGGCCTTTTTCTCTTTATGATGTAGGGGTGAGTTTAAGCAATCAACTTTAACTGCCTTATGCCTTTGCCACGGCCAAGGCCTACTTCTGGACTGCATAATGTTGATGATGATGATAATAATTGGGTTGAAATCACTAAGGGTGGTACGGTAGGCTTAGTCACAGGGTTGACGTGTTTAGCTCGGGAAGGTCGTATTCTCTTCGGTCGTGATAAAGAAGTCTGATACATTTGTTTCAGACTTCTTAACTCCGCTAAAATGTCCAACAGTACCGTGACCGTTTGATTTTCACCCTCTTGTTTCTGTGCTGCTACTTCTTCTTGCTGTTGTTGCTGTTGTTTTTTTCTTACCTCTTCTTCTTGTTGCTGTTGCTGTAGGAGAAAAGCCTGTTCCGCTTCCTTTTGTCGTTGTATAAATTTCTCCAATTCTTCTTTCTGTCTCTGTCTAAAATTCTCCACTTGCGGTAATGAAGAAGGTAACGAAGGTTCCGGAACAAATTCTTGCGAGGAGAGAAAATCCACAAAATCCCAATTCACCTCTTCTGAAAGTAAGTCCGGGTTCCCTTGGGCGGTCTCCACTGCTGGTGCACCCCATTGGATCGTTTTCTGAGTTTCCGTCATGTGGAATCACTGTCGCATAGATTGACTGCACACAAGCGCTAGCGAATCTATATAGACTACGTGACGTCACAGACTGCTCTCTTCGGATTGGATGCGGGCTGACTGAATTCTGTAACGCGTGTTCGGATTGGTGAATGAACTCAATCCGTTTCAATCCTACCTCTGCCTATAAATAAGCGCAGTTCAGTGCATTGATTCACCTGTTCTCGTCGCTCCAAGATGTGGACCACAGTTGAGTCATCCACCCTTGTGTCTTCCATGATGTTTAGGACAGACATGCTCATGTATGTCCGATCCAAGTGGACCGTTGTCCACAGGACAAACACCAGCCTGTGGATATGTAGGATCTACGTCGAAAGACAAGGATGCCTGAAAAGAGTGCTAATTTACGGGCCAACAGTGAGACGCAGCCTAAGGACAAGAAGAAGACCAATGCGGTGCCCTTTATGTTAATGAATACATTAACATAAACCCAAAGGTCCTTTTCAGGGCCAGCCATATTTCTCGAAAAGAGATAGCCTTTCCATTGCCTACCCCTTTTTTATTTTGTTTTTTTATTTTTTTTTAAAAAATAGAGACCCTCCCTGTTTCAATTTTACATAGACCCTATACAGTCCCAGGGGTTTTTGGCCATGTTAAATTTACATAGACCCTATACAGTCCCAGGGGTTTTTGGCCATGTTAATTCCCATAGACCCTATATTGTCCCACGATTTTTGTCCATGTTAAATTTACATAGACCCTATATTGTCCCAGGGGTGTTTTTAATGATAAGTCCCATAGACCCTATATTATCCCTATTCACTACTTACATCACAGAGGGCCTAAGCCTGCAGAGATTGCCATAGATCACAGACGAACTAAACCTGCAGAGATTGCCATACATCACAGAGGGCCTAAGCCTGCTTAGACTGTCATGTATCACAGAGGGCCTAAGCCTGCAGAGATTGCCATACATCACAGAGGACCTAAAATATTCATAGACTTTCATACATCACAGAGGACCTAAATTTTTCGTAGACTTTCATGCATCACAGAAGACCTAAATTTTTCATTTACATCGTGAAGGACCTACATATTTCATTAACTTATATTGCTTGTTAAATGTAAACCTTTAGAGGAAAATCTGATTGACATAAGTTTTTTTTTTCCAACGGTGTACTCAGTATCATTTGGTGCATCATAAGTCCCTTTCAGCTCTGCATCATCTGGAACAACGCAAGTCTATTTCAGCTCTACATCACTGGGAACATCATAAGTCCCTTTCAGCTCTACATCGTTGGGAGTATTATCGGTCCTTTTAAGCTCTACATCAGTGGAAACATCAGAAGTCCCTTCAAGCTCTACATCATTGTGAACATCATATGTCCCTTTCAGCTCTGCATCATTTGGAACATCATAAGTCCCCTTCAGTTCTGCATCACTTGGAACATCGCAAGTCCATTTTAGCTCTGCATATTTGGGACCATCATCAGTCCTTTTCGGCTCTGCATCATTGGGACCATCATAAATTCCTTTCGACTCTGCATCATATGGAATATCACTAGTTCCTTTAAGACACTGTTTGCACTTCTACCAAAACAAAACACAGTAATATTATCCTGACACCAGACAGACCAGTCCTAACACTAACCTCTTAATGTTGAGCTCCAAGTGAGGCAGCTGTAGGTACCTTTTATATAAGTCTTTGGTATGACCCTGCCGGGGATTGAACCCGCGACCTCCCGTATCCTAGGCGGACGCTCTAACTGCTTAGGCCACCGGAGCGGCCGCGTAATTAGATTCCCATATGGATCTTATATCACTCACCCATCTTACTGACATAAGATGACTAGGTTTTAATACAATTCAATTTCATCCTCATTTGTAACTCAAAGCTCAATAACATTCATTACTGTGCAGATATAACTCTCATAATAAGACTTGCCAAAGTACTTGTGAATACAGTTCTGCACAAGTTACATTATACATTTTTTTACAAAGGTTTAACAAGTTAAGCCAGGTCAGATACAAAGGTTTAACAAGTTAAGCCAAGACAGATACAAATACTAATAAGTTAAGCCAAGTCAGATACAAAGGACCAACAAGATAAGCCAAGACATATACAATCAACAAGCTTAGCCAGACAGATACATCATTTAACAATATATCTTAATCTGTACCTAATTTTTAAACGTTAAAAGCGAATGAAAATAAATCAAGTGCATTTAAGCCTGAATAAGTATTCTCTACTAATAAGACAAGTTTTGAACATCCGTCAGATTCTGATGGCAATGTTAATAAATAATTGATACGAGTCAGGAAATGTTCAGTTAAATCAAAAGAGAACAGTTGTATATCATATTGTTCACTGCAAAGATTTTTAACAAAAATAAAATTCACAAGCATTTTTTTGTATTCTTTACAAGTTTCCTTTCTAGTGTCCACTGATGTTATTCATTATGATTATTAATTTGCACACTTAACAGGCTGCTAATAGTCTTTTGGTCCAGATGTTCTCTATGTCATGGCGTCTGCGTATATCTAGTGATATCATTTATTTCCCCTTATACCATCCTAAAAACATTTTTGCATGAAATACAAATGCAGACTCAGAACCTTTGCTGCTAGCTTGCACCATTTAAACTCTGACTTCTAAGCACTGGTGGACTTGTTTTGCTGGGAAGGGGTCCATTGGAAGAAAGCGCACGTTTCATTTCAGCATTTTAACATGAATTGTCCTTACAAAATATAAGAGTTTTCCTTAAATAGTTGTCGCAAAGTATATTGAAAGACACAATAAGAATTAAACAAGAAAAAGAACAAAATGCTTATGCGAGCGTTTCTACCAAAATCATTTTTGGTCAAACCTTTCCGTTTTATTTCACACCCTCCTTTTTAATACTTTTTCGATTTTTAATCAGACTCACAAGCCATTGTGGTTCATCTTCGCAGAGGCGTAGCTGGGGTGGGGGCAGGGGGGTACATATGTCCCCGGGCGCCAAGGTACAGGGGCGCCAAAATGAGGCTTACAACGTTACATTATAATAAGTAAACAAGGGTAATATTCAAAAATGTGATTAAACGGGGAGGGGGCTGGGGCGCCAATTTTATAGTTTGTCCCCGGGCGCAAAATATCATAGCCACGCCTCTGCATCTTCGATACCTTTATGACTCGTAAGACCTCAATAAATATCCCAACTTTGACCTTTGATAAATAGATAAATAAATAAATTTGAAAAAGCAATTATAACAATGATTATAAACTTTGCTACATAAATTCTTAAGACTTACTGCTTCGCTGTGAAAAATACAAACTGTTCGTCGCTACTTAACTCAAATATTCCTTAGGTTTTAATCCATAAACCAGAAAAAATAAGTAACATTATTTGTCACCAGCTCTGGGGTGATAACTTATTTTTTACAAATTGTAAATTATTAAGCACTTTCAACCCCACAAAGTGGACTTTTCAATTATGCTGTTAAACCATAAGCTATAACAATACTGATGTATTTAACTGTGAATTCCTAACACCCATTATTTTGTTCCTTAAAATTTATAACATTAAGAAAACAAAAATTAAAACATGAGGTAAGCAAATAATGGACTTAAGATTATAAAAAGTATCGAGCAGTACATCTTACCTTTGTTCACCAACTGAATTTAACGTATTAAATTGATTTTTAGTCTGGTTACTCTGTTTAACACATCAAATTGTCTCCTTTTCAGGTTACTCAGTTTATGATACAGTGATCAGATATATTGCACAGTCTAATATGAAATATTCGTAAAAAAGTCAGTTAAACTTGACATTATGTATTGCAGAGTCAGGAAGCGGAATATCTTATTAGCAGTTATCAGTTAAATGTATATCAGAGACAGCCAAAAATAGCATATAGGTTTCACGTTTACTTTCAGTAATTAAAACTTTTGTTAAAATTTAAAATGCTATTTCACGATGAACAAGTGTGTAATCCATCCAACAGCAGTAACACAGAACAGCGTTCAGTTGCATCGGACAGTTTCCATACCTTCAAATTCGAAAAATGTTATTAGAACTTCCTTTTTGTTCACAGATATGCCAGGGAAATTCATTGCCATATAATCACATAATAGAGTGATCTTAAGATTATCTTGCTAGCGAATGCCATAAAGCGTATTCTGCTCCTGAGATACTTTCTATTTTGTTAAAAGTCCCATGTTAAGACTCTTCTAAACCTGAGACACATGGAGAAATATAAATAATTGAGGTTCAAAATGCAGAGTTCATTCACTGGACGGAGTTCATTCATTGGACAGAGTTCATTCACTGGACGGAGTTCATTCACTGGACAGAGTTCATTCACTGGACGGGCTTAACATTGAGGTTCAAAATGCAGAGTTCATTCACTGGACGGGCTTAACAGAATAAATCTTGCAAAAGGTCAGCTGCAATTTGATCTTTCAATTCCGTTCTTACAGAATTCTGATCGAAATTTCCAGACCTTGAGATCCTTGGTGCAAACAAAAACAGTCTTCTCATAACTTTGCCAGATTAATGTAACTTTAAATCTTGGAATATGACTTATCTGCAAAAGTGCGCAACAGTTTCAAAATTGTTAAACAACTCCTTTTCTTTGGCCGGGGTAAGAAGGGGGTGGGGGTGCTCTCATGCATAAATTTCAATTTGGTGCATGCGCTATTACCGACCCATGTATCCCCTTCCCGCTGGCAACCAATTACATTTCACATTCCAGTGTTATGCATATTTGATTTAATTTATATTTGATTTAATTTAATTGTTTGTTTGTTTGTTTGTTTTAATTTTTGTTAATCCATTGAATGCTATTGTAATGTAAACTTATTTACTGGATTTGATAGAGTTGAATTCTGATTTTTATTTTTGACGTAAACAACTTTATAGAGACATTGTATCTAATGCTGACCTAGTTCATGGCCTTGATTCAGAACCAGTAAGAGTTGTAGTAAACAACTTTTTTTAAAATTCTTTCTCAGAGTAAGATACGTAAAGTGGAATCGAGGTCATACTTGGAGTACGTGACAAATAACATGTATTAATTAGGTTTTTCCAGAGGACTGGCCCACATCCGGGCATCTGTTTTGCGTTGTAGCTAGATTTATTGTTGATGTTTTGAGAAGTAAAAATTATTCTTGCCTTAACACTGGAGAAGTCCAGGTGTTTTATGTTGTGACCAGTTTTGGGCTAATTATTTTAAATTTCTTCAGATTATTTTTAAGAAGAGTGATTCTTTTCCCTGGAAATACTAGTGCTCTAAATTAATTCTTGAACAAAGACATTTATCGAAATTTACATAGAATTAAAAAACTGGGATATTATTGTTTGTGATTCAACAAAGAACTGTTGACACATCAGTACGACGCTGACCACATCATATGTCATCGTCTTCCATTTTGGATTTCATCGGGATTCGAACTCAGTTTCATCAGAACTTCTTATTACTAGGACTTCTATTTTTTTAATTCTTGGATTATTTTTTATTTGATTCGTAGGACCGTAAGTTCTTTTTCTCATTTTTACCTTGTTTTTCTAGGGAAATCAATAATTTCTTAAATTTTACAAACCTTGGTGTCTTCACTTTTTTCTTGTTACGTTTTGTAAGAGCCCAAACACGTAAGACCAGGCCTAAAACTGCAGAGAGGCAGGAAGAAACATACTGTCTTCTGCTGTTTTTGTAATCAACATAGCATTAATATTTCGTAAGATTGGTGTTGCAGCTGATACATGTAGTTTGCGTTCCAATAGCAAAGGTTCTTCCTCTTGTATATAGAAGTATAAAAAGAACATTTTATATCCGTTGTATTAGTTTAAGAAATTCTTAAGTTAAAAATAAGAAAAATATACAAGCTCAAAAGAAAATCCTACCCTCCCCCGAAAATTAAACGTAATTTTCTATTATCAATAGATTAAAATTCCGGGTTCATATTTTATATAGAATTCACGAATATTATGTTTATAACTCTACTGTTTACCTGTTTGTCGGTAAGTTTCCTAATTTGCATGTCTGTCTGTCTGTCACTACCCTAATTTGTATGTCTGTCCGTATGTCAGTACCCTAATTTGTATGTCTGCCTGTCTGTCATTACCCTTATTTGTATGTCTGCCTGTCTGTCATTACCCTAATTGTGTGTCTGTTTGTCTGTCAGTACCCTAGCTTCTATGTATATATGTCAATGTATATATGTCAATAACCTAATTTTACGTCTGCCTGTCTGTCAGTACCCGAATTTGTGTCTGCCTGTCTGTCAGTACCATCAATTTGCCTGACTGCCTGTCTGTCAATACCTATTTTATATATTTTTTCTGTCTGTCAATACCCCGATTTTTTATGTCTGTCTGCACGTATATTTAGTGATCGAGGGTATAAGATTTTATACAAATATTCTAACCATCCTATTTGATGCGGGCCAGTTAGCCTAATGGTATGTACCCTTGATGATCAGACATACGTACCAGATTAAATCCTCGATGGTGGCAATAATTTATCTTTTTTGCTATATTTGCAGGTTTCTAAATACACAGTAAAACGTATCAAGTTTGCTATGTCTGATGGTCTTACTTCCTTGATAAATTTGGCCAATGTTCTGTATTGTGGTCAGACATTTTTTTTTTTTTTGGGGGGGGGGGTTTGCTCTTAAAGGTTTTGTAATAAACACAGTGTCAAGTCCAGTTCTGATAAATCGATGCCATAATATTAAACGTTTCCCTACAAGAATGTACGCAAATCCATTACATTAATGAACATTTTAAGTTGCAAAAGATGCAAGTTTTAGTCACGCAAAGGATGATCATATTTTCCCCATATAAATACTTTTATCTCTACTGAGTTTCCATATATGTAACCATTTAAAGATAACCCAACTAACAATATCTTGGTTTATAGTAAAGTGTAACTTTCTTGCATTAAGTATAGAAATAACCATGGTAATTTTCATAAGTTTTTCATGTTAGTTTCATCTTTTAGTAATAATAATATAAAAAATTTAGTTATTACCAAGTACTTGCTTCCCGATACATGTATTTGTCACTCCGAAATACTTTTGTTTGTTGGTTCGCTGTCTGATTGATTAGAAAGACATTATTTTTTTCTGGTTGGTTGGATGCTAACCTGCTTCTTTGCTAGAACGACTTGTTTACTTGAAATAAATAGATCAGGACTATCAAAGCCCTTATTCTACAAATAAGAAGTGGTGTTGATATGAGTTGCTCAGTTTTTGTTAACCGCATTTTTCATTCCAAGATAGAAACTCAATATCTAACAAATACCATCTCATATACGCAAGGTACTGATGAACTGCTAATATTTGATACCTTAAAAAAGAGAAAGGTCATGGCCATTTATCCAGGTCATTGCTTGCACGCAGCAAAATAATTCGAGACAGGAAAGGACCCGTTTTAATAACAAAGCATCTCGCTCAGCACAAAAAGAAAGGGTGGGGGCACTTGTCCCACACTTGATTTCACCTCTAAACATGTTTTTTGTCCTACATCCGTAAAACGTAATAACTGACCACTACATGTTTGTTCGCACCCACCCACCCCAAATAAAATAAGCCTGCGAGCGACCGTGTCTCACTCGACGTAAACGAGCGTATATATCTTACATGTGACGGATGTAAATTTATTACATTTATCTGCATTCCTATGAATATATATATATATATATATATATATATATATATATATATATATATATATATATATATATATATATATATATATATATATATATATATATATATATATATATATTGTTTTGTTTTTTTTAATTTTTTTTTGTTGATATATTACAATTTCATACAAAGGATTAGTTTTAAGTGCCAAAGGTTTTGTAAAATTTACATTCTTTTTAACCAGTAAAATCTAGGAAAGACAATTCACATGAGGTTGTTTGTGCTAGATAACGAAATTGAATTTTTGCACACCATGTATCTATATTTTAGGAGGAGTGTGATTATAGATATATTAAGTGTTGAACGTGCTGTTGTTATTGGTGGTGATGGTATAGGATTTTTGTATCGGTGGTAATGATGTTGATATTGATATAAAGAAAATTTGTAAATGTGATTTTGCTACAACAACAACAGCTAATAATAATAATAATAATAATAATAATAATAAATATTTAATAATCAAATGAGCTAGTGGGGGAGGGGTCGGTTTCTGAAATTACCCCAAGGCATCAACCACCTTAATCTGGCCCTGATAATAATATTATAATTCTTATTAACCCTGGCGCTCTCGTTTGTGTGTGATTTGGATTGTTGCTATAACAATTTTTCAGTCATATCACTATGATGTCTGCAGTGTGGCAGTTTATAGTGATGTCTAGCACGGGGGGCATCACGCCGCAGACATGCAGCATGATGTCTCGCTCATTCACATTATCCTGACACCAGGCCGGCCAGTCCTAACAATAACCTCTTAATGCTGAGCGCCAAGCGAGGCAGCTCTTTGTACCATTTTGTATAAGTCTTTGGTATGACTCGGCCTGGGATCGAACCCTCCACCCCCGCATCCGAGGCGGACGCTCTAACCACTTACGCCACCGGAGCGGTCTTGGCGCCTTCGTACCGTGGATAATAATATTCATTAATCACTTTATTCGTTTATTTATTTATTTATTTATTTATTTATTTATTTATTTATTTTTAAGTTCTAATAGATACTTGAAATTGTAATACTGAATTTATTTCATTAAAATTGTTTATATACCGTACACTTTTTACATTCCCTTTGATACAAAGAGACAAATTTCTACCTAAGTCATACAATGAAACGAGCTTTGTGTTAATTATACGCTTATAAAGTACACTTTTGCAAAGTTCTGGAGCTTAGATGATATGACAGTTTTAGCCAGCTCGTGTACCCTAGTAAATGTTGGTGCGTATCAGGTTGCCAGGGGAAACGACTAGAAGAAATAAACAAGCTAGTCATTGTATGGGTAACAAGAAACGAGATTAGCATTTACCTGTAATATAAACTTGGATGGATATTCAACCTAAATAATCATCATATACATTTCTCAAACAGCTAGCGATTATAATAAACAGGATCCAATTTCAGAACTGTATCTTAGGAAAGCGGTCGTTCGCATGACATCCCTTTCCTGGGTGTATTTCACGAAGAGCTTCGTTGCTAGCAACCTTTATTCCAGTTACTTAATATTAGAATTTGACTATTTTTTAAAAAATATATATTTATAAAAATTTACGATGCCATGACCAACTATATACCGTGTACACTCCAATAAGCATGTATAAGGTTAAGGGTAAGTAACGTTCAGACGCAACCGATCCTAATCTGATGAAATGTTTAAGAGTAATCATTATCTTTAATTATGTCTGTTAGGTTATGCACGGCTGATCAGATGTTATTGTACCCAAGTGAACAATCGAAAATAAAAGCATGAAGCCTGTCCAAGCATGATGCTTATTTTTCCCCACAAGGGTTGTCCTTTCTTTTTTATATAGTTATTGTTTGATAAATAATTTGCTTGGCATGCTCATCAGGCATCAAATGGTCAGATTCGGTGGTTTGGAATGGCATTGAGCAACAAAATAAGCTGATTTATAATGTTTAAACAAAAGTGCAATTACTGTGCATAGCAGTTTTATGGAAACATATTTATTGTCATTTTTCCAAATAATTTAAATCTGGAATTAATTCATGGCAATATAAATAAGGTTCCCCATTTTATTTCATTATCGTATTTACATCTCTAATATGTACTTATTGTACCAAAGTTTCATACGCGTCCGAAAATCTATATACATACAATGCAAATCTAGAATTCGCAGTCTAGCAGAAATAATTTTATCAGGTACCAGGGTTTTGTTCCCGTCATGCCTAGATTGCTAACTCATTAAAAAATTAACACAAATTTTACTAACCATTGGCACTTAGAACTAATTCTATAAATGAAAGTTTTACATGACTCAGAAACCTCATTGGAATGCAGATGATCGTTAATAACTTCTACATTTACATCAATGACTTTTGTATATACTTGTTTACGCCCAGTGAGATCTTTTGTCATTAAAACAGGCCATGTATAGAGTTTATGGGGAAGTGACCTAAAAACCTAACCTTGACAGTTCTATTTTTTGTCCTATACAATATTTCGGAGTATCAATACTTCTTGTAGCGTAAAATTTCTTTAGGTGTGTTCCAAGCATTCGCTATCTCCTGTAACATGAACGGTACAATTTTCCTTAGACGTGTCAAAACATTCAGCATTTTATTTCAGTATCTCCTGCAACTTGAACGGCAAAAATTTTTTTAGACGTGTTCAAGAATTCAGTATCTTAAATCAGTTATCTCCTGTAACATAGAAGGCACAATTTTCCTAAGACGTGTCCAAACATTCAATACCTTAAAGTACAGAGTTTGAGTTCATTCTGAAAAAGCTTGCATATTTTAATATACTGCACAATTAGAAAAGGAAGTGGACTTTGGTCATGCAATAGCCTGCAAAACCATGCAGCTAAAACACAACTTGAGCTCCGTCTTCTGCCGGCGATTTGAAATATTCTTACCAACAGACAAACATTATAGTTTAACGTCTGTTTTAAAACAATGCGTCAGATGGGTTTTGTAAGCTAAAAGCCTAATTTAATTCTGATGAATATGTACAATGAACTCTCTTCATTATAAAGACAGCACTTAACCATGATGTGTGTTCTTTATTCTTCTTCTTTTTCTTCTCCTCTTTCTCCTTTTCTTGTTTCTCCTCCTTTTATTTCTTTTTTTTTCGTTTTCTTCCTAAATGTTCTCATTCCAGGCTTTCATTTGTTTTTAGTCTTCTTCATCCTCCTTGTCCTCCTTTACTTTTTTCATCAGCTCTCTCAGTTTTTCTTTCTTCTTCTTTACAGTGTTAGTCTCCATCTTAGTCGTGTGGATGGTGTAAACAACATACCCCATCTTCATCATAACATCCACCACATCGGAGTACACAAAGATCAAACTGAGTCCTTGGTTCAGTTCTACAGGGAAAGGAAAAAACTTGTAAAATTCCGTAGTGCTGTTCATTTTCGGCTTGAAATTCGGAGCCATTTTTGTGTCTCCACCTACATTTCAAATAAGTCACGATTAAAACTGATGGACAACGTTTGGGTATCCGAAAATTTCATCAGTAGACGCCGAGCCACTTCATGGTACTCAAGGGTGACACTTTTTTGGCTCTGAACAGGGTTTTGCCAAACGCGTCCTGGCACCTGGAAGCAATCGTGTCCACTAAATGTTTACCGCTAAAATAATAGCCTGTCGGAATTTTCAACATGTAGATCGTGAATGATGGATTGCTTGCTGGATTTATGATACCTGAAAACCCGATTTTGTTCATGACTTGTTTCAATCGTTCGTTCATGATTTCGACTTCAAAAGTGTTTTGCTTTTTAGTGATGTTTTGGATTTGGTAGGATGAATGATTTCTACCATAGCCACATCCCAATGGGCTTCGTGATCCAATTGAATGGCCTGTAATTTGTTTGTAATTTGGCCGTGTAACAACACAAAGTGTTATTGGGAAACACCTCCATGGAACTGTCACTTGGTAACGTTAAGTAAAATTAGTAGTATATGGGGATACCCTGGGGTCTATGGACTTCTATGTTAAATGCAGGGGGGTTGTACCCTGGGGTCTATGGGATTTTAATATTGGTGGAATACTCTAGGATCAACAGGAATTTAACATGGGGAATGTATAGCGACAATGTATTGGGACTGTATAGGGACAAGGGGAATTTAACATAGCGACAAGGGATTGGGACTATTTAGTGTCTATGGAAATCCCAGTCAAACATATCGTGAAGCTGTTTAGGGTCTATGGGAAATTTAACATGGGTTAAAACCTTGGAGTTGTATAGGGTCAATGGAAGTCACAGTCAAAAATGTGTCCCAGGACTATGGGGTCTATGGGAATTAACGTGGGTGGGCATGTATTGGGACAGTGGAAATTTAACATGGGAATGGCACCTGGGGAACTGAATATGTGTGATGTCATGGTGTTTATAGGGTGAACACTATTTAAAGGTTAAATGAATTTATAGGGACAAAGTTTGATAGGGACAAACATAGACATACAGAAACAAACAAATACACATTCAAACAAAATAGACTTAAACACGCAGAAAAGTTTGTCATGGCGTTAGTACATAAACAAGTAAGATGTGGTACTGCATTGGTGATGTGATCGTGAGGCATAGCATCACACCGGAGTTTCTCGTTAGACTTGAGTCTTACGTTCGATACTCATCTTTCTCGATTGACGTTGATAGTTGCAATGAACTATCGATCTTGGACGTTGTCTCTTTTTATATGCTGACCAATATCGACGAGACCCTACGGCAAAGTGAAGTGGTTGGGAAGACGAACTCTCTTCTGGTACACGATTTCATAGACTTTTTCCAAGGGTTGACAGACGACTTAGTGTGTGCATAAACGTGCAATCTTGTTCTGTTCACGGGTGGTCACTTTAAAGTTTTCATCCTATCCAGACTACTAGGCTACTTTCAATACGCCAAAGTCCACCAGTCGACTGTTGGGATAATTGAGAGTCAGTCCTTTCACTTTTTGTCTTTACACTCCGTGTATACTTTTCCTTGTTGGTCCCGGTATTCCTAGCCGTAATGTTTAGGACCTCCAATAGTAAACCTTAGAATTTTGTCGTCGGGATGCTCATCCGTCCAGGCTCCTAAACGGTCTCCTTCGATGTCAAGGTGACGTTGACCCAGGCGATCGATGCAGATGCAAGTGTCCGTGTCAAAGTACAGGACGCGATCTCCTAACAGTTCTAAAGCTTCGTACAATTTTAAGCGGACATGGGCTGTCACGTAAGCCGCAATGATGACATTTTCAAATTCGTCGACGTCTACAAAGTCCAGTTCTTCTTCGTAATTGACTAAGATCAAGTCCTCACGAATGAGGTCCACTTGTTTCATGTATTTGGTTTTGTCGTGACTCATCTGGAAGTAGCGGAAAGGTTCTGTCAAATTTTGAATTTATTTTGGTATTCGGGAGTGTGGCACCAGGAAGGATAGCCACTGGCTTATTGTTTCAGTTTCAAAAAGGCATCCACGTAGTCTGCGAAAATGACTTTCTGAGTCTCGTCGCCCTTGTGGTATTTTTCTGTCTTGCGAAAATGGTAAATTTCGTACACTTCATACAGTTGGTATCCCAGATCCAGAGCTTTGAACAATTCCACGCTGACCCACTTTCCTGTCAAGGCGCGTTCTTCCTGGGTGTGCTGACAGGGATGGTCTTGGTTACACGTTTCGGCACAAGTACGGCACAAGGGAGGGAAGCATCGATTTTCCTTGGCAATGGTGAGGTAAAACGGGATGGTACAAGTCCGAGGGGAGACAAGACTTTGCACTTGATCAATCCTTCGTATTGTCGAATGTTGTCCAGGTCGATGTGCTCCATCAGTAATTACGGGTGCCCTGCGAAAAAGTGACAATATTTGCACACGTAAGGATAAAGCGAACACACGTTGAAGTACTTGATTTATTCTCCTTTCTCTTCGTCTGCTTGGTACAGCAAACAGGTGGCTTGCATCCGTCCTCCGTAAAAACTATCCCGTGAGTTCAGTGGGTCTACCAGCTTGTAACTTCCCACGATGCATTTAAACTCGGGATCGGTTTTCAAACGGTGATCGTACTCGTGTTCCCTCATTTTCAGCATTTGGTATCCTTGCTGTTCTAACTTCAAGCGCCGTTGACAAGTGGCCTCGTACAAGTCTTTCCATGGTCCGTTGTAAAAACTGATTTTTAGTGTCACGTTGAGGGTAGCAGACGGAACATCCGTGAAATAAACTTTCGTTAAACTCGTACACGATCTTGGGGTTTTCTTAGTCCCATCCATCCACCGAATATGTTCCGATGGTCTTTTCGCCTCCTCCGATGCGGACGTGTTGGATCCATTTGTCTTCCTTGTCCACAATGATTGTGTTGTTCTCGATTGTTATAGCCATTCACATTTCTCGTAATAATAGCCGTATCCTAGAAATGCAGTGATGCTGGTAATGGCATTGAAATGTTCATAGTGACGATAGAGGTGAATGTATTCTCCGTCTTTGAAATGTTTGCCTAGAAGCAACAGAGGTCCGCACACTTCTTGAGAGCGCACTTTCAAGGTGTAGCATGGAATCAAGAGGTCTTGCAATTTTTGCATTTCACGAATGCAGCAGGGTATGTCTTTGGATAACCCTGCTTGCTGTAACAGGAGTTCTGCTTCACTTCGTTGTTTGGCTCGGTCCGATTGTCGAATGTTCTCCCAGGCTCTTTTCCATTATGCCGTGTCGTTCGTGTCGGCATACACGTTCGTCCGACCACGTAGGCACGGGCTAAACACATCTAATCTTGAGTGTTGTTAATTTGAACGAGGCTCCTTTTGATGCTGCTAAGTTCGCCCACCAATGACACTTTTTTTGCGTCCTGTCCCTTGGGTAATAGAACGTGGGTCATGAACAGTGTCGCTTTTCCATCGGTGATGTGAAACTTGTTGGATTGCTGCACGTTTTGAATCTTGTCAATGACTTTGGAAGGTGTCAATTCTGCTGGGCTGTTAAACTCGATCCAAACTTCAAACTGTCGTGATGAATGGAAAGTCTCAAGCGATCGTCTTCTTTGGCTTCACATTGCTGTTTCAGTGTGGTTAACAAAGAATCCCACACATCGGTGATGAAGTCCACTGCTTTCTCCACAGGTACGTCGGACTTGAAATCGTTAAACTTCATCGTGTACGTGTAGGCCGTGGTTCTAATTTTTTTTTATAGGAGCGCTTTTCCGTCTCTCGAATGTGGTAGTACTTTTCAGGTTTAGTGGTGGTTGACTTTGGTTTGGAATAGGCTTTCTCAGTCCGGTCGAAGGCGTGGAAGGTGTTGGTTCAGGTTCGCTCATGTCTTCGATTTGAGCGAACACCTCTTTTCGTGTGTGAGGCGATATGTCACGTCGCTGACTCTTACCTTTTTCCTCTCTCTCACTAAAATCGTACGATTGTTTCATCTCGACTGCTGGTTCAGAAATGATTTAACCATGTTCGCTCTCTCTGTATATATCCCTCTCTACCTCTTGTTGTGCATCGGACGGAGGGGGGTGGGGGCGGGGCGCGAAAAGACTACTTTTTAGAACCTTTTTCGTTTAAATAATCATTCCAAACCCCCAAAAATGCCTAAAAAATAGCAAAAAAAACAAACAAACAATTTTTGGTTCGCCACCTCGCATCTGAGGTGTCGCGCAAACACACACGCGTGCACGCTACAGGGTACCACAACCTGATCTGTCCCACTCTCCGCTACACTTCAAAATATCCTATTTTAAACCGATTCGATATCATGATCTGGTATACTATAATCTTAAAATCGTTAATAGTTCACATACAAATTTATACTTAGAGTTCACCTCCCAAATCAAGTAAGTTACAATGCTGGTCAACAAGTCTGAAATTTGTTCTTGATAACAGCGGATTTTTACATCGTAGATAAACCGGATTGATTGGTTCTTGTACTATTAAATATCCAGGTGGTGCTTGTGGTGCAAAAATATAAAGAATATATCCTGCTGAGCATGATTTGACTCTGTCAGATTTGCCTGATAACTACCATCGATTGCATCACATAAAAGATTGACTGTGATCATTGAAGTTATATTTACTATTCCCGGTGAAATATGACTATCCTCACCGTGCTAATTATTGTTGTATCGGAGAATATTGTCTTGTTGCGGATTTAGTTTTCTCCATGCCGACACAATTTTGGGGAAATACTCATCAATCATATCGTTGGTTAACTTTTTTAAAACTCGGAAACGTTATATCCAGGAAAATTAAAAGCCGGAAGATCTGCTTCTGTTATTGAAGACACTTTGAGGATTCCCTTTTTTACATCATCCAAATCATTTACCATCCATATAAAATTCCGATGATAAGATTCAAGATCAAATACAATTTGGTTTAATATTTCTACCTGCTTGATAATTTCACTGCGGACACCAGTGGTGTCAAAAAGATACTCTGTAAAACTCTGACATGGTATTTTTCGCTGTTGTTCATGTTCGCGATTAATGAGTTAAAAAATATATTTGATGTTTGTGATATTATCATACCATGTGTGATCGAAAAGACATGTAAATTCAAACATCACCCTAACATTTTTATATCCTGGATCAATTCCGTGGTACGAACGATTCGTCGATGTAAAATCAACCCGCGTCGGTTCAGGTATCGGTGCAGCCACAGGTGGAGTTACTTCAGAGTTGGTTCATGAATCGTTATAGCTATTTTGGATTCCCGTTCCATTATCGAATTTATTCTGCGCTGAAATTCGTCGTTGATCTGTTCGATTTGATCATAACCCGTTGGAATGCCTACAACCTCCCAGTCAAAAGTTTCATCAGCTTTATTTTTATTAGCACACACCAGATAATTATTTGAAGAAACGATCCAGCCATGGTATTAGGTCAACTATAACACAAGTGTAATCATGCCGACGCGTTCTCTTTCACTGGAATTGCTATTGGAAAAACAGCATTAAATTCTGGACCGGTTGAACTTACTGTTATCATCGTGGTTTTTATCGGTGTTGTTTTCGTGGCGATCTGCTGTAACATTTCTGTCATTATTTGAATCATGATTATCTAAATCAATTCCTTCGTTGTAGATTTTAACCATCGCGTCAAATTCAGAATATGATATTGCGCCATCGTTGAGGCTTGATGATATCAGCGTCGATAATTTAGAATATGCCAGCTATGCTGTAATTTTACCACATATTTACATAATTTTGTATTTGTGGATGCAGATATCTTGTTTGCAATGATGTTAAGAATAACTGCAATAGTCGTAGATGCGCCAGCACATATCGTGAGCACAAGTGGCGCCACTATTGTTGCTGCTAACGAAGATACCCCTGTGGCGCGATAAAACGCAAATGCTAAATAAACCCCAACGTCGATAACAACTGCGCGTCTTCGATATTTTTTACCTTAATTGTGTACTCGTCAACGATATTTTTTTTAGCACTGTCTGCCATTCACGCACTTGATTGCATCTAAACGTCTGCACATCCATTATTATTTATTCGGTGAAGTTAAATCAACTACAAATTCTACATACCATGTAAGTATCGCTGCTGTCAAACGTTCGCCCTGTGGTGTTATTGTAAATACTACGCTAGCACCGTTCTCTATTAGTATACTGACGCCATCAACGCCAGTAGATATACTTGAAGATACATTAAATCTCACAGTTGAAATCAGTGTCAATCTGTATATACCTTTAACCGTTGCAGTTTATCTGATGGTGTTACTTTGAGGCGTCCAGATAATAATTATTTTTAAAAGAAACATTGTACCGAGTATACAGTATTAATATTCTGTTTGAGAGGTATCTTAATTTTGTGAAGTCGCTCGGCAATAGTGGGAATTTCACTTATGATGTTGCTGATATTTTTCTTGTTTGTGTCAACGTCGTTGATGATCCCGCTGAGTTTTACAGGCACGGTAAATGGTGTATCAAAGAAATCATCGGCGGCCTTATTAAGCCGTTGAAAATTACGGCGACTATTATTAAACAAACCAACATGTACATCATACTCGGTCCGCAACGTGGATAATCTACCATCGATGCTAGTAAATTCTGCATCTACGTATCGCTTTGTTGTGGCGTCTTCAACTGACGATGGATATCTCAAACCAACTATGTTGTTACCATTCATACTGAGTTCACCCGTCATTGTACAACCGGTGTTTCGCAAACGACCCGTGACACGTTTTGTAATCTCATTTCTAATACGAGCGATTGATACACTTGAATCTTTGATTTTAGTGTCGTTAGTAAACACTGGAATATTATCCGCAACTGCACCAAGAACTCGTCTATGTCCTCGTTTTAATATTACCCGTTTTTATCACTCTAAATTTATCCTGAAAAAAAAACAACTTTGTTGACGTCAACACCGGATAAATTCATGATATCAGCAAGCTCGACCTTGGTAGCGTATATTGATAAATCTACGTTAGTGGTCTTCTTTTTGACTGATAAGGATCGCCCGTAAATATAAACCATGTTAATAATAACATTTATTTAAATTGCGCGAGCACTTGTGTACTCGTGTATGGCTTTATGAGGCGGTAATGTTGATGTTGGTATCGCATCGAGTACCACATATTCGTGGATCTGTCAGCGTCTGCGTCGGTAGTGTTGAATACCAGACTGGTGTGCTAGATTGTAAACGATCTACGTATTAAATAAATTCCTGCGGCGGCGCTAACCCGTACGAGTCAAAATAGATAATACCATTTGGGTCAATCGCGTAAGCAGTCCAATGAGTCTTCGCACCTGTGGCGTTATCAAGATTAATAAAACCTGTTTCAACCGCGCCGGTCACTGATAACGCATAAAAACACCTCTGAAATTTTTAATATTTAGATTTTCAGCTGTGTTACCGGTAAGTAAATCAAAGTTTGACACTGGAAGAATATTTTTTGTGTCTAGCGAGGTATTGTCCTGGGAAGTCTGAGCCCTTGTCCATACCATGAGGCCGGCAATCCTAGTCGACCCGGCTGAGGCATACTTGACTTTTTTGGACGTCTTCGTGGGTTTTGTTGGCGTGATCATTTTTTTAAGGCGTTCTGCATGCAAAAATTCCTTGTCCAGTTGCTTTCTTTAATGCCATTCCCGCAGTGGTTCCAACAGCACCTAATGCTAATGCAGCTGCCTTTGCAACAGCTGAGGCTTCAGCAGCTATCAATGCTGGTACTGCCGCGAGAAGTGGAAATATCGCACCTGTTTTGACTGAGTCTTTAATAGCACCTATGAAAACACCGGTTTTTGATTTTTTTGGCGTCATTGAAGTGCTTGAGTTGACGTTTAGTCAACGATAATTCATTTTGACCACGCGTGATCTGGTTATGTTTTAGCGTTATTGTGGCCCCAGATTTTTTCACCAACGCAGATTGTAGCTTTTTAATCAGGCCGGGAGTTAGATTGACATCACCATGATGATACGACATTATAAATAACAACGGTGATTCAATTAATTTTACATATTTTCCACTGGTGCCTCAATAACTCTCATTCTTCCACCAGTGCCTTCAAGTAACATTGATCTGTCGCTGAGTATGATCACAATTGCTCTGTAATCAACGCTACCACCTGTATCCATGCTGGCTCGAAAATGAATACAACAACAGATTGTCTGGTTAAATCAAGATACTCTAGTGAAAAGTAATAGATTGGATATAACTTTGCAAAAATCCAGTTGTGATATTTTCAAACCAAAGTCTACGTTTTGATCGCGCCCATAAATGTCATTAACTGATGAGACACACGCGCTATATGATTCTGTTCAAAATTCAGTCGTATGTCTTCAATTGGTTCTTGTTGTCCTTTTATCCGTAGCGAAACACTGTTAACTTCAAATTGGTCAAATATTATATGGCTGCTAATCTGTGAGTTTAGTAGATTCACATTTTGAAACGCAACAAATATATGTCGTGGTGAAGAAACACCTTACTGTGATGCTATATGCCATGAAAATAACCCATTAACAGCTCTCTGAATACTGTCCATGGTTACCGTTAGTCAACTCAGCAATGATTTACCGCCTTGGTCCATAAAAGACAGCAATCGTTGATCTTCGGCGATCGTTGGAGTCAATACCGGCATCCACAACGAAGTTTTGTCAGCGTAAATTTACCAGCATCACCATCATCTCGCCAAATTGCATCGTTGTCAGTAGCCTTTCTTACTAATGCAACTGTATGTTTAGCTCCAAGGATGACTTTTCTGACATTTCTACAAAATCCAAAGATGTAGGACAGTGGAATCATGCATGAAAAATTTCTACAACCTAGTCCCAACACTGCCCGACACGTCAAAAATCCTAAATTGTATTTTTTTATTAGCACCATGAACCACATGATTCACATCAGCGTCGGCGACTTCTTTTGGTCGTTTTATATCATACTGGTTGTCATCAGGATGGTCGTTAGCGTCCTTCGCAAACGTCATTGTGGGACCAGCTGATCTTGCATAATCATCAGAGTATCTTGTTAAGCATATTACTGTTGTGGCAACATTGACGTCTTTCTTAATTGATTCAATGATTTTTCCATCAATCATGTATGTGACGCTGTCAAACAACGCCATTATACCGTTATTGACAAACCCAATTTTAACATCATCCGCGAATGCAGTATTGTCTGTTTTTATAATTTCACCTTCTACTTCAATAAAAACTTCTGCGGGCAGGAAATATCTACTTGTATCCTGAACCTGCAGTTCAGTTCTATTACGCTGATTTGGTAACCATGCGTCATAAGAATAAAATTGATAATTGTGTACAGATTCATTTTTAAGGACTGGGGCAGCCATATCGAACGCTGGATCGGATATACGCTTAAACATTTTTATTATAACCGCGTTTGTCTAACACGATGACCACTTCGGGAGATTCCATTTCTTGCTATCATACTTGCGGCTATATTTTTTCTGCTTCCAGTGGTGTTGGTGTAGACACTGCGGTAAACTCTGCTAATTTCTGATTTGCGACTTGATTTATTATTTTACTGACATCTGCAGGCATAACTTCAGTGCTGGGTAATTTTACTGGGACAACTGGTTATGGTTTGCATATCAATCGTGCTCGTCTTTCTTTGATTGCCGAAAATGCTTTATCGGCAACATCGCCGATCGCACTAATACCTTTATCGTGAACGACGTCAATAGCTTTCATTGATAATTGTTTTGCATTCTGTGCTGCCTTCGGTGCTAACCTTCTAAATAATCATTGAACATCATCACCAAGTCCATCTCCATAATGCGCTTTATAAAGAGGTAATCGTGAATTTACCACCCTGACCGTGATCGGTCCATGCTGAGCACCATGTACGATCATCTTAATTACTTTTAATTTATCTAATCACTATAGTACCCATTGACGATCTCATCGATGAGCCTTCGATAAACACCGATTTCCGTAAAACCACCTGTAAACAATCTTCGACAAATATCAGCGGCTTCATTAATGATCTCTGGAGAATTATTTCCAGCACATTTTCCTCCAACTACTTGCGGACATTACGCGACTTCTAGTCGCGTAATGTTCGCAAGAACATTGTTAGGACATGGTGCTACAGACAAACCACTTCCAGTAGCACCAGGAGGATCTCATCAATGCAACTTTTCTTCTCTCCTTTTTCTCCGTTCTTTTTCCATTTCTTCTTCTCTTCGCTTCATTTCTTCCATTTTCCAATTCTTTATTTATATTTATTTATTTTTCCCATTCCGTAGGTTCTCTTTGTTCTCTCCAGCTCCTCATTTTTTTTTTCAGTTGCTCTCGTTTTTCATCTATTACTCGCTCAGGCGGTTTTGATGGTTTTAGTGACAGTGATGACTGTGGTGGTGGCTGTGGTGGTGAATAAGGAGGCGGTGGTGGTAGAAGAATTTGTGCCGCTGCTGCATTATCAAGTTCTTGTACTTCATTAAGAATACTTCTAAATTCTAGAACAATATCTCTAGCTTGATTTTTATTGCCATATATACATGATACATCGTCCAATAAGTTTATTACTATTTCTTTTATTATCTAAACTATCATATATTTTTTAGGCTATTTTATCTCTTTAAGTTTTTAATATCCTCAACAACCCCCTCATTTCATTTTGCACTCAATTCAACATTTTCTTTTCTTAGTTTATGTTTAGGTTTAATTGTTTCTTTTATGTCAGCGATTTCCCCATTAATTTTTTCAGTTTGCATGGCAGTTTGTCCTACTGATGAAAGAAGACCTTCAGTAGCAGTTGATAGACGAGGACAATACACTCATCCCAGGGACTGACTATTTCTGATACTCGAGTTGGTATAGTTGATAATTTTATCAAGTGGTCAAATTTATTTTATCTCGCAGTTTCCCCAAGTCAGAAGAATATCTCAGTTAAAACGAATCATAAACAATGACAAGGATGAAATCAACAATAAAGTTATTGACGATGACACAGTAGACAAAAGAAAATGATCAGTTATAAAAAAAACTCGACAAAAAGAATAAACGCTACTTTGATCTTGATGCTGAATTTATCATGACATTGCGACAATGACAGAATAATAACTGCGCAAGCTGTAACACAGTAATGTTGTGGAGCAATATTCTTAATAATCCAAGACAATTTACCATGGATAGAATTGACAGTAGTCTTGGTCATACATGATAGAATACAATGCTGATCCGTCTGGAGTGTAATCAACATAGGGGTGATAGCACATTACAAAAGTGATCACGGCAGGAATTGTGTATCCTTGGAATAACTTGCAATTGTTTATGTGTAAATCCACGTTGAGAAGCAGTTAAATCTAATCTATAGACTACTTGTCTACCTATGGATGTAACCACACTAGAAATTGTATGCATTATGATACTCCAAGTAGGATCTGTTGCTCTTTTTTGACCGCCTTCAAGTTCACTGGGTTCATATAAATTACAGTTACATCACCCAGCACTGGTTGCTTTGAAAAATTACGTCATTGTCTTGGCATGTGTTGTTTTGTGATTGCATCAACAGGTTTTAAAACGATTGTTCGAGTAATTTCATTATTTAATGCAGATATCACACTTGGTAATCTTGCAACCCATTCGCGAGATCTCATAACTTTCTGAATTATTTCCTTTGTATATTGATATAAAATTAACCGCTCAGCAAGTGTTCGATTAAATCATTCAACAATTGCTCGATCACAATGAATTGCGGTATGTCCTCGTCATATTTTGATGTTATGTTGCTTCATCAGCAATGATACTGCACCAAGAAATTCCTTCAAGATCAACCTGTAGCAGCTGTGGCCATCATAGACCACCTTGTAGTCCAGATCCTCGGTGATAAATTTGTTCAAATGCAGAAGCAACATCAATTGCTGTTTTAGTTGATGATGGCTCTGCTTCCTTGCATCTACTTGCAACGTCAACGACAGTCAACGTGTATTTGTATGTTCGTCATCTACTTTTTCTGATAGTATCATGTGGTAAAAATAATATATCCGCCTGATGAACTTCATTTGGCATGCTGACATCAAAATGTGCATAAGTGATTTGTTTAGGCAGTGGTAGTTAAATTTGCCATATTGCCTGTGATGCTAACCATTCTGTGGTGGCAACACATGTGACATTTGCTGCGTTGGTGAGTTTATCAATTGCAGATTTACTCTTCCAATATCCTCTTGGGCTAAAATAAATTGATTCCACTATAATAATAATCAGTTGATATAGTACCGGCTCATAAAATTCTGTTTTAGGAAACTCGTTTCCCTATAATAATTTACCTTTCATCACAGATCTTACCAACCAATTAGCTAATGATTCTCTGAAAGAATTTTTTTTTTATAGAATTTAACACTTGAATGAATTTCACGTCTGCAAAGTATTGTTGTTGCAGATCTTTACTTTTATAAGCTACATCATGAACGTGACACGCTTTATCAATAGCATTACTGGATACTCTCTGGGTTTTGGCTGATCTTGTTTATCGAGTCTGATATTAAGTCTAGTACCAGAGTCGCAGTAATTATATCCTGGAAGATGTGTTTCTCCCAGGTATTTTCCTCATGGTGTTCCTGGCAATTTTTCAATGACATAGCGATATAACCACCTGTCCTCTTGGAAATAAATTTATATTTTTTTGTACCACATCATTCACACATGCCTGTAACCACATGCCTGTTATTCTTTGTTGTTATAGTTGTTAGCATACTAGTTGGAGTATGTGTTCTGCATTTTACATAATATAGATCCATATTATAAATATATGGATGTAATTGATTTCCCAGCGACTAGAAAACAAGAACCAGTCAAACATCATCCAAAGTTACCAAATTCTATCAGAGCAATTATCATAGGTCCATCTGGGTCTGGTAAAACAATTGTTATTTAATTTGATAATGAGATGGATTAAGTGGGATAGGTTATATTTAGTAGCTCCATCAGTTAATGACCAAGGATGCTACAATGTACTTAGCGACTTTAATGAAAATGCAAATTTTTTAAATGAAAACGGCAATGATATTATTGAATTTATTACTGATATTGATAAGACGCTGTCTGTAGATGGCCTTGATGGATTGGTAAACAATCTAGTAGTATATGATGACGTAATGCTGGATAAACAATCAAATCCAGCTAGAATTTTATATCAAGGCAGGCATAACAACACAGACTTGATTTATGTTACCCAGCAGTATGCACAAATAACAAAAGTGATCAGGGACAACTGTAATATCTTAGTTGTATTTAAAAGAGTTGATACACATATATTGCGAAATATTCACCAGCCTTTGTGTAGCAGTGATATGGATATAATTAAATTAAAAAATTTCTTTGGTCAGGCACAGTTAACCCCATACAGTTTTATAACAGTAAACCTACATGATCCACGACCATGATATCACATCGGTCTAGATAGGATATTTTGAAGACCACTGGGGGTGGGGGCGACAGACCATGTCGTGCTACCCTGTAGCATGCACGTATGTGTGTTTCTGTGACACCTCAGATGTGAGGTGACAAACAAAAAAAAATTTGTGGATTTTTTATTGCGATTTTTTTAGGCATTTGTTGAGGGTTTGGAAGGGTTATTTTGAAGGAAAAAATGGTTCTAAAAAAGTGGTCTGGTTGCCTCCTCCCCCATTGCTTGTTCTGACAATGACTTGGTATATTTCACAAGGGCAAGAAAAAGTCCAACAGTTAGGAACCCTAGCTGACTTATGTGAACAACAATGGTGCATCTTCAACACCTCATGCATGTTGATGACCATATGATTCAAACCCTACCATGAAAGAAAAAAGTTGCAGGAAACAAACCCAGACAGTTGGTCTCATCAAAAGAACTAGTACTGGTACTGTGTCGTTAGGACACATAATTACTCCTAAAAACCATGCTACTCAACTACAGTGTCTCATTCTCTCTGTCACTTTTACTTTGTCGTTGACCACGATGTCTACCAACCCTGATTTAACACACATTTCTCTTTCCTAAGACCAAAGTATGAAACAGAACAAGTTGTGAAGTTGAGCGGAGGTGTCTAAACAACAAATGTGAAGCCCATATGTTCCAGTTCTGTTTGTGATAATAACTTCTGATACTTCACACTTTCTAACGTGGAAATGTTTAAAAACCGTACAAAAGTTATGTGACTATAGCTTTTGACACTTGCACAGACTCTTCACTTATTAAGTGTCACGAGAAAACTATCTATCCTAATTTTACCATTTTTCAAAAAAGGCCGCCACAGGAATTTATTTAATACGTAGATCGTTTACAGTCTTGCAACGTGACCAGAATCTGTACTTCTTTATTTGTGGATATACCACAGACCCAACCCAGCATATAAAACTGGTTAAGAACTGTAGGAATATCCCCTCATTTTTTTCAGAAATATCAAAGCTTTTACGTGTATCTTCTCTGTTCCACCCTTTATTAGTGCTTAGGTATGTTCCCTAAGGACACAAACAGTTTGGAACAAAATTAAATTTTGAATTATGGTTTCTCTCTGTTTACCGGTATGCATTTTTTCAAGTTGTTGGTGCATGGCAGATTACATCCAAATACCTTCTCCAAGCGAGAGGCATTTCTACACATGCTATTGCTTTTGTTAAAATTGATTTTGTTGGTTAGTCATCCTTAATCTTTAATTCTATTTTCTGATGTACTTCTTTTTTTAAGAAGATGTAAGATTGTTTTTTGTTGTAACTGATTTATGTTATTTAGTCTGTTGCTGCAAAAGAAAATATCTATAGCAAAGTGCTTAACTTTGTTCAGTTTTTTTATTTCAAGCTCACAAAAGGTACATGTACCAAGTTTGTCTTGCAAGGGGATTGAAACTTAAGTTACACGGATGTGAAGGAAAACATACCTTTGTTACTACAGTTTGCTCTCTTTGTGTTCATTCTAATCATGCTTGCCTTATATCTTTGTGTTTTAGAGATCATATTTCTTCTAATGTAAATACATGCATCAATGGACAGACAGCTTTGGTTTATCATCCTTGAGGTTCACTGTACTTTAGTTTATTTACTTCATAGATACCTCTCCAAAATTGTGATCAGTAGTCAGCTTAATTACGTGAACTGTTCCGTTTGTCATTTAATTTTGTTCCAAAACTTAACACCCCAAATAAACTAGTTTAAAGAAAAAAACTACTACTCAATACTACATCATTTCTCTCTACCTATGCGAATGTGTGTATGTCATAATGTCCAAGTGAGAAAATAATTTTTTTGGGTTAGTTTTAAAACGCGAACAATAATGGCACAGTTAAGTATTTGATGTGGCAAGAAGAAATGGTACAATACGCAACACAGGGATTGTAAGTTCACACTCCAGTGTGTCTGCACTGCAATAGTAACAATGCAAGAGCCCAGGCAAAACAATGTGTCAGTCGTTAGAAGCAATTGTCTTGGCTATACCTATTTTCTACCACCTTAGCTCCGAATCGCCTTCAGTTGCTCTTAGTACAGTGACAAGCTCAGACATGTTTTTTCTGAGCCTGACCACTACACTACCTGCCTTGAATTTAGAACCAAACAATGTGTTCCTCATTGTTAGTGACTTCATTAGCTAACCGATATTTTCCACTGCCTTAGCTTCAAATTGGTTTCAGTTTTTATTCTCACAGCAAGAATATCAGACATCTTGTTCTGTACCTGTCCACTAGTCACTTAACAAACAATAAAACTAATGCACAAACAATCGTACCATGGGTGACTCATGGGAATTTCAGTCTTATTGCGAAATACACCATGGCATGTTTGTATGTACTATTCTGTGAGAACTTTACATGACGATTTTGACAGAATGATTTTAGTAGGATATGTCTCCAGTTCACTCTTGTGATATTTTACAATAGTTTTTTTTTCTCCCTATAGTAGTAATTATTTCAATGAGCTGTGTTTTTTAAATTTTGTAAGGAAAATATACCATACAAATGTAAGAGTCGTGATATTTTTATAATTAGGAATAACATTCTCTCTCTCTCTCTCTCTCCGTCCCAGTAATTTTGATTGAAATCTAATGGCATCTTTTCCTGATTGAAGATACCTCTCCAAAATTGTGATCAGTAGTCACCATAATTATGTGAACTGTTCCATTTGTGATGCAATTTTTTTCCAAACCTTACACCCTAAAATTGTAGAATGATTTTTTTATCCATCAGTAAATCATTGGATGAAATAAAATCTTGAGTTGACTTGGGCTTCAGGTATCTTTGCTTTATCCTATTTTTGCGACTGCTCTGGTGGACTAGTGGTTAGACCGTCCGCCTCGGAAGAAGAAGGTTGTTGGTTTGATCCCCAGCCGAGTCATACGAAAGAGTTACACAAATGGTACTAACAGCTGCCTCACTGGGTGTTCAGCATTAAGAGGTTAGTGTTTGGACTGGTCGGCCTGGTGTCAGGATAATGTGACTGGGTGGGACATCATGCAACATGTCTGCGGCATGATGCCCCAGTGCTAGACATCACTATAAAACTGCCACATTGCAGACATCATAGCGATATGACTAAAAAATTGTTAAAGCTATGTTAAAAATCCATATCACATCACACACATCCTATTTTGGCACTGCAATGTGTCACGGAAAAAAAATTTAACATTAGATCTACCATTTTTTTCCAAGAAAGGCAACAAACATGGCTTTTTCAAGAATGATGCGAGTGACATTGCACTGTATAACCCTGCCTATGGTTGACTTTAAATTCTAAAACCAAAACATGCATTCAGAAAAAATGTAACAATGTTTGACCTATTTTCTCTCAGTTTAGACTGTCGATAGAACAAGGCACGTTTTGGTGCTGCTTCTTTTCCTGCCCTTAGATTTGTGAAAACTCTGCAACATTGTTGGTAGCGTGCGCTGCGAAACACAGGACATCTCTTAAATTTGGGATCTACAGCAAAAGGTTAAGCAGTCAGTCGACAATAAGTATCACAATCTATTTTTTATAAAATTGATGAATGAATGAAAACAATGAACATTTCTCACATAGAATGTGTGGTGGTCTTAATTACCTTTGTCCAATAATACTGCAAAAATTAACAGACCCAAAAATGGTGTCCTACGTTTGTTTTATTTTTACCATTCTTTCTTTCTTTCTTTCTTACCAACTATTACACACATTTTTTTTTAGCAAAAGGATGCACACAGGTGTTACTGTAACTCTGTTAATGTTAGTGTAACTCTTACACACATTTTTTAAGTGAAAGCACGCACACAAGTGGTACTGCACTGGGTGACAGTAGAAGGGGCGGTACTTTAGTCTGGAGTGTTTTGAGAGATGGCCAGATAGAATTAACATTACTGGACGAAAGAAAGAAAGAATAAAAGACATTGTTTTCGATTGGCTTTTATGCCTAAGTGTATACAAGACATTGTTTTCGATTGGCTATTGCACCTGTTCATGTGTAAAAAGGTAAAAATTTGCTTTATGTACTTCTGAGTCAAAGATTGATACAATGCAAAGTTGTCTGCCTTGGCAATGTGCACATGGTGAGCATGTTTGTATACCTCTATACCACTTTCATGTACTGTGTCTGAAATTTCTTTACATTTGGTGATTATAGAAAGTATGTACTATCTAAAGCTGACAGCTGATATAAAATGGCTGATTCCATGTATTTGAAATATGAGATAAAATTGTCCAAAGTACACTAAATTGAATAGTTATTAAAAAAGGGAAAATTAATATTACCAGGGGCAGATAATACCAACTTTTGAGAGTGCAATGAATGAAGTAGAAAAGTTATCAGCTCCTTTTGGCAATTCACCTTTGAAATGAAAAAAGCAGAGCTAGCAATTTTTTTCGGAAGTGCACATCTGATGTAAGGCCAAGCTATATACTCTATAACCCAAATTATACCCATCAATCATACACCCCCAAAAAATGAATTACATTTTTTTAACCATACCTAAGATAAACAATGTTTGTTTTAAATATCCAAGATAACTAGTTAGGAAAACCTGGAAAATCTTTTTTTTATATTAAAAATCAAACACTATGCCAAGTGTTAAAAGGTAGAGCAAACCCTTAAACAAAATATGAACAGTCATGTAACTGCTTTTTATATCATGATATATGATTTTCTCCACAAAACAATACATTAACATTGATGTCATGTATTGAAATAAGCCAATTATGCCTATTTTGCTCTTGCTTATACAGAATTAAGTGTGGCAGTATTGTGTATGCAATGAACGTAATTAAGGGTAATTAGAAATCTTTGAACATGTAAATTAAGTCAACTTAAATTTAAAACTGCTGCATTAAGTTAAAGAACAGTAGAGTAAAAAAATGTTTCTTTTCATTCGTTTCTAATATTAAGGACAAAATTATGACAAAACTTGTTACCATTTAACCTATGAGTCGGTGAACCTGATCATTCCATTACTGTTCAAAATGACAAGTCTTTTAGGTGACATCTCAAAAATAATTAAGGAAAGTTTCATGTTCCTGTCTTTTAGCATAACATTAGTTGACTTGATGAGAAAATGCAATATGCATTTTTAAAATAACTCATTTTTCATTGGAGATGATGATGATGGTGGCTGAATGAATACTGTTGTTTAGAAAGAAATCCATTAGAATTATTCAAAAGGGTTGTTTAGATGCTTGTGACTTAAATATTTCACCTATACAACCAAAATTAAATCACACAATAATAATACCTATCTGGTATTTGTGGTAGCACTTGAACAGTTGGTATGGGAAACATACACAGTGGAAAGAGGGACCTGAGTATAAACTGAAGTTGTGTGCAGTGGCAACATGCACATGGAGATAATGTCTGCATACCTTTATGCACGTGTATGTACTGTGGCTGAAATTTCTTTACCTGTGGTAATTATGGAAAGTATATAGAGTTGACAACTGATAAAATGGCTGCTTCCATGTACTTTAAAAATGAGCCTGAAATTAGTCCAAAGTATACTAACTATAGCAATTATAAAAACAGCAAAAATAAATTTACCCAGATTAGAAAACACCAGTTTCTGAAAGTGAAATGAATGAATGAATTATACAATATATAAAAAGTAAAAAAAAGTTTTTATGTCATTTTATTCAAATCTGACTTTGAACTCCAGGATGTGAAAATAACCAAATGGAGCTAGCAGTCCTTTCAGAGATGCACATTCGAAGTAAGATGAAATTGTATACTGAATAATCCCAAAATAACACCCATCAATCATACACTAAAATAAAAGTCATTTTAGCAATACCTAAGATAAACAAAGTCTATTCTAAACAACTAGGATAACTTGAGGAAAGCCTGGGAAATTCTTTTCCTTTAAAAATCAAACTCTATGCAAAGTACAAAACTGAAGAATGGAACCTTACTGGACCCATAATTTGTATGTCCTAGTCCCTTTTATTCCATATGTAAAACATATCTTACTTGTCAGAAGCATTCATCTATTTGTGTGCAGTTCAGACCAGTCTGCTTTAGATCTAAGACCAAAAAAGTCTAAAATTTGGATACAAACTCCAGTTCCGTAACTAGTAATTTTCTGCCAAAAGAAAACAGTGTTGCAAAAACTTATGTTTCTCCACTGTATTTTTTAACACAAGTAGAAACTCTGTTATTTCGTGCCATTGTAGACCTACATCTTTCTCCTTTTCTGCAATACCACCTGCTCTAGTGAATGATGTTGACATTATAGAGGTAAGGAGTAAGGTACTACCCTATGATGCATAAACATGGCACACTGGGATAATGAATTAAGGTATACTACTCTGCACTGGCCAAACAGCTGTTACTGCATTCTATTGTAGTCCATTAGAAAATAATTCAGATTCGTTTTGATTTTTCATCGAGATGTGCTTACCAGTGAAAAATGATGTCACTTGCATTAAATAGAAAGTAGAGTTAAAGCTTGGATAAAAATAAAATAAGTCGAAGCAAAAAATAAAAGTTGATCAAGTTCAGCATTTTTGGTTTTGGTGCAAGATGACAAGCAAACAAATGTAATTTGGCCGGTTCCAGAAAGGTCACTTGTGACATTCATTCAGTCAAATGCATCTATTTTAGGAAATGCAATGTAACTTATGCTAATGTAAATGCATCTATTTTAGGAAATGCAATGTAACTTATGCTAATGTAAATGCATCTGTTTTTCAATGCATCTATTTTAGGAAATGCAATGTAACTTATGCTAATGTTTTGTATGTTGTGATTAGCTTAGTGCCTAACTTAGGTAAGATTGTCTTGGAACATCTATGCTTACAACTAATGTACCAGATTTAATGTACAACTAATGTATCAGTCTTAATGTACAACTAATGTACCAGACTTGATGTACAACTAATGTACCAGATTTGGTGTACAACTAATGTATCAGACTTGGTGTACAACTAATGTACCAGACTTGATGTACAACATAGGTACCAGACTTGATGTACAACTAATGTACCAGATTTGGTATACAACTAATGTACCAGATTTGGTGTACAACTAATGTACCAGACCTGGTGTACAACTAATGTACCAGACTTGGTGTACAACTAATGTACCAGACTTGATGTACAAGTAATTTACCAGACTGAATAAAAAATATGATGGAAATATATAAGGAACTTCATTTGTGAAATAATACCTTAAGAGACATAAAAATGAAATTTTCTTGCTTTTATATTTTTTGTGACGATTAATCTCAAACGTACAATAAAGAACAAGATGGATAATTAGAAATTGATATAATGCTGTAAATGGAAGCAAATACAAACCAAAATTATAACTATGATCCCAACAATTATGAAATTGTCTCCTATGTCTCTTTATCTCTTTAAAAGCTTCAAGTGATCATCCTTTTTAACTGACACAACAAGTGATCATCCATTTTAACTGATACATCAAGTGATCATCCATTTCAACTCATGTGATCATCCGTTTTAACTGACACATTAAGTGATCATCCATTTTAACTGATACATCAAGTGATCATCCATTTCATCTCATGTAATCAGCCATTTTAACTGATACATCATGCAATCATCCATTTCAACTCATCTGATCATCCATTTTAACTGACACATTAAGTGATCATCCATTTTAATTGACACAACAAGTGATCATCCATTTTAATTGACACAACAAGTGATCATCCATTTTAATTGACACAACAAGTTATCATCCATTTTAACTGACACATCAAGTGATCATCCATTTTAACTGACACAACAAATGACCATACATGTTAAATGACACAACAAGTGATCATCCATTTTAACTGACACAACAAGTGATCATCCATTTTAATTGACACAACAAGTGATCATCCATTTTAATTGACACAACAAGTGATCATCCATTTTAATTGACACAACAAGTGATCATCCATTTTAATTGACACATCAAGTGATCATCCATTTTAACTGACACAACAAATGACCATACATGTTAAATGACACAACAAGTGATCATCCATTTTAATAGACACAACAAGTTATCATCCATTTTAACTGACACATCAAGTGATCATCCATTTTAACTGACACAACAAATGACCATACATGTTAAATGACACAACAAGTGATCATCCATTTTAACTGACACAACAAGTGATCATCCATTTTAACTGACACATCAAGTGATCATACATTTTAACTGATGCAACAAATGATCATACATGTTAAATGACACAACAAGTGATCATCCATTTTAACTGACACATTAGGTGATCATCCATTTCAACTCATGTGATCATCCATTTTAACTGACAAATCAAGTGATTATTCAATTAACTGGATCTTTCATGTACAACTGAACCATGATAAATCACATAATGAATGACTTCGTCATGGCATCCCATCTGGTAAATCAAATGCTCCCATCTGAAAACACAATGAAATAATGCTAATACAGATACAAAAATTTTGATAATAATACAAGAAGAAGAAGAAGAAGAAGAAGAAGAAGAAGATTATGTTGATGAAGACAAAAGTATTAGATTTTTCAAGTGGAGTTTTGAAGCAATCGCAAAATGATTGTAAGGACCAATCTGAAGAATAAGTTTAAAGAAATGAATGCTTGACATATGTTTATTTCATATGCAAAATTTATCTTCTTTTTTATATGTAACAAAAGCTCAATTCAGTTGATTTCTCTTTTATCTGAATCATAAACAAATATGTAATATCACATCTTTAAAATCTTGATGAAGAAGAATTTGTAATCTTCAAGATGGAGAAAATATATAAGTCAAATCCTGTTCGAATACATGATGTAAAAGAAAATGGCATTTTAAATATTTCTTTTCAAATATATGTAATTATAATAAATAAATCTAAACAAAAATGATATCAGTTTAGTAATATATTTATACAGAAATAAAAAATAAACAGGTGTCATTTGTTTGGGCTTTTGTATAAATAACTGCTGTATTATTACAAAATACAATCACTAGAAACAGGTTAATTTATATTGAAAACTGGTTTAACTACATAAATTTATTTTCAATTTCACTATGTTCTAAAGAATATTAATTTCATTCATTACATGGTTCACCAGAAACCCTTTGTATAACCATGCATCGGAGTCACTGCAAAGCTATACAAGAAGTGTACAGTACTTACCTGTTAGCATTTATGACCATGAGATTGGCATATTTCCCCTTTTCTATGGAACCATGCATGTCTGCCTTGCCAAGGGCGGCAGCAGAATTTATGGTGGCGGCTGCCAGAACTTCAGGCATTGACATTTTCAGAAGTACGCAGGCAAGATGCATCACCAGGGGCTAGTAGAAACAGAGAACACTAACAATTAGAGGAAAACATGGAATTAATTCAGGTCTATTACTTATTATTCACTGTGTTTGATACTTTCCAATGAAACAGAACATATTATAAAGTTGAACTATATGTACTTATCAAAAGCAATGACAGCAGTAGTTTAGCAAAAAATTCCCACCCCCACTTAATTCTGGATCCTCCAACCATTAAAAAAATTGTTTGAAGGGAATTTTAGGCCCCTCAGCAGTGTGGGGGTTGCTTGAGAATTTTAGGCCCCTCAGCAGTGTGGGGTTTGCTTGAGAATTTTAGGCCCCTCAGTGGTGTGGGGGTTGCTTGAGAATTTTAGGCCCCTCAGCAGTGTGGGGTTTGCTTGAGAATTTTAGGTCCCTCAGCGGTGTGGGGGTTGCTTGAGAATTTTAGGCCCCTCAGCAGTGTGGGGTTTGCTTGAGAATTTTAGGCCCCTCAGTGGTGTGGGGGTTGCTTGAGAATTTTAGGCCCCTCAGCAGTGTGGGGTTTGCTTGAGAATTTTAGGTCCCTCAGCAGTGTGGGGGTTGCTTGAGAGCTGCAACACCACTGACTGAGAGATTAATTTATCCAGATTATGCAGATATTAATACATCATGTATTCTACTTTGTTACTTGCATGACACTTTCAGGTACTCTGCATTGAAATCAATGTCTTGAGACCAATGCAAAACACAGTCTTGAGATCAATGTCTTTAAAGGCTATTCTTGAGACTAATGCAATATAGTTTTGAAATCAATGTCTTATAAGGCTATTTTTGAGACCAATGTAAAATACAGTCTTGGGATCAATGTCTTATAAGGCTATTCTTGAGACCAATGCAATATAGTTTTTAGAACAATGTCTTATACAGTTGTTCTTGAGACCAATGAAATACAGTTTTGAGATCAATGTCTTTTGAGGCTATTCTTGAGACCAATAGAATATAGTTTTGAAATCAATGTCTTATAAGGCTATTTTTGAGACCAATGCAATACACAGTTTTCAAATCAATGTCTTTTAAGGCTATTCTTGCGACTAATGCAATACACAGTTTTGCGATCAATGTCTTTTATGGCTATTCTTGAGATCAATACAATATAGTTTTAAAATTAATTTCTTATAAGGCTTTATTGTGACCAATGCAATATAGTTTTTAAATCAATGTCTTATAAGGCTATTCTTGAGACCAATGAAATACACAATTTTGAGATCAGTGTGATGCAATTGACAATTTAACACATTTCTGAAATAGGATTGCCTCTTTTAACATGGATTCTCTGTAATACTTGCTGGTAAATGCATCCCTAAACTCTGATCAAAGATATATTTATTATGTCTAGTTCATGTGTTCAATTCTCATACAAGAAACTAGACTAAAGAATTCATATAATTCATATAATATTCACTCACCATAGACATACCGAAGGCATCTGAACTGAAGTCAGATAGATTGACTCACCACAGACATACAGTAGGCATTTGGACTGAAATCAGATAGACTGACTCACCACAGACATACAGTAGGCATTTGGACTGAAATCAGATAGACTGACTCACCTTACACCTACAGAAGCATTCGGACTTAAGTCAGATAGAATGACTCACCATAGTCATACAGCAAGAATTTGGACTTGAGTCAGATAGATTGACTCACCACAGACAAACAGTAGACATTTGGATTGAAGGCAAATAGATTGACTCACCATAGACATACAGTAGGCATTTGGATTGAAGTCAGATAGACTGAGTCACCGTAGACATACAGTAGGCATTTGGACTGAAGTCAGATAGACTGACTCACCATAGACATACAGTAGGCATTTGGATTGAAGTCAGATAGATTGACTCACCATAGACATACAGTAGACATTTGGATTGAAGTCAGATAGACTGACTCACCACAGACATACAGTAGGCATTTGGATTGAAGTCAGATAGACTGGCTCACCATAGACATACAGTAGGCATTTGGATTGAAGTCAGATAGATTGACTCACCACAGACAAAGAGTAGACATTTGGATTGAAGGCAAATAGATTGACTCACCATAGACATACAGTAGGCATTTGGACTTAAGTCAGATAGATTGACTCACCATAGACATACAGTAGGCATTTGGACTGAAGTCAGATAGATTGACTCACCATAGACATACAGTAGGCATTTGGACTGAAGTCAGATAGATTAACTCACCATAGACATACAGTAGGCATTTGAACTGAAGTCAGATAGACTGACTCACCATAGACATACAGTAGGCATTTGGATTGAAGTCAGATAGACTGACTCACCACAGACATACAGTAGGCATTTGGATTGAAGTCAGATAGACTGACTCACCATAGACATACAGTAGGCATTTGGATTGAAGTCAGATAGACTGACTCACCATAGACATACAGTAGGCATTTGGATTGAAGTCAGATAGACTGACTCACCATAGACATACAGTAGACATTTGGATTGAAGTCAGATAGATTGACTCACCATAGACATACAGTAGGCATTTGTATTGAAGTCAGATAGATTGACTCACCATAGACATAGAGTAGACATTTGGATTGAAGTCAGATAGACTGACTCACCACAGACATAGAGTAGACATTTGGATTGAAGTCAGATAGACTGACTCACCATAGACATACAGTAGACATTTGGATTGAAGTCAGATAGATTGACTCACCACAGACAAAGAGTAGACATTTGGATTGAAGTCAGATAGATTGACTCACCATAGACATACAGTAGGCATTTGGACTGAAGTCAGATAGATTGACTCACCATAGACATACAGTAGGCATTTGGACTGAAGTCAGATAGATTGACTCACCATAGACATACAGTAGGCATTTGGACTGAAGTCAGATAGACTGACTCACCATAGACATACAGTAGGCATTTGGATTGAAGTCAGATAGACTGACTCACCACAGACATACAGTAGGCATTTGGATTGAAGTCAGATAGACTGACTCACCATAGACATACAGTAGGCATTTGGATTGAAGTCAGATAGACTGACTCACCATAGACATACAGTAGGCATTTGGATTGAAGTCAGATAGACTGACTCACCATAGACATACAGTAGACATTTGGATTGAAGTCAGATAGATTGACTCACCATAGACATACAGTAGGCATTTGTATTGAAGTCAGATAGATTGACTCACCATAGACATACAGTAGACATTTGGATTGAAGTCAGATAGACTGACTCACCACAGACATAGAGTAGACATTTGGACTGAAGTCAGATAGACTGACTCACCATAGACATACAGTAGGCATTTGGATTGAAGTCAGATAGATTGACTCACCACAGACAAAGAGTAGACATTTGGATTGAAGTCAGATAGATTGACTCACCATAGACATACAGTAGGCATTTGGATTGAAGTCAGATCCAAGAGCTACAGCCATTCCACTATCAATCATCTTACGAACTGGAGGTGGATTCAGACGCAAAATGTAAGCAGTAGTAGGGAGAACTACACCAACAGAACCCGACTCCACCATGGCTGCAATTCCGTCATCAGTAATCTCTTCCAGATGACTAATGGCTGTTGCTGATAATTCTGCCCCCATCTGAAATATATTGTTTTTTCCTTTTAATTAAGTATGATTTGAAACTTACATTTATCAAGAAAAAAATGTATTTTATTTCTTAACATAATCCATGGCTGATCAGAAGACTAAACTGACCAATGGCTAAAAATATCTCAACTCAATATCCAATTCAGCCTAGCAGATGACTACAAGGCAAAGAAAAACATGAAAAGCTCAGTGTCTACAAATTAAAGTTGGAGAACATTAAACAGGTGTTTGCTGAGGAACTGTGCATTCAGCTAGTAACAATTCATTAAAACAGAGGAAAACTGGGCATCTTTGAGAGACTTTGTGAACTTGATTGCATACGTCGATGGTCCCTCTACACATCAGCTACAGATGGCCTTTTGGGAAAACAGCACTACATCATCTTTGATTCAGTCACACATAGACAGGAATGACATAAAAAAAAATCTCTATGAAGTCTTGAAGATAATTTATGGACCACAGCCACAGGAGTATCTCCAATACTGAGTGCTGATAGTACAACACGGCTCAAGGACAAGGACAAGATACCACAAAAATGGGCAGAACACAGCAATAACTTCAACGGGCACTACTCTTGCAAATGAATGACTGCCCTAAGTGGAAATCAACATTTCACTTGCTGATCCTTCAACTCTAACTGAAGTAAATAAAGCAACTGTTGTCAAATGGCACAGCACCTGCAGCAGATCTTATACCAGCAAAAGCTGACAAAGCTGGAGGCTCATACATGATTCTGAAACTGACCATACCCTTCCCATCAATGTGGAATCAAGGAACTATAACAGAAGAGTACAAGGATGCTTCCTTCATCTATTTATGCAAGCAGAAAGGCTTCAAACAACCATCAAGGCATCTCTGCGCTGTCAACAGTTAGAAAAATCCTTGCCTGAGTTCTGCTGAAACATGCTTCTGTCCGAGAGTCAATGTGCTATCAGGAAATGGCATGGTGTGTGCAGTTTGTCAACTCCAGAAGAAATACCAGGAACAGAACTCCAACTGTTATGTATATTTTATTTATATTGTGTGCTTCACCATTGTCCATGACTGAAGGTGTTGTTTCAGTCCTCCTGATTTTTGTCATGTTTGCAAATTATAAATACTGTCAGTTGTTTACTGATATTTCAGTTAAAGGTAAAGTCTTATTTACAAATGTAGAATCTTCTTGAAGTGAACTTGTGATGCACATCCTGGGCATTTTATTGCATCTTAGGTCAAGTGAAATTAAGTATATATGAATGAATCAACAATACTGTTCATTCCTATTTTAATCTCTCAGTGTATGGAATTACCTTTAATTGCATTAAGATATAATTTCAGAGGAATTTGTTTTAAAAATTATTCTTTAACACTACAAAGTGCTCATTTACTTCTTGGAGAAAAAACCCCACTGCTTTGGAATTATTGATGACTCATTCAAAGATATTCTGATTATAGCCTTGTGGTACATCAAGACTCCTGGTACATCAATTCATTCAAGACTTATTGGTACATCAGCACATTACAGATCACAGGAATTCATTCAGAATATTCCATACTTTTGGGATTGATATTTAATTGACTATGACACTGGGACTGACATCAGAACTGAACTGAAGGCATGCTCTTCAATCTGAGGAGAATATGGGCAAAGCATTAAGTACTGCCTTCACTAGTCGACAAGACTAAAATATGCCTCATATGTATGTCAGCACTGTAACTTATTGAAAAATCATATTTTGTTCACAGGAAATTTTCTCCCATCCCAATCTATTAGATCCACCTTGACTATTTCTGAATTGGATTGACTGTGGAATTGATTGAGATGTTAGTTAAGAATGAAAACAACAGTTTGACCAGCTATAACTTGCAAACTAATCCTTGTTGCATAAATAATCAAAGTGGTCCAAATGAGAACTCTCCACACACATTTTAGGTACGATCCATAGGTTGTGAATGTAAGATGAAGTTACAGGTAGTGACTCTTCATGATTACTGAGCACTGATGATGGTTCCCTGAATGCTGAATCTAAGTCTGACATGCAACAGAATATGTACCAGTAGACCATTGCTCAACATCTTGTGACAATTTCAGTCTCACAATCAGTATCAAGAAGATAGAGGTGATGTACCAGAATGCACCAGGAAAGTCTTACTAAAAACCTAGCAACACAGTGAATGACCATACCTTCCTGGCAGTGGGCATGTTCACCTATCTCAGCAGTATACTGTCACATTCAGTCCACATCAATAATGAAACTAATGCCAGAATCACCAAAACATGTATGGCTTTCTACAGACTATGCACAAATGTTTCACTTTCTTCAGACTATGCACAAATGTGTAGGAGTGCAGAGGCATCAGACTGCCCATAAAAGTAATAACAACAAAGCCACCATATTGCCAGCCCTTTTAACCTGGAAAGTGTATAAAAGTCATGCCAAAATATTGTATGATTTTAGCAGCCTGAGGAAATGGATGAAAATATGATGGTAGGACGGGGTCACAGACCCAGAGGATTTTACATTGGCAGGTGTAAAAGTAAGGCTAAGATGGGCAGACCAAATCACAAGGATATCAGAGTAGTGACAATCAAAGATGATCTACAGTGATCTGAATTGGCAAAGTGATTTTAGGGAGGTCAGAAGAAACACTTCAAAGACTCACTCTAGTCATCCTTGAAACAATGCGACAATGACCCTGTGTCCTGTGAAAGATCTTACATTTCATTTGGTACAGTCTCATCCATACTGAAGCTACAGACTATGAGCTGTGGAGACTCACAGAGTCAGTGCAGAAGCACAAGCTGTGTAAATCTTGGAAATGCAGGATATCCTCCATTGATCAAGCCATCCCAAGTGGCATCTCCTCTCCGGTGGCCACATATAATTTAGAGCACAAGTAGGCCTGATGAGCCACTCATGTTTTCATAGAAACCAAACCAGTTAACATCATGGTCATCTTCAAACTTGAAGGGCAAATAACACTTTACTCAAAGATAAAATAAAAGTAAAGTAAATTAAACAAATCATTTGAAATGAGGAAATATCTGGTGGTGATCAACTAGCCATTCTTCTAATCCTTGAAGCTGTCATTTATCAAAGTTATCGAAATATTTTAGAATAAGCAATGGCATTTTATTTCTTCTGGAGCCATTTTTTATTCAAAACACAATTCATGTTAATCAGAAATTAATAAAGTAGTTCAACTGGTATAGCACTGAACTCCTAATCCAAGTGTAGCAGGTTCAATACAAGGCCAACCTTGGTCAGCTGCCTTAGTGTGTTTTTTGGGAAAGGCACTTAGCTTCCATTTTCTTGGCACAATATTGCCATTAATGTGGTAAAACAAAACCAACTGCAGATAAATGAAGCAAAGCAGACCTACCTCTGCTGAGTGAGTTGGATGGAGTTCATCTCCATGAAAATTAATCAGTAAACCCATCTCCTTCCCAGCCTGAAGAATTCTTCTGGACTGTTCTGTATCAAAGACACCCTGTTCACAGAAGACATCAATATTATCAACCGTCAGTTCTCCATCATTCATCATTTCTTTTATTTTTGGGAGCTGGGCATTGATCACATCTTCTGTAGCTTCAGCTGATGTTTTTCCTCTGAAAGTGGAATGAAACACTGAAGTGCCATTGTGTTCTGCAGAAAATCTGCATGGACACAAAATTATTCATAAGTTCATGAATGAATGATTTTACTTTAAGATTATCATTCAGATCAGACAAAAAAAAAAAAGAGTCCCTTGAAGGGACTGATGCTTTACTAGTCCAAAAGAATTTTCAGGAATCAAGATAACCATCTGGCAGCCATATTGGATTTAGGATTGGCACTATTTCAAATGAAAACCAACTAACCATTGGTGTATTTGTTGAACATGAAATCTCAGTATAACAATTCATTAAGGAGGAGTAGCAATAACAGGATATGCAAAATGGCCACCATAATATAATGGTTGTAAAAGCATCATCATTTTCATTTATAACCAACAAGACATTATAAAAAGCATTCTGGTGAAAACCCCATGTTGATATAATTTCTGTTTAGGATGAACAGCAATAACACAAGATTGCTGTCATACTGGCCATATAGGACCTAAGGGTGGCATTATATCCATTTAGGACCAACCAGACATCATAAGAATCATAATGGCCATATAGGACCTAAGAGTGGCATTATATCCATTTAGGACCAACCAGACATCATAAGAATCATAATGGGCATATAGGACCTAAGAGAGGTATTATATCTATTTAGGACCAACCAGACATCATAAGAATCATACTGGCCATATAGGTCCTAAGAGTGGCATTATATCCATTTAGGACCAACCAGACATCATAAGAAGGTTCTAAGTATAAATCTGATGTCAATACCAACACCCATTCAGAAGAAGGCATGATAACAAGATTTTTTAAATGGTTGCCATGGCAACAATAGTGGATGTGAGATCAAAATCATTTTCATTTAGGAACAGCCAGACATAATAAGAAGTGTTTCCATGAAAACCTCATGTTGATATAACAAACTATTAGGGAAAAATATAAATACATGTAACTAGATTTTCAAATTGTGAGTCAGATCAGCACAATTTTCATGACAATCATCTAGATATATTAATAAGTCTTTTAGTGAAAACCCTATGCTGATGTGACCATCCATTTTGAAAACTGTGGCGACTAAAAGATTTTCCAACATAGCAGAGAATATTCACTATACTGGATGTCCGAGGGGCAGCATTTTTATTTAGGAACAACTAGACCTTCAGATAAACATTTCTCACCCATGCAACAAAGAAATCTAGATGATCTGCTAATCTTGCTTTTCATATCTTAGTCTGACTGTCTCAGTCTGGCTGTCTCAGTCTGACTGACTGTCTCAGCCTGGTTGTCTCAGTCTGACTGTCTCAGCCTGGTTGTCTCAGTCATGGTGTCAATGTACTAAGGAACTCCTTTTCAAGAGAAGAAACCCTTGTTGTTTCTTAAGTGCCTGATGGAGTTCTTTTAAAATCAAACAACAAAAAGAGCAACTTGTATATTACAAAAAGATCATTACCCATAAAGCATCTTATGGTTACACAAACTTTGATAAGATGCTATACAAACATTTTGAGAAAGACAGATACACACACGTAAGCCAAGCTTTTTGGCAGAGCACATAAATGAATGTATATCAATTTATCCCAAACTGCTCAAGTCATCAGTGCTGATCATATGAATGAAATGTCTGAATCCTTGGTGTTAAGCCCTAACACAGCATCAACTTTTTTAAACACTTTATGGCTTAAAAAATGTTGCACTCTGGGATATTGGGAGTTTAAGGAGAGACAGATGAGGAGAAGGAAAGATGAGGACTTTAAAACACAAGGAATGAAAACCAAGAATATACACTAACTGCACATTTCCAGATAAGTGTCCTTTATCTACAAATATTTTAAGAACAAATATCCCAGTGATTTTTGTGATCTGACCATACATTCTACCTCACCCGCCTAACCCATGTGGATGCACTTGGGTCAAATAAGCAATGGATTTTTATGGGCACAAGTTGGGGCGGAAAGCTGAGTACCTAAATGAGAAACAAGGCTTTGAAAACAAACCTGCCAAAGCTGACTTCTAAGCAACACACATAAGCAAGTGTGAGAAAACATTTATGCTAAAAGCTAACAGAAAACAGTTTCAGTCACAAAGGTTATACACAACACTGGCTACAAAAGAGCTACTGCAAAGTCTGCAACAACCAAAAATGTGTTATGTTGAACCTGCTCTCTTCAAACTTTGTCAAATACCCCCAACCCACCCCAGCTGAATCAAACAATAATGCAATTGCAAATTTCAACTCCCACTCTTATCAATCCAAGTGGTTCAATCAATAGTCCACACAAGAACATTTCCATGTAGTGTATAATTGCACTATTAATACCAATACATGTACTTGTCGGATTTCCAAGAAAATTGTAAATTTCCAAGAAAACCATGAATTAGAAATCTTCTCACAGTCATTACACACTTCGTTAGAGCTGTGTACCTAATACCATTGGGTACCATGGTACATTTCCAAATTAGAACTGATGATAATTAAAAGTTATCTTTAAAAAATTTAAAAAATTGTCTCATTCATAAAACTTGTGTACTTAGGGTGCTAATGATGCAACACATGTAACAATTATAACTTTTTCCTTTCCAAGAACAGCATATATTGCGAGATAATTACTTAGATTTTCATAAAAGAGTATAAGACTTGAGCTATACAAAATGTGAGAGGCAAAATAACAGTACCTGAATAATACTGTACATGTTGACTCGCTAACTATATTGCTCAAGTGCAGGGTTATTTTAATTTGAATGGAAAAAAAATGGGTGAGAAAAATAATCTATGTTGGTGTTTGTACCAAGACAAAGAAATCCCAGTCACTTATCCATTACTTGTCTCCCCAGTAGGCTCTGCTCAGTGGAGATAAAAATAACGAAACCCCATGGCTCGATTTCCCTGTCTCTGTGCAAACCCCACCATAGAGTCTATAAGCCTGGATAGATTAGTGGTAATAATGTGAGTAGTGATAGCGAACTTATGCTAATGAACTCCATCACACAGTCATCATGACCAGTGGAGATAAAATCACATTGAACAGTATCTCTGGTCTGCAGTTTAATGAAGCAGTAAAACTAAAAACAAGTCTAACTTGACGCTCAAGCAAATTACATAAAAATACAAACAATTGTCTTGAACCTTACTGCACAATAAGATCTGAATATTCATTATTTTAAATAGAGTAATTTGTCATATATCTTTATTTATAAACAAGAAAATAAAATTAAATAAAATTAAGTTACTTTGGAACTGCATGTGCTCCACAATAGGTTGAAGAGATATCAATATGGAAATCTGTCCTTGCCCTCTCTATGACCCGCAACATTTTAATTTCTGTGTCCATATCCAAACCATATCCACTTTTGCATTCTACCAAAGTAGTCCCTGTTTTGATCATGGTGCCTAGCCTTTTCTTGAAGCTACAGTACAGTTCATCTTCAGATGCACGCCTCGTATGATCCACAGTAAAATGTATCCCTCCACCTGCCTTGTGTACCTCCATGTATGTGGCACCTGCTAACTACAAGAAGAATCAAATTGATGAAATAAAAAAGTGATAATTTTGTTACAATTCAATATGTGTCGATCATTAAGACATTATTAAATATATAATGCTAATGGATTTAGTTCTTTTAAAGCAAGCATTAAACAATTTAGAGAAATACAGGCATGCGGCTTATGTTTTATTTTTCAAAAGGAATTATGGAGTTAAGCATACTGCTCTAACAAATGTAAAATCATGAGCTGGTAAAACAATAACTTACCTTCATACCAAGCTCATTCATGAATCTGAATGGCATCTTAATAATTACCTTCATACCAAACTCACGCATGCATCTGAATGGCATCTTAATAAATACCTTCATACCAAGCTCATGCATGCATCTTAATGGCATCATAATAACTACCTTCATACCAAACTCATACATGCATATCAATGGCATCATAATAACTACCTTCATACCAAACTCATGCATGCATCTTAATGGCATCATAATAACTACCTTCATACCAAACTCATGCATGCATATCAGTGGCATCATAATAACTACCTTCATACCAAATTCACGCATGCATATCAATGGCATCATAATAATTACTGTCATGGCAAACATGAGTAGTAGGAAAAGCCTACGTTCCAAAACAGTTGTCCCAATTTTTTTACCCAGCTCTTAAATTTTGGTAATTTCTTCATTAGATTTCATGAAAAACATTTTATTAATGGATTTTTGCAATAGTTTAGTTTTTTCACCCATTGTGTACGACTTTCAGGTCATTTTCCTGGCCTTTTCTGTAAGACCTAAATATCATTTCCTCACTGTTTGTTAGATACACCAAAACACATTTTAAAATCACTTTTACCCAATTTCATAACCAATATCTAATTTGTGTGAATTTTAGGTCAATTGTGGTCAATTTTTCTGTGAAACAACTTGTCAAAACTTTTACTAAAATTATAGTGGTCTTGACATCTCATCTGGCAATATTATAACAAGTCCATATAACTTATTTTAATGACATACAATAAAAATAAACAGTATTTAAGATATCTATACAAATACCCTAAAAGTCGACTTCCTGTTGAAAATATGAATCAGTTGTAGAGGCCAATTAAACTTGACTGCAAAACAATCATTAAATGTAAAAAGGAGCAATCGTTAAAACCTATAAAATATTCTGAACTATGTCATTGGATGATAAAAAGTCTACTTACACATGACATACAAAGGACAGAAAATTATTTCTCTATTGAAGAGTTTATGTTAGTCATGCCAAGCAGACATCATTCATTTATAAATATATAAAAAATGTAGTCATGATTTTAGATTGATTTCATTTCAACAGTGATAGATGTCTTCATAAAATATGCCTGGGCTAAAAATGTAAAAACACAAATTAGGGAAGACAAACATGAGGTCTTCATGGAAATATTTGAAGAGAGAAAGATGGTTACAATAAATCAAATCCAAGAGCCAAACGATGTGAGCAGGGAAAAAAAGATCTAAAGTACCGATTAATGAATTTTACTATCTTTCAACAGATGCTGATGAAATGCCAAATGTAAAATAGGTGATAAGGTCAGGATCTCAAAACATAAAGGCTATCATCCTAATTTCACAGAAGAGATTTTTTTTAATCGGAAAAGTAATTTTAGGAGACCATGAAGTATAAAAAGCATAAAACTTAGGGGAAAGAATACTGAGTGAATCTTTTATGAGAAGGAGTTTCTCTATATGACTAGCAAGATGCTGTCTTCAAGATTCAAAACTTTATAAAAAGTAAAGAAATTAAAGGCCAAAAATTATGTGCTGGTAAAAATGGAAAGATATGACAAACATACAAATATCTGGAAGGTGGAAGAAAATATTCTCTTACTAAAACAGGCACAAATGTCAAGTTAAATTAAAATATTTTCATGAAATAAAAAAAATGTTGAAATTGAACCAACAAATGATCCAAAGATTATGAAAATATAATAAATTGTTACTGGTATAACAAAGCAAGGAAATAAGCAAATCTGGTAATACAATCAAACTACATGTGAATTTGGAAAAACAAACAATGGAATTTTAACTCGTAGGAAAGCAAATTTTGCACTAGTTTATTTATGAGAAATAGTACAAATAGAAAAATAAACAAATCTGTTTGCTATGTAAATCTCACAAAATTTACATGAAACAAGAATATCAAAATCTAAAAGAAGGTAATTACAGCCTTCTCTAAATTGTTTTCTAACTAGAAGAGAAATAAAGATAATTAAACAACAAAACGTTTCGCAAGAAAGTTACAAGACAAACACAGATTTGAAGCTGGACAAGAAACTAAACAGAAATTTTATTTATTTAAAGAAGTTGAGCTATACTTTTCGAAACTTATGACCAGAAGATCTAGGTATTTAGGATCAGTATAAATTCAATTATATTTATCGATTCAACTTGTATGAATAGAAACAGTTGAAGATAGTTATATCGTTACTGGCATCTACACCGGTATAATAGAACAAAAGCAAAAAACATAATGAACAAAAATAAAACTTGAGGAATTGTTTAATATACTAGGTACAAAATCTCATCAGGTAGATACACACCATTTTTAATAAAATAAATTATTTAACTCATGTTGATAGATCTAGGCCAACAGCAGGAAAGTCATATGTAGTTTTACTAGACTGGATAAAAAAACAAGCCTGCCTTAATGTACAAAATACAGATGACATATATTTTCACAAGCAACAGAATCTACTTTACACACACATATGGATCATCTGTATATCCCACAAAAATATAACTGTGATAAATATAAACATTGGTTTAATAAATGTCCAATAAACATACAAGGTATAACAACACCTGAAACTGAATTTTTATCTCAGTCACTGCCCATGAACCAGCAGAAAAAACCTATAGGACCAGTCACAATAACAATAAAAGGAAGACAGACAGACCTGTAGATCATTTAATCATATCTAAATGTGACAATGATAATTCTTTCCATGGTCATTATTGTGGAATATAGAATTTATCAAAACTGGTATCAACTCAATTTAACAAAGACAAAATAAAAACCCATTAAATCCTGCATTAAAACAAGAACACAGAAAAGTATGTAACTGAATATCTAACACAACAGCATAATGCCAAATATCTAACACAATAGACATAATGCCAAATATCTAACACAATAGACATAATGCCAAATATCTAACAATAGACATAATGCCAAATGAGAGTTGTTTAGTCCAATTTAAAAACTAATAAATTAAGCGAAGACTCCTCATGTTCTTTATTGGGACTGTGAAAGTATCATTGGTGATCATTTATATTACAGGCAGCCCATCCATTATGTCACAGGCAATAAAAACAACAAAACAAAATACAAGAGATGACTGAATATATTGGATACATTCCAAAAACTGTTTATCAAGGACCAAATAATACTGCTGAAATTATAATCACTACTAAGGATAAAAAGCATAATAACTCCACCAATAAATGATGAAGCCAATGACAAAGTAAGAGATCATAATCACTTACATGGCAAATACTTAAGTCCAGCACATCTACTGTGTAATTTATGTTATAGTTTTTATTATAAATATTCAAAATTTGTTTGCATATGATTCTCGTCTCATTATCAACAAAGCTTCCATAAAATTTTTTTATTCTGATCAAGAAGTATCAATTATATCTTATTATATATATATATATATATATATATAAACACCTTTTGTGTGTAAGCTATTGGTATATCATAAAATAAAGTTGATATAAGGTAATGTGTGAAATTAAACGTGTTACATTCGGTTGTGGGAGGATAGGGTACAATCATCCTGCTTGTTAGTTTCTTAAACCTGAGGTCCATTGTCTATTTATATCAAATTTGGGGATAGGAGCTGTCATCTTACCCTGCATTTTCCTTATGTCAGGTAGCCTTGAAGCAAAAATAGCCAGAGGTCTGGGACAGTGGGGTTTTCAGACCAGAATAGTTGCAAAGACCAGTGGCCTCACATAAAAGTCAGAGGAATGCCAGGTTTTGGGTAACATTTTCGCAACCAGTAGCTTATTTGTAAGTTTTGACAATTATTTTGAAGACCAGTGGGTTCATTAAAATTCTGGCTATCAGTAGCTGATGCTTCTTTAGTAAAAGTTCGGTGACCAGTGGTCTCGCATAAAGGTCTTTTTTAAAACTATATAAAATCCATAAAGATTTGGTAAAAGTTGAAATACTAGATGAAATGCGATTTTAAAATGTATTGTTCTAATTTTTTTCATAAATCAAAGAAATAGTGAGGAAAATTATATGTCTGTAAAAAAAATGTGGTTAAAAATTAGTAATTTAGATGAAATTCCACTTTTGACATGTAATTTTGATATAATTTGTGAAAAGAAAAGTGATTTAAATTTTTTTTAAAGTGGTTAAAAAGAATGGGCTAAGTTGCCACAAACCTGGACTTTACCTACTACAACTGACCTGTACATGTATTGACATTGTACACATGAGTACATTAGTGTAAATACCTTCATCGCAAACTCATGTACTCTGTCACCTGCCCAGACAGGATGGGTGTGAGCATCTACCAATCCTAAAAAAATAAAATTGAAGAAAATTTGTAATGTAGAGATCCTTACATGAACATTTATGTACAGTGTATCTGTAATTTATAAAATGAATTGATTGAGATAATATGAGATAAGCCGACATTCAATTGTACTCAATATTTGTAACAGAAAACACTGGCATAAATTATTAATATCTAATTTAGACTTCAAGCATTATAAGTCACTATTGATCTCAGTGGAAAGAATATCTCCATTTACACATGTGGCAGGTAAACTCTGCCATGCTCTCATAATGTTTCTCAAACAGCCGCATAACTAAAGAATTCTACATCCCTCTTAACAAACTTTTCTGGGGATATATTGCATAAATAATCCATGTGTAAGTCTGAGTAAAGACATTGATAGTATCATAATTGGCTACATGTTAAGTGTTTTACTTTTTAGTCATGTATATTTTGCTGTTAGCCTAACTGTGGCTTTTGATGCATACACCAAGTTTAGATGGATTTTCCTCTCCATCTTGGATGTAGCTAGTTTAGCTCTGCCTCTTGTGTACCCTTAAAGTGTTACAACTCTATGGTCTTAAATGGAGTAAAAGCAAAAGCAAAACCAACAAGTTTTGTAAATTTCAACTAATAATTTATTTCTCTAGAATACAAAGTGAAAATTGAAAAGCAACTTAGAGTATTGTGAATTAAATTCCGAACAGTTCTAAATGTTCAATCACAAGTCCAAAATTATAGAATTCTGAATGAATTACAATACTGAATGTGCTGATATGCCAATAGTCTTGGATGAGCTGATGTGTAAACAGTCTTGATGTTTCAAAAATATATAATCCAGAATGTTCTTGAATGATCTCACAATATAATCAAAATAGTAATTTAGACCAAAATGGCAATGAACACTTTGTAATTCCAATTAATAATTTTTAAATAAAATAATTCCTAACTGAATATAACTAACAATAATTTTAGCGACAGAACTTTTAAAGTAAGAATGAAGAATTTTGTTTGCTTCTGAACCTTATAAAGAAACTTGAGACAAAATAAGATTACCATTATGTGGGACACTTTCCCATCAAATTCATTAATAAGTTCTCTTGTAGTTCAAGAACACTGTAAGGTTATACCTGAACTCAACTATCAGTTAACAACTTATTTATCACATACAATGAAGACAAAAGACAGATATGACCTCTAGAACCTTCTAAAGTTAAAAGGACTTGTCAACATGTTTACATTATCCTACAGTATAATCTACAATCATGGACAAAAGTTAAACACAAAATATTGACATAAATTACAAGACTTAACTTCTGTTTTGTTGTTTAGATCTGTAAGTTGATTTTAATTCTCTAGTTTTGCTCAAAGCTTATAATTACTTTTTTAGTTTGTTAGTTTTTGCTTGTAGGTTTACTTCCTGCACATTTGTGTGTGTGTGATTTGGATTCATAATGCAGCTCTGACAATGTTTCAGTCATATTGTTATGATGTGTGCCGTGTGGCAGATTACTGTGATGTCTAGCACTGGGCATCATGCTGCAGACATGTAGCATCATGTCCCAACCAGTCACATTATCCTGATAGCAGGCTGACCAGTCCTAACACTAACTTCTTAATGCTGAGCACATTTGCAAGTCAGCTGTTTGTACCACTTTTATAAGCCTTTGGTATGCCTTGGCCATGGTTGAAACCCATGACCTCCTGCATCCAAGGTAAATGCTCAACCTCTAGGCCAGTGGAGTGTTTTCCTGTGTATTTGTTATCTTAATGGTATATATTTCCCTGTATATGTTGTCAGTTGCTCTTAACATAATTGTTATAAGATATGTGCTTTCATTGCATTTACACCAATCGTGTGTGTGTGTGTGTGTGTGTGTGTGTGCATGTGTAAAGCTTCCAAGTGGTTTAGGAGGTGTAGCAACAAAATTATTGTGTTAACAGACAAAACGACAACACAGAATAGAAAGCAGGATATTCCAAAGGCTTTTCTTATTTATGGCCAGTGGAATCAAAACCTAAATTACTAATGCTGACACCTGGAGTCAATTAAAGCCTTCTGGTGGTGATATCATTCAATTAAATCACTACAAGCCAATTACAAGCCTTTCTGTGGTTATACCATGAAATTAAAATCATTGCAAGCCAATTAGAAGCCTTTTCACTGTGAAACCATTCCATTAAAAATCCTACAAGCCAATCAGAAGCCTTTTCATGCTGAAACCATTCCATTAAAATCACTACAAGCCAATTAGAAGCCTTTTAGCATTGATACCCATGCCATTAAAATCACTACATGCCAATTAGAAACCTTCTGGCATTGATACAATGCCATTAAAGTCACTACAAGTCATTAGAAGCCTTTTGGCATTGATACCATGCCATTAAAATCACTACAAGCAAATTAGAAACATATTGGCAGTGATACCATGCCATTAAAATTACTACAAGCCTGTTGCAGCGATATCATCCCAATAAGATCTTGCCATTAAATCACTACATGCCAAATACAAACCTTTTGGCAGTGATACCATGCCATTAAAATCACTACAAGCCAATTAAAAGCCTTTTGGCAGTGATACCATGCCATTAAAATCACTACAAGCCAACTACAAGCTTTTTGGCAGTGATAACATGCCATTAAAATCACTCCAAGCCAATTACATGGCTTTTGGCATTGATACCCATGCCATTAAATCTATATCAGCCAATTAAAAGCATTTTGGCAGTGATAATATGCCAATAAAATCACTGCAAGCCATTAACAAGTCTTTTGGCATTGATACCCATACCATTAAAGTCACTACAAGCCAACTAAAAACCTTCTGGCAGTGAAAACATGCCATTAAAATCAGTGCAAGCCAATTACAAGCTTTTTGACAGTGATACCATGCCATTAAATCCCTACAAGCCAATTAAAAGCATTTTCGCATTGATACCATTCCATAAAAAATCACTACAAGCCAATTACAAACCTTTTGACATTGATACCATGCCATTCAAGTCACTATAAGCCAATTACATGCCTTTTGGCATTGATACCCATGCCATTAAAATCACTACAAGCCAATATAACATCAAATCATATGCCTCGAACATTTTCGTCCTTATTCTATTTTTTGTATTAGATTTGATTTTATATTTATACTTTAATTTAGCAGTGAATTTTACCTGGAATAATACATTGTCCAGATGCATCTATTCTTCTATCCACTTTCAGATCTGGATGCCTCAGCTTTACTTCTGTATCTGTACCAAAATCCTCGATTAAGCCCTTCCTGAAAATGTCCATCCATTACATGTACACTTTACTTTTTTCTAACAGAATGCTTTTTCAACACTATATATATATATATATATATATATATATATGTATATGTGTGTCAGTGTGTATATACACACACAGGACCCCGAGTGGCCGAGTGGTCTAAAGCACTCTCCATTATGGATCACTGCCATCTCACCTCTGTTTGCGTGGGTTCAAGTCTCAGATTCAGCCAATGTGGGTATGTGAGAAAGCTTGCCAGTAGCTTCTCAGGGGTTGGTGGTTCTTTCCGGGTTCTTCCTCCACCATTAATACTGGCCACCGTGTATAGCCTATCATGTGCTGAAAAATGGCATTAAACCCTACAACAACAACAACAACAAAAACATATATACACACATTACAATACTGGAATTTCTGCACAACACAAATTTCACTTGCAAGAAGAATAATGTCTTCCTCACTGCATGTGGAAATTTTCATTGCATCCATTATCAATTTCATAAATATGAATTGTTCTTAAATCAAGGACAATGAGTGGACATTGAATCATTAAATTGTATGCATTGTTTTCTTTTGCCTTGAATATGATACAAAAGAAACATAGATGATATTTTTTCTTCCAAATATTGAATTTATGCAGCAATTATGAAATTTCAGTGGATTCAACTTCTGGAATGTAATGTAATGTAGCAAATTAAAGATAAAAGAAATCTCACTATACTGGCATGCAAAGAACATAATTAGTAACATTAAAGTCACAGCACTGTAAAAGATTGACTGCATGGCAACCTCATCCAAAAACTTTTCTTAATCCTTGCCATGTTCTATTCTGCAAACAAACTGCACATGAAATAAGTTGGATTGTAGTCCACACAATGCCAATGAAATAAGAAGTAGTCCAGTCCACACAACGCCAATGGAATAAATTGCAGTCCAGTCTACACCTTGTTCAATAGCCTAACACTAGCTTTATATACTTGTGTCTTCTCTGGTGATCATAGTGACTATACAGCAATGTCATTCTTTTGCTTTCAATGATCCCTAGTACATGAAACATAGGAGCATCTCTGGTTGATAGTATCAAATATAAATATTTTGTGACAGCTATTAAGAAGAATGTACAGTATTGGACCATTTCTAGTGACACATAATAGAATACCATTACATGAACAACATTTAAAAGTAAACAAACAAAACGTTGGGTAGCTAACAAAAGTTCTTCACTAATTTGCTGGTAAAATCTTTGATGGCACTGATGAAATATGGAAATTTATTATTATACATAACTTACTAAAAAAAAAATTGCTTTCTCATTGGAATGTGTTCCCTGATCACATTAATGTTAGAAGAATAGGTAATAGGTGAAGGGAATGTTGAGCCTCTAACCTATACCTCAGGTAATCTCTCAGAGGAGATTTTTGGATTTCCCCTCTCTAAAAACAATGTGAGTGATTTAGTCCTATGAAGAAAAAAATTTGACAAGTCAGAGAGGTCTTTGTTATTACCAAGATCCTCCCTACCATAATGATGGGACATTCCTTAATAGTAATCAGAGCCAACTTTCTCTCCTTGAACAGGTAAAGAAACAACAAGTGAGCTACTTTTAGAATAGATGAACTCAATGGGACAATGTTTCTGACTTTGTGTCAGCCCCAGAATTTGTGCCACCTTCTTCATAAGCTTTGAAGTGGAGGGCCTTCTAGTTGTTGCAATTCTTTCCATGACTGAAGGGTTGAATTGTAAATTGAAGTGATTGTCTATAAACAAGATATTATACAGCTAAATTTTTATCCATGTGTAAATATTCTATTTTACAGATATTGAGCTATAAATCGATGTTTACAAGTTAAATTCAACTTATATATTTAACATGCTTACACGTTTTGAGTAATATCTCATTGGCTAGCGAGGTCATGGTGGTTCTCAGAAGAATTGAGTTATTTCCCATTGGATAGGCAGGTAAGATGGGCTCTTTTACCACATGGAGTATTGTGAAATGTCATGAAGTGAGTAGGAGAAAACTGCATTTTAGGAGGGTAAGAGTGTATTTAAGGAGATGGAACTGGACAGTTAAGGAATTATTATTTCCAATGATCTGGTTTTAACATTAGTCTGCAGATATGTTTAATGCTGTGTTTAGATATAATCTGAGAGGAAACATTTGCTTGGATTATTCACTGGAATTACAAAGTGATCATTGGACTAACATTTATTCTGGGAGTATTGTGAATTTATTCAAAGGAGTACTGAACAATGCCATTGTGACAAATGAAGACTGCTGAAACATCAGCATATTCAAGAACATGGAATTCATTTTGAAGACTTGATTCTTTTTGAAATGTGTATAACCTTTTAGAATTATTTTGGATTTAATTTGTAATACTGTAAGTTCCTCTTAAATTTTCAGGTTTTACTTAGAGATCTAAATTATTTGTTTAGTTTTAAAAAAACTTGTTGGTTTTACTTCTTTCTATCTCTTAGATGGCTATCTCTAGTGCTAAAGCGAGAAGATGGTTGATCCAGGATTTGTCACAGCAGCAGGGGGCAATCAGAATCATTTGCACTTCTGGGCCCTCAAGTTCTGTATAATCTTAGGAATTAAGATCATTGGAATGGGTAGGCAAAGGGTCACAGACTCTTCCAACTGAAAGAAAGAGTGTAGATTGACTGAACCTCGGGATCAAGTACTGAGGAAATGAAGGTGGACAATTTGTAATTCTACCTGGTTAAAAAAAAAACAATCATCAGACATTCTCACAGCCTGCAAATTTGAAGAAAGACCAACAGATGGAGGGACCATTCTGTAAGGAGAATCTTTTCCCTCCATGACAGACAATCAGCCAAAACACTGACTGTGACTGCCTGGAATATGTCTGGTCAGTGTTGAATTGTGCACACCTACAATGGAATGCCCTGACCAAAATGCAGAGTTGGGGTGATTTGGTACCGCCTTGTGTGATGAGGTATTTAACCACTGCCAAGTTGTCTGACATGATTAGCTCCATCTTAATTATGAAGATGGTCACTCCAAAATGATTTGAGGATAGTTTTCATCTCCAAGAGACTGATATGGAGACCTGTGTTCTCCGGAACCCATTGGTCACTGAGAGTGTTGAAATCCAGTAACAAAGGGGTTGTGTCTGTACACATGGTCACATCTGGGTGCAACTGTTCGAGAGATATTCCTGTCATGAGACAACTTTGGTTGTATCACTGGTCCAGAAATGATACTATCACACTTGTTACACTGATCCTGCAATCGGGCAGCATGGGAGAGGGACGCCCTTGAGGTAGCAAGGTCATCTGCAAAAGTCGCATGTAGAGGCAACACAGCAGGACAAGATCCACTGTTGCAAGAACAATCAAAGGAGTTGCAGAAACTCATGGGTTGTGATCCATTTTGTGTTGGAAATTGATTCTGCGAGGACAAGGATTCAGACCATCTGAAGGTGGGGAAGACATACCAGGTTTAAGGTGGGCAAGAAAATACATACCCAAATGGATGAATGATGTGATGGACAAAGATAGGGCTTCCCAATTGATCAGAAATCCTAGATGATGTATACAGGAAATAAGATCATTCTTTCCTTTGACAAAAATGGAACAGATTATATGTTTCTGGAGGATGTCATCAAAATACGCCACTGTGAAAATATCTGAAGTAATATGGAACTGGAATATGATACAGTAGAGAAGTTTCATAAAGGCCCATGAACTTATGTTCAAGCAGAGAGAGTACAAAACTGAAAACAATTTCTTCAGTATGTAAATCGCAGTAATTTCCATAAGGGCAGAAAGACTGGAACATGAAAATATGCAACAGTCATATCAAGGCAGATGGTAACATCATTCAGACGGATGGAGTGGATGAAAGGGGTAGGAGAGAGTATGGATCACCCACTCGCTTGGCGGAAAGAGACCGATCCAACTTGGTTTGAAAAACAAACAAGAGTCCTCCGTGTAAGAGTCTGCAGGCAGGTGGGGACATGAATCAATGGCAAGAAAGGAGAGGCGTGGTGGTAGAGAAACTTTGTTTTCTTTCCCTTTGATATGGCTGCCTCTAAAAATGATTACCAGGTTGTCTTCATACATAGGTTTGGTATCACAGCTGGCTCTTGCATTGATCAGAGAACGATCCCATATCTCCTTTGTCTCCGGTCATCATGTAATTGAGGATGCCTGCGACCATGCTGACTGATGTTGGATATCTCTTAAATATTGGGTAATTTTTATTTTTAATTGTTGGATTGCTGAGTGCAAATTTTTATTCAGAGAATTTTTCATTTTCCATTGTGTGTTAACTCACACCTCCGGTGAATCACTAAGTGCGAAATGAAATATTAGAGATTCAGAGGCTGTCCAGGCTGAATTTTAGTTTGTTAATTTATGATCAAGCACGCCCCCCCCCCCCCCCCGTGAAATCCTGGGCACTTTAAAATGAATGCCCTTGGGTATGAGGGAGTGTCAGTTTTTTTATTATATAGAATTACCCATTTAAGTATATCTCGTCTTTTATTGATGCGTCACAGGTTCCCCCAATTATAATAGCATCTGCTGCAAATGCTGACAATATGTCTACCACATTTTTTGCGAACTGAACTCATGAATTTGTTTTCACTGTCTAATGCTCTTACCACTTTGGCCACTATCTTGCTTAAGAATATACAATGAAATAATTTATAGGAGCATACACTTACTGAACAGACAGACACCATGTATTTAAATTGTTTAATTTATTTCTCAAGTATTTTTATTTAACGTGAACAGATATATTTCTTCAGCGAATAACAATAACTGAATTTATCTTTAAATTCCAGTGACTTTAACGTGTTGAACCACATGACCAGGCAATGTATAAATAGCTGGGGATCCCAGTGAGTTATTATGCATATAGATTTTTTAGTGCAGTGAGTTAGCTGAGTTAGTTAAACAATTCGCAACAAGCTGTACTGAGAGTGGTTTGATATCGAAATATTTTTTCCAGCAGCTGTAATAGATTTAGTTTCTATTATTTCTCTGGTCTCTAAATTTACTGAACTAACTGGCCTCATTTTTTGTGTTTGCCTGTCTTTCCATGTATTGTGTTTTCGCTTCATGTGATGGCATGTAAATTTTCCAAATGGATATCTGTTCTATTGGAGTTCACACGGCCAACAACTAACTCATCATTGATAACGTCATTAAAACACTCATATACAAATCTATGTGAGATAGTGTTTTTCTTTTTTTTACTGCCTAGGATTCCTATACCGATCATCATGTAACCCATGTTACTGAGATTTCCAAGAGCTTTTGTAATATGACAGTTTCTGATGATCCCAGCTCTGCTCACTTTGTAATTAACAAATATTGGATGACATCAAAATTCATTAAGATCAATAGTTGTTTCAGCTTTCTCGATTATATTATTCTACTTTCTCTAATATGATATTATTTTTGATGTACCTCTCTATGTAGTCTGGTGTGTCTTTTATTTTTATGTTATCGTCAGCGTTAATTATTTAAAAAAAACTTTTAAATGCGTGACCGGTAAAAGGTAAAATAGTGTTAGGAGCTGGCAATTAAACACCAACGATTACATAATGGAGTTGATTTATTATAGTCCAATCGGATGCTAGAGAGGTACAGCAGCAATTAAAACTCACCGGTGCAGTAGGTGTCACGCGAGCTGTAGCCGCAGATCGGTTGTCATGACAGGCCATATGGCAAATTTATCTTCCATGTCCCTAAACGATTCAACATGGACAGTTTGATGTCAGCACACCCAACGTAGTTCATCAGGCAGATATCTTGTTTTTACCACATGACGTATATAAACGGCGCATGTACAAATACGCATTGACTGTCGTAGATGTTCCAAGCAGATACAAAGAGATAACTGTAATTTGTTTGGTTATTTTTAACGGGGTTAATACACATACGCTTCGAAATATTCATGCGACATGGTGTCCTGACGACATGGACACATGTAAGTTTAAAAACTTCTTCACACATGCTCAGAAAATTCCGCATTCATTCATCATGATAAGTTTACAAGATCCAACAACACGTTATCGAATTGGTCTAGATAAAATCTGTTATTAAAGAAATACATCTGTTATACAATGAAGAAGGAAAACATCAACGAGATTACTCTCCTTGACTGAACAATTGCAACTAGATGGTCTCCCGGTTCAACCCAGATGTTGAAAAAATCAACGACGATTTTGAGATGATACAGCAGCGACGTGAAGTGGGCAGATAAACACTAGCGGCCGAGTGTAGATTTATCAAATTACTCCAACGCGAAGTGGAATTTTCCTTGGCAGATTTACACGAACAACATGATATAGCGAAATTTGTTCCATTTGCAAGCGCGATTGAGAAAATAAGATCAGATTTGTCTCGACAATATGAACTAGAGCGGCTGTAAGTGCACATGCAAGACAACTAAAGCGACTTGTGTTGGAGTCTATTAAGATTGCCGCAGAATGAGAAGAATAGCCAGAACAACAACATAAACAAAATTAACGACAAAAAATGTTATTTTATTTTTGTAGGGTTTTTTTTGGGGGGGGTAAACTTTTTTTTATTAATGGTGTGTCGTTATGCTCTGTCACGCACATACAAACTAACAGTCAGTTCTTCACCATGTGCATCCAATAAATTACTGGCCTGGTCGGTTAGACCTAAACGTATTTGTGACAGCGATGGATTATGACATCATAAATAGCCAGGATTAATGGGCAAGGACACAATCAAATGACCCGACGGGACATCCGGAGAAAAAGCTGTAAAGAACATATCCCTGCTTGGGCCTGCCCTAAGGCTTGCCCAGATGCGTTATAGCTACCATCGAGAGCGTCGCAGACAAGATTTACAGAAATCGTCAGTGTCATATTGACAAATGTTCGTTAATTATGTCATCGAAATCTGCTTAAATTCAGCGTTATCCAACAACCCGAGTATTTTGAAAGTAAGAAAAATAATCATGAAATAACTTGTTATAATCGGGATCACTACGGTCTGCCCTGACAACCTTACTTGATAAACCCTCGCTACTCACCATCGTCAGATGCTTTATTGTGTCAATGACTTTTTTTAAGATCATCATTTGGATATTCAAACATACTGCTCAAATAACGTTGGTAGACTGCGCTGTGTATTTTCATATTCTCGCAAAATCTTGCTTGCGATTTTTTCTATTTGAGAAACTGGTATCATATTATCCCGACTTGACCATCCAGGGAAGAGTCTATTGTACTCTGTTTCTCTCATACAACCAAACATTTCCGGTGAATAATCAGATCGCGTTGGTTGTGGAAGCCCAGCATAAATCGGCGCTTCCAACGGCCATCCCAGCACAGTTCTGATCGACGACTTGTATATGTCAACTGTGTAGTCAGACGTCAATATTTCTACCGTGGTGCTCAGCATTGGCTTGTGTACCTTGATATCGATCTTTGATTCTTTTCCTGTTATTAATTTGATTCTATGTTTAATTTCATCGTTGACTTGTTTGAATTGATATGATCCTGTTGGTGCACTGACAACTTCCTTGACTGGGGCTTGCCCACCAGCTGCATCAGCTGCGCTTTTATGCGAGAATGCCAGCGAATTATTAGCGTCTAATCCACCAAATGATTTTTCTCTGATATTTGGCCAACTATAATGAAGTCGTCATTGTGCCAGTGCGATTTCAAGTTAACGACCATTGGGGGCTTTTATTGGAGTTGGAAAACCAATATCGAATTCCGGCCGTGTTGATGTTGCTGATATCATGTAGTCGTCGGTGGTGTTGTGTTAGCGATGATCTAATCCAGTCGTGTCGTTATTTCTGTGGTCATTATTATCTATACGCGGATTCTAAATGTGCTGTTGGAAGGTTTGCTTTCTTGTGATATCGATAATAAAAATATCTCTAATTGCGGAAAAATTCATTATCTGATATTGCACCGTATTTTAACCCCGATGACAGTATCGATGACATATTTATGCACGCATATGTCGCAGCGTAAGTCATTTCTATGTGCTCATGCATTTTTTTGCTGGTATATGTAGATATTTTTTCGCGATAATTTTGAGGATACCAGCAACCAGCGAGTAAACCGCGTATACGAATATTATCGATGACGATGATTCGTCCGCGGTATTTTGTTTTTGTTTTGTCATGTGCATGTCGATGATTTCTTCCAGCGATATGTGGTTGCGTTTAGGGTTTTGTCTTTTGGATCAATATGAATATTTCCTCGGCATTTTGATTTAACACGACTGAAACAGTTCCGGAAAAAAATCTATCTGTGGAATGACACCATAGATATGTCGTAAATATCCTAAATTTAGCGGTGTTCAACACGGAGAGCCTGTACCTAAGCGGTATGTTTGACGGAGTTGTTTTATTGCGACCATGTTGTCAATCCAGACGCTACTGTGTATACCAAGCTGATGAGCGAAGTTGCATGAACAACTGGAGCTTGAATGGCTTTGATTTTTTTGGCGCTGTCAACGAGGCGTGTGCGAATTTCAGCGAACTAAATATCGACGACCGTTGGATTTCCAAAGAAATTATTTATGGTCCAATTTATATTTCTACGAAAATTTCCTAATGTGGTTACATGATTAGCAAAGATCTGAATGTGGTCAGTCCATCATTGATTGCCATTAAGGAAGTCATCATCGAGATGTTGCTGTTCTCCACGTATTTTTTCTCAGCGTCATCGTTTGATTCTGGTTTTCTCAAATTAGCAATGCTATTTCCGCCCATGTTTAGTTCACTAGTCATTGTATCGCCGGTTTAGCAACGTACATACTGATCTCAGTTCTGATTGTGGTGTTATTGTTTTCCACGTATTGTTTGTTGCCATGTCATCGTCTAATTTTAGTTCTCTCGCACTGATAATTGTATTTCTGCTCATGTTGAGATCGCCATACATTATATCTCAATTTTTTCTAACACGCCCAGTTATCTCTCCTATGATTGCACTGGTCAACAGTGAAATCATTACTGACTTGAAAAGGCCCTAATCTGTAGTATTTTGGTGTGCCGAACACGAATATAACCGTGAAAAATTTGTATTGGCTCTCGTTTTGAAGATATTCATATACCTCATTTTCTATGTTTCACTGTGTAAATTTCTCCAGTAGGACTGCAGCAACATCCGGAATAATGATGTAACATTGCATAATACCATCATGCTCACATCATCCACAGTTGATTTCATCAATTTCTGATGCAATGCAATACTAATGCCATGCGGCTGCTGAAGTAAGTTGACGTCAGCAGTGTACTACACATGTGTAGGCCTATTATACTAATGCCAGGCGGCTGCTGAAGCTGACGTAAGCAGTGTACTATATAAAGCCCAATCAGATAGGTTCAGCATTTAAAATATTTTAGACATTGTGCGAGACAGTTCAAGCTACTGTTACATAAAACTTATTATTTTATCCATTTACGTACAATAAAGAACAGTAATGCCTCGAAAGTGTGTTAATACCGCGGACAATTTTTGCTATATTTGTGGGGAAGTGACATTTGCCAACCAGAAGAAAAGTATCAATTCTCAAGTGAAGAAGGCATATCATCTTTACTTCGGATGCAAGGTTGGTGACCAAGACAAGCCTTGGGCTCCGCATATATGCTGTGCTACATGTACAACACAGCTTTCACAGTGGTTGAATTGCAAAAGGTCATCAATGCCGTTTGCAGTCCCAATGGTGTGGAGAGAGCCAAGCAACCACCTAAATGACTGTTACTTCTGCTTGGTTCCTCCTCTTTCCGGCGGAATAACGAAGCGAAAGAAGTCGAGAATAGTCTACCCAAACATTCCGTCTGCATTGAGACCAGTTCCACATGGTGAGGGACTTCCTATTCCAGAACCTCCAGCAGAATATTCTCTTGATTCATCTGACGAAGACAAAGGTGAGTCGACCTGTTCTTCTCCTGGTCCATCAGCATGCAGTGATCCAGATTTTCACTGTGGTGCATCATCAACCCCACACAGAATAACACAGGAAGAACTAAATGACCTGATTCGTGATTTGGACTTATCAAAGAACAAGGCAGAATTGCTAGGATCAAGACTCCAACAATGGAATCTTCTAGAAGAAGATGTCACAATTACTGCATATCGAAAGCGCCACCAGCAATTGGAGCCTTTCTTCAGAAAGGAAAGTAATCTGATATTCTGTTCCGATATTGAGGGCCTCATGAATGCTTTAAAAATCACTCATGACCCACAAGAATGGAGACTATTTGTGGACTCTTCGAAACTGAGTCTCAAGGCTGTGCTTTTGCACAATGGAAACATTCTTCCATCTATTCCAGTAGCGTATGCTGTCCACATGAAAGAGACATACGATAACTTAAGGCAGCTACTGAATTCCATTGAGTATAACAAGTACAGCTGGCACCTCTGTGGTGATTTGAAGGTAGTTGCCCTTTTAATGGGACTGCAGCAAGGATATACAAAATACATGTGTTTCTTATGCGAGTGGGATAGCCGAGCAAGGGAAATGCACTACATGAGGAAGGAATGGACTCACAGGCAGAATGTAGCCATTGGAGAGAAGAATATCCAACACCCAGCTCTGGTTGAGGCTCAGAAAATCTTGCTACCACCCCTTCACATCAAACTAGGTTTGATGAAGAACTTCGTGAAAGCCATTGACCGGACTTTGCCAGCATTCCGATACCTGCATGAAAAATTCCCTCGACTCAGCGAAGCAAAGATTAAAGAGGGAGTTTTTGTGGGTCCTCAGATTCGAGAGCTTTTCAAAGATGACCGGTTCAACAACTTGCTGGAAGGTGACGCGAAGCAAGCATGGAATGCTTTTCGCCTAGTTTCTACAAACTTCCTCGGAAATGTTAGGGCAGAAAACTATAAGGAACTAGTAGAAGACATGTTGATGAAGTATAAGAAACTTGGCTGCAATATGTCTCTAAAGATTCACTTCCTTCATTCCCATTTGGATTTCTTTCCTAGCAACTGTGGTATTGTTAGTGATGAACACGGCGAACGTTTTCATCAAGATATCGCAACAATGGAACAAAGATACCAGGGAAAATGGTCCACTACAATGCTGGCTGACTACTGCTGGACACTCCTCAGAGATGCTCCCGAACAGCTGTACAAGAGACAGGCGAAGAAATCTAAGATGTAGTCAATGGCTTGATTTTTTATAGGTAGGCTATTACAGTTGACCTTTTACTATTGGAATGCATTTCGTTATGTAAACATTAATTTCTTGCAGATTACAAAAAAACTAGAGCCAATTTTGCAATTTGACTGTCATATTCGTGTTCAGCACATAAAAATTGATAAGAATTGACTAATTTTATTTCAGTAACATGACTTTTGTAAAAATTTGTTGTCCAGTGTTGTTAGAAGTGATTCTTCTGAGTTTTTAATTTTACCGGTTTTAGTGAACACCACTAAATTATCTTCGGTAGCGCCTGGAACTCGAAGAATAATGTCAACGAGATACTGCTCATCTTTAACCGTCCTTGCTGATCCTGAAAAACAACATCATATGGGTCATCTCGTGTAGCATATTTGGATAAATCAATGTCACTGGGACCTTTGCGCGTAAGAGATCTTCCCTAAATATCTACCATTATAAACCATTAACCTGTTTAAAGCGATTGTTGTGTCTGATCTACTGTGTCTCGGTCAATAACAGCTTCTCAGCAAAAACAATTACTTTAATAGTCTCAGACCTCTTTGTAAATTCTGATAATGTTCTGTTCATTATGCTAATCTTACTTGGATTATTTATCTTGAAAATGATAAAGAGTCTTTTGTTGATGATTACCCTCTATAAAATGAACTTCAACGCCATTTATATCTGCCCTATTAACATCACAACCATTCTCTTCTTTGCGAGAAAATATGTGCGACAGATAGTCTAAAATATTCTTTTGATAATACATTCTCAGCGTATGGGATTCTCAACAAATTAACGTTGTTCACCCCGGGAATGATGGTAAATGAAACAAGTATAAATGGTCTCTTCATAATGACTCGTACATCATTCATTTTAGTGTTATCTGTATTTGTAATATTATCATTTTGTAATATTATCATTTATCCTTGTGATCTCTTCTAGAAATTTTTAAACCGATGCTGATATTTGAGAGCGATGTGAAAATCTATTCGATTGAGGTTTTAACTCTGACTATATCATTGATCTGTGTGTGAAGGTCAGCGATCTTACTGCTGGTGGGTATTGGTCTTCCCAAAAATCGTGGGCGACGTGAAGTTTCTGAGATGGCTCGTAAACGTGGTTACATGACCATCACACTCAGACCATAATGTGGTTCATCTATCACGAAGTTCTTATCGCAACATTACAGTCGTCCACGTACTTCGTCGTTGCAGCGTCATCGGCTAGTTCTCCAAAACCAGCAATTCTATTTCTAGTCATGACGAGTGAGCCGATATTTGAGCCACCGAATATATTAACATATCTACGAAACTCTGCAATGGATATATTCGATTTTTTATATTTTTCCGTCGCCGGTAAACACCATGATGTTATCGTTGGTTGCACCTAAAACTGGCATGATAATATCGACCCATTTGATACTGCTCTTCTTTAGCTACCCATGCTACTCCTGAAAAAAAATAACGACCTCATCCGTATCAACCCCGGTGAGACTAATAAGATAAGCAAATCCATCTCACGTCACATACATAGAGAGATCAGGTTCACTTGGGGATCTACGTGTAGCAGATTTTCTGTAATTATCTACGATTATAAACCATTAATCTGTTTAAAACGACCGCTTGTGTATTCGTGCACGACTTTATGCGGCGATGCTGATGATCTTGACACGGTGTTAAGTACCGCAAGCACTTCTGGACCGCATATTGGTGGATCCGTTATCGTGTGTGTTGGTAATGTTGAATACCAGATTGGTAAGCCACTATATCGTAAATATTCTCTCGATGGTGCCAATCCATACGAATCAAACGAAACAAATCCACGTGGATCCACCGCATATGCAACTCAATAAGTACCAGGGCGGGAACTTCCATCGAGATCAGTGATACCTGTTTCAACACGATTTGGTTTTACTGGTAATTGATCATGCATGAAAATACCTCTGACGGTTTTTATGTTTAATCGCCAAGCATCATCAAGTAATTCAAAATTCGACATGGGGAGTTTTAGCGAAACGTCCCGTCAGCCTTACACACTGACCATACCGCGTTCCTGGTAATCTTAGACCGCGTCCTTTTTTATTGAGGTGTTTATATTATGTTCTGTTACCTTTTTCAGTGCCATACCGGCAGCTGTTCCAAAAGCACCAAGTGGATCTGCTTTTTCAACAATTGGAACCGCTGCTGAAATTAACGCTGGTAACACCACTAGAATAGGAAATTTACCGCCGGTTTTTGTTGTGTCGCTGATCGCATGCGCAGAAAAATGAAGTCTCACACCAGTTCTTGATTTCTTGGCGTCATTGTAGTGTTTGAGTTAACGTTCAGTCAAAGGTAATTTATTTGGGCCTTAAAACGCCGCTGATTTCAGAGATATTCTTGCCCTAGAATTCTTATTCGATGCGGATTGAAGTTTTTTTAAACTGACAAGGTGTCAGAGTAACATTGACGTGATAATATGACATTATAACATCATGAATGATCTAATTAACATTACACATTTTATACGGGCGCACCAATGACTCTCAATCGTCCACCAACACTTTCAAGCAACACTGTGTTATCTGACATTATGACAGCGATTGCTCTGTAACCACCAGCTGATAATCGTGCTACACGAGCTCGGAAGCGTATGTCGACAACAGATTGTCTAAACAAATCCAAGTGTTCCAGTGAGAAATAATAGCTCGGATATAGCGCTGAGAAATCACGCTAAGATATCTGCAAACCAGAATCAAAATCTGATCACGCCCCAAGAATGATGTCAACCGATGATACCCACGTGCAACATGATTGTTTTCAAAATTCAATAACACTTCTTCAAATGGTTCTTTATTTCCATTTATTCTCAGAAAAACTTCACTATCCCCGAGTGTCAAAAACCATTGGGTTTCGCTCTTGTGAGTCTACTCTGACAGTTTCCTTAAACGCTATAAATATATGTCATGGCGCTGACACTCCCTGCTGAGATGCTATCTGCCATGTGAATAGCCCAGCAACGTTACTCTGAACGCTGTCTGTGGTCATAGTCAACCAAGACAGAGCTGACTTACCGCCGCTATCCATGAAAGAGAGTAGCCATTGTCCTTCAACAATTGATGGTGTCATCGTTGGCATCCACAATGAAAGTTTGTCAGTCTCACTTTACCAGCATCAACTGCTTTGGGTCGACAGATTGCATCGTTGTCGGTGGCTTTTCGAAATAGAACCACCGTGTGTTTGGCACCAAATATAACTTTTCTGACATGTCTGCAGAATCCAAAGATGTGTGACAGCGGAAATTCACAAGAAAATTCTTCTTCATCATTTAACATTGATCTATGTGCTGCGAATCCTAAGTTGAAATCTTCATTCATCGATGCGACTGCATCTCCACCGCCATTCGTTATCACGTTGCGACTGTCGGGGTGATCAGCGGTGTCCTTGGCGAACATCATTGACGGACCAACAGACCTTGAATAATCATCGGAATATCTTGCGAGGCCGAGTATTGTCGTGGCAATGTCAACGTTTTCGAGACATGATTCAATGTTTTTTTTCCGTCAATAATGTACGTGGCACTGTTAAACAACACCATAACACCATTATTAACAAAACTAGCTCGATCTAAAATTACATATTTTGTATTATCTGCTTTCAGAAGTTTTCCTTCAATCTCACTGAATGCCTCGTCGGGCAGGAAATATCTGTCTGTATCCTGAACTTGTAGCTCGATTTGTTCACGTGCGTCAGGTACACGTGCATCATAAGAATAATACTGATAATCATGCACTGATTCATCTTTGAGGACTGGTACGTCCATGTCAAATGCTGGATTAGATACACGCTTGAACATTTTTATTATAATTCGTTGTTGTCTAAAACGATGTTCTAACACCGATCAATATCAACAACGATGACGGGCCAGACCACTACCCGCTATCAGGTTTGCGGTTATGTTGGTTTTTTTTTTTAATATCGTCTGTGGCTTGTTTTGTCGGTGATGGCACACCAGCTAATTCTTTCAACCGCTCATTTGCAGTTTGATTTATTATTTTGCTGACATTTGGTGGCATCACTTCCGCGCTGGGCAGTTTTACTGGCTGTGGGTTTCGTCGTACTAATCGTGCGAGTCTGTGTTTGACCGCAGAAAATGCTTTACCAGCAAGATTACCAACAGTGCCAAAAGCCTTATCACGAACAACTTCGATGGCTTTCATACCTAATTGTTTTTCAATCGGAATAGCTTTTGGGACCATGCTTCTAAAAAGAAACCTTGAACAACATCGCCGAGTACATCTCCGTAGATCATTTTATAAACCGGTAATCGTGAATTTATCACCCTGACGCTTTCAGGTCTGCGTTGGGCACTGCTTATAATCATGTTATTTTGCTATCGCCGATCTAACTGATCACTCACTCGTCGGTACTCGCGGGTAATTTCATCGATCAGCGCCCGATAGACGCCAATGTCCATGACGCCACCGGTAAATGAACGCTGACAAAAAGGAATTGTTGCCGGCTCGTCTTCCACCAATAAGAATTTCTATTCGACCAACATCAGCGATGACGTTATTGGGAAAAAAGTTTATCTTGAATCACCGGCGATTCAGCTATCATATTACCACCGCGTTTCCTACGACGTCAATCGCGAGTTGCAAGGTCACTTCCGGTTGCTCCTTCAGGTGGTTCTTTTTCCTCTACACAAGGCGGTCCAAATCGTGATCTTTTGATCGATAATAAATCTCAAAGTGATGGGGATTTTCTAGCTTCTTTGACCTGTTTCTTTGACACGTTTCTCAAATTCTTCAAATAAAGGTTTTTATTTACCATTAATTTGATTTATATAATAGTAATTTCGAAACTAATCCAGGTTTTTTTTGGGTGACATTGGCGGTCTCTGGATCTAATAATTTGCTGCTAATCTGGTATCCTTCTGCATCAACCGCTATAAATTAACAAACTAAAATTCAGCCTGGACAGCCCTCGGAATCTCTAATATTTCGTTTCACACTTAGCAATTCACACGGGGGGGGGGGGGGTCACGCACAATGGAAAAATGGAAAAAGAAAAATTCGCACTCAGCGATCCAACAATCGAAAAATATAAATTACCCAATATTTAAGAGATATCCAACGTCAATCAACCTGGTCGCGGGCACCTACTTTAGCTATTTTTTTTAAGGTCAGAATTACTGTATTGGTTGGCTCTTTGAGTCTCGTATAAATTCAGATCGATCGCGAGAATTTGTTTTTGTTTCTTGTTCAAAGAAGCGTCTGATTCCACAATGGAGGGTTTATTGATTCGGCCGCCATTTTTATGGTCGGTCCACCCCCTCTTGCTGCTGTATACCTAGTTTTCGTGGTTGATTCTGAAACGACAAACTAAGAAAGTGAAAAAAAAGAAATGCTTAGTTAATTGCGTTTGTCTGTCTGAACAAATCACTTCTCTCTTGGGGCCCCGAGTGGCCGGATTCTTCACCACCACGTATAGCCTTAACTTGTGCTAAAAATGGTGTAAAACCCAACAACAGCAACAACGACAGCTTTCCTCTTACCCAGCTTAGTCATACCACCATGTTAGGAGAATAGAACCGAATTTTTGGGGTGGAAGGATTCTCCGGTGGTGATGAGAAATGGGTGAGGGTAGGAGCAGAGGGTTGGAGACGCAGGAGCAACATTCGATACTTATACTTCTGTTTGAAGATATATAAAAAAAATCTTCCACAACTGTAGTGTTTCAATTTCAAAACAATGTTCTAAATTTTGACACACAGTTATGGCCCTTTATTCCTACCAGCAATTCCGCAACCTCTTTGGTTTGTAAACAGTAAATTTAAGTAATACGGATATGCTATACACGATATGATCTATATACCTCAGTTCACTTCAATGTTTCATATCGATTATTTCTGCCGTCCACATTAATTTAGCTTGGGGCCGACATGCAATTTTCGCGGATGGGGCTGGTTATGGGGCCTTTCAGTCATCAAATAGCTTGAAATAAACATCTTTCAGATTTATTAAAAAGAGCTAACTCTATCCATCACATATGCTGAAGCAAGAAAAAAACAGTATCTAGAGATACCTGTTTACTCCCCTCCCAACCTCATCCTAATTGGAGAGGTTGTTGTTTTGGGTGTTTAACGCCATTTCTCAGAGCAAGAGAGGCTGAACATTGAAAACTGTATATCTCGTGGAGGAAGAACCCAGAAACCCCGGTAAGAACCACCGACTCACATGAAGCTAATGGCAGCTTTCTCACATACCCACAAAGTGAGAGAATGCAATAAAGAAGTGAGGGGACGCGTGCTACTCAGATGCGGCGCGGGGGTGGGGTGGGGACAATGGCAGGAGCAAAAAAAGGGTAAGAGAAAACGCAATGAAAGTTAGGTGACATGTCGGTGATGGGTGTAGGCGAGCGCTTTAGACCACTCAACCTTTCGAGGCCCCTTACTTGGAAAGGAGAATGCAAGTCCTCCACATGGACGGGACTCACAACCATCGGACCTGCCCGGGTCAACTACCGTGGTGCATCCTTGGGCAAGGTACTTTACGCCATCTGCCTCGTCACTAAATAACCGTTATGTGTTACTATGCCGTAAAGTAGGTCTCTTTGTTTCTGATGACAATACTGGTATTCGTAAAGTCAGGGTGAAAAACGCGGGGATCTACTTCTTGGTCTATATGTTTGTATGCAGAGCCGAATACATGACTATAGTTTCCACTTAAATATCTGTGTTGTGGAGAAAGGGAACAAGATACACTGTCAGTTAATACTTACGGTGGAGACTGGGGTAAAAGTGTTTGAAAAAATAAAATCCTTGTCTGAAAGACCCCTCCCCACCTCCTTAATCGGTCGCTCCTTTAATCGTTGTCCTTATGAAGAGACATGTTGGCTCATTTATTTTATATCAGTAGTTATGAAATTGTACCCTGACGAAACACATCTAACGGAATAATGACAATGATAACACCAAGTGTGTGTGTGTGTGTGTGTGTATATATATATATATATATATATATATATATATATATATATATATATATATATATATATATGAAAGTGATCAACTATATCATCAAAAGAATGGTAATGCATACCTGTTCACCAGCAAGCTCAAATATTCCGAGTCGCTGCCTTCCAGAACAGCTATAGTGCTCATATCACGGCCCCTAAGGGCCCTCTCTCCATTGGCCACCACTTGGACAATCTGCCTCGCGGAATGAATGAGAAGAGGATAAGTGTCCATCTTGAAATGGAGGAAACATAAACACGCTAGCTAATGTAAATCGTAGTTATCTCTCAATGAGGGACCGACCATTACATTTTAGAGGGGGAAATATTAAGGCCTTGACATTGTTTTTAAAAGTCGATTCCCGGTAGTAAAGATCATTAAAAAGAATTATATTCTTCTAGTTTGAAGTGAAAGAATCACCTTATTGTATCCAGCATGTCAGTTGAAAAAAATTATGCGGTAAATAAAGAAAAATATAACCTGGTTGGAAAGAAAATCAAATGCAGCCGCCCTACCCAGACGATAAATGAATGGTCGGCTAGCGTTAGGTAAATGTGCTAGCTATAGGCGGACAGGTATCACGGTATAAATTGGCTTCTGCAGACCTCAATGCTTACGTTTAGTGAAATAAATATACTTTCTACCCTATTTCAGCAAGCGTGTCTCAATGTCATCAGTGCCGGATTACCAAACAGACAGAGTAGGCACCGGCCCCACGCCTTTTAGAGACCTGCGACAACGGATAAAAATAATACTGATAAATCGTATTAGGAGATAATTTGCGGGGGAGGGGGGGCGGCCAAGATTTCGACTGCCTAAGGGCCTCCATAGGGTTTAATCCGGCACCGAATGTCGTACAGAACAATCTTAGATTGTCATTTTGACGAGGGTCGACTCGTGTTCCCCACACACTAAAGAGAGGTGACTTTGCCAGAACTAAACAGTAGTAAGAATTAACATGTCAAAAAGTTATGTTTTCACAGATGTGAATCGCACTGTTTTGAAAATCGTATAAAGTGTACAACATGACCAGTGAATTAACAAAAGTGACTGACCATTTTATTTTCAGCGGGGGGGGGGGGGAGCTGAGATTTTGAACAAGGAAATTCTTTTACCTCGGGATAATTTACCTTTTCAAACTGATATAATGGAATAGCTACTACTTTTTTTTCTAAAGATCAGAACTAGAATATTTTTTCAAGCCATTTGGCTGTCAGATACATTTGTTGACAAAATTCCAGACCTCCTCACTCTCCCACCCCAAAAAAATTAAATGATTAGTCTCTAATCTCACATGCAGCTAAGAGCCTCCAGAGATGGATCCAGGGTGATGCATAATTGGTGTGCCTCCCTCCTCCCCACAAGCATGAAACAACCAGTACATATCCATGCATCAGTTTCTTTACAGTTGTTAAAATTATGCCCTGGAAATGGTTTAAATGCTGAAGCTTCCAGGAGCTTGGCCCCTGGATCCCTACCAATGGTTCCATCCTGTAGATTCTTTACATACTTATTTATGACACACACACCTGCCCAAAATACCCCCTCCCCGCTATTAAACATGATTTCTGGATCTGCCCCTGGACTTCTTTTATTTTAAAGCTAACAGAAACAAGAACTCTTACATCCTGCACTGTATCACAGGAAACTTTGTTGCTTATTTCTTAATTTACATGATGCCACGTCTCTGTGGCATGATTTCCCAGTGCTAGACATCACTATAAACTACCATACTGTAGACATCATAGCGATATAGCTCAAATTGTTAAGATATGTTAAAAATTTAAAAAACCCACAAATAAACATATTTCTTATTTTGCCTCCACATTTAGTTCTGCTCCCAAGGTGAGTGCAATAGGTACCTTTTTCATCAGTAAACTCCTACTCTAATGGATGCTTGATAGACTGAAATAACGGTTGAATGGACCTAAACAAACAGCAATTAACCAATGCAAGTGAAAATTAAATGGAACAAAACCAAAACAAACCAGAATTAAACCACAACAGACTTAAAATCAATCAGAATGGAACATCAACAAATACAGTTATGCTGTATATGTCTAATATTTAGTAATAGTTTTTGTTTAATTTAAGTTTTAACATGTTCCAACTTTCATGAACATCACTTTTGAAGCAAAGTACACAGCATCAGACATTTAAATAAAGCCATTATTGTCAAAATTTAAATTATATTATTAATGTATAGATACCATCATACAAAGGAAGAGGTTGGGTATCAATTATTTATTATGCATATATTTACAATCCAACATTCAATCATGAGTAATTATGATTTATGTGTACAAATATAGACATTCAAATAGAGAGGGTATTATTTTCATACATATAAATATACATGGGAAGGGGGGTATTTTTTTCACACACATACATGCACACACACACACATGATGGGTACTTTTGTGTTTACACACACGTTTTACAGAGGTGTAACTTTCATCATGCATGGCTCTTCAAGTGGGATGAGGTTGGGGGCCAAGGGGTTTCAATATGGCAATTCTCGGAGTTGGACAATACTAGATAACCAATGCCATTACAAAAACACAAACTGTAATGCTAAGTTGGAATAAGTTGCAAAAATCCTGTAACTGTCCACCACTGACTAACTGACCCAACAGGCTATGATCAACATCATGTATAAACTGATTGAAAATATGTACATGAAAATGAGTCTCAATACAATAGACTTGAGCAAGACACCAGCAATTAAATAGCAGTAATCAAAGATCGACTCTGAAGCTTTTAGTTGGGGTCTGATTTCTTTTCTTCATTTTATTATCATTATTCTTTTTGTTTTCAAGTTTCTATTTACTTTACTCATCCTATTCTCATTTTGATTTAAGTCACATACCAAAAGTGGAAATGTAGAGTACCACAATTATATAAAATGATCTACAAGTAGAATACACCCCACATAAATACTGGCACATTTTTCCTCTCAGGAAATACATGTTAGAACATCACACTATACATCATTTTGGTGTACAACACGCTAATTCCAGTTCCATTTGATTTGGGTTCATTTCATTCTGAATTTGTTACAGTTTATTTTTTTATTCATTCCGGTTTATTCCAGTTATTTGGCCTAACCTAAGCTGCAGGGCGATGGCACTAGGTGGCAAAAGCTACTAATAGTTGAGGTAATTCAATGCCTGCACCTCATGTAAAGTTTGTTTAATTATAACAACAACAGTAATAATATTAACTTTATTTTATAAGTGCTAAATATTTAGCTTATGATAATCTTGCCAAAATGAGACATTAAACAGTGTGGCTTTGAGAAATGAGAACCAAAGTTAACTCATCTAGAATGACAAATGCCTAATATACATTTTGACCCATTTATGGATTATATACACCTTTTCTAAGGGTAAGTAATGTTTATTTGAACTTCAATAGTGATAAGTTATGTTGACAGTGTTAACAGTGCCTAACAACTACCTTACTACACTTGACCAAAGATGCTGGGAAGTCACCAATATCATTTACTTCTCTTGTATAGATGTGTTGATTTAAATGCAAAATAACTGTACTTCCAACAAAAAAAAGTTTCCTTGCCAAAATCATATTATATTGCAACAGTGCAGTTCTCTTTCTCTCTCGCCCTCACTCATCTTCAACTCAGATTATCTTAGCTGTGCATTTAAGTTCTTTCTTTAATTTACTGATGCGAGGAATTTAGAGCTTGGGACAAATAATGATTTCCTGCTGCTATGCCAGACCTGGGAGATCTAGCACTTGAGGCTGGCCAATCTGTGTTTATGCATCAGTTTGACCAAAAAGAAATTGTTATTGTATCAGAGTAATGTGATACTGGACAACAGAAGAGAGATTCATCTGTATATATGGGGTTTTTGTGATGCATTCAATCATTGTTTGTTTCCTTTACACACTCCGCCTTTTTTAGAAGAAAAAAATTCAACTCACTAAACCATTAAATCTGATTAATATCAGGTTTCCACTGCTCTATGAGAAGATCTGACAGTAAGCACTTAGGGGTCATGTTCTGGTGACCTATATTATTACCATAATCACTAATTCTATCTACCAATCAGATGAAGTCTTATATCTTCATGTGTGAGAGACTGACCAGTGTGGCTGAAAAGTATTAGCATGTGCTGAATGATCTGATGAGCTTTCAAATTTCTGAAAGATGCATCTCCATTGGCTAATTCAAAGGTCACTACTTTCTGGAGTAATCAAATGGATTTTTTAATGTCTGCCAAATTTTGTTGTTTTTTTTCTTCTAAAAAATGTTAACATTTTTTACCATAATTCCATTCTTGAAATGAACAAGAAATCGCATTGTCTGTTGTACTTCTAGCACCATAATCCTGTTTTTTTATACTATTTTATTCTCACTTTAAGAGGATAAAAGTTATATATGTAAGGGTTCATATGTGTGGTAACCCGAGTTTCTGTGTGCTTCGTCATCATAAAACTGTGCACTAGATATTAATGTTTTGAGATGAACAAACAACCTGTGATATGGATGGTTTCCTCTCAAATTTAGGTTCCAAATTTTTTTTATTTTTCCATTATGGTTTAGGAAGACTAGATTTCATCATATTTGCTGTTATCAAAAGGACAAATAACATTTCTTTGATAAAGCGAAACTTTGCACGTTAGGCACCAAACCGTTCTTAAATTTTATATAAAAGACAGTGATTTCAGTGAATCAGTCTTAACCTGTATTGGTACATTGGTGGTTTGCCATGGTACATGGGTGGTTTACCATGGTATGTTGGTTGTTTACCATACTACATTGGCAGTTACCATACCAGCACAGGTTTGAGGCCGATTTATGTGACTAAAAACCACAGTCAAGTAATAAACAAACGGCATAGGTGGGCCAAAGAAACATGTGCCTAATCACCAAATACAAGATCAGTTAGACCAAGAAATCTGGGTCAGAAGAATGGTTTCTGTTTCTTCTAATGCTGTTGTTTATGAAAGCAACTGTTTCAAGGTTTTTCTGGTCTTTCTATCTTCAGCCATATTGGATAGCATCTCAGCATCATTTGTCAAATATTAAAATACTGGATGCTTTGTGTGAAAGATAGTCAACTTTCTGTTCAGCTGTTTTCGAGATAAAGTTGTGTAAATGTTTTTCTACTTCTCAAGTTGGATTGGCATCTTTCAATTAGATCTGAAATTAAGCATTTAAGGCCAAGATTTTTTTTCTTTAAAGTTTGGTCAAGTTCTGAAAAGCAGTTTTTCAGTTCAAGTGATTTATAGGTTTTTCTGTTTGTATCAACAATGACCATATTTCATGGCAGACTGAAAGATTTCTGTGTCAATATGCTTTCAGTCAAATTTTATGAAATTCTGTTAAGTAGTTTTATGATAACAAAGTAATTTAAAGGTTGGTTTATTTTTAATAATGTTGGCAATAGTTGATTACAGATTATCATCAGTTGTATAAAAAAATGTAAACAGTATATCATGATTCTTTCTGTTGAATGTGTTTAAATTCAGTTATGTGGTTTTCAAGAAGTAACCATTTTTCTATTTTTAGTAACAGTGGCCATTTTTGATAATGGATCTGCATTATTCATATTAATATGAAAAGTCTTCATGCTAGAATGCTTTCTTTCAAGATTGATAAAATTAAATATAGTAGTTTTATTTAAGTTATTTAAAGGATTTTCTATGTTTGTGAAGGCAGCCTTATTTGATAGTGGATTGACATCACTTTAAAGGTTTTTATGCCTTGATGATTGCTATCAAGATTGGTCAAATTCTGCAGTTTTGCAAAAGCTGTTTATCATTTTTCTGTTTTTAAAACTGGTGGCCATATTTGATGGTAATTCAGCCCATGTTGTACAAAATAAAATTGAAAGCTATCTATGCCATGAAGCCTTCTGTTAAATCAGTCCAATTCTCTTAGGCAGTTTAAAACTGCCTAAAAGTTTTGAAAATATATTTTTGCAACAGAGGCACATTTTGACGGAATATGAGCATCAGTTGTAAAATGTGAAAGCTGTCATGGAAAGATGCTTCCTGTCAAATTAATTTGATTGATTTTTTAGAAGTAATTTAAATATTGATCTACTTTTTGCAATAGTCGTCATATTTGGGAGCTCAGCATCTTAAAGTTCTTCATCCTAAGGGGCTTCTTATCAAGACTAATCAAGATAGTGGTTAACGATTTTAGTGAAATCATTTAAAAGTTTTTCTGTATTTAGTAATGGCAACCATATTTGTTGGCAGATTAGCAGGTCTTCATAACAAGATGCCTTCTGTCAAGTTAGGTAAAATTCGGTTTTGAAGATGATGTCATTTTAAGGTTTTCTGTATTTAGTAACTATGACCAAGTCTTCACGCAATAATGTTTCTATCTGTCAAGTTTGGGCAAATTCTATTAAATGGCTTCAGTGAGGACAATTAAAAACTTTTCTATCTTTAGTAATGACAAAAATAATTGATCATGGATTGACTTCAGTTGCATAGCCTTGAAAGCACTTCATGCCAGGATGCTTTATGTCAAATGTGGTCAAAATCCATTCAGTGTTGTGAAGAGGACATAGTTTCAAGTTTGTTCTCTTTTTTGTAATGGTGGCCATATTTGGGAGCAAATTAGCATCTTTTACATAAATTGTAAAGTCCTTAATGGTAGGTTGATCTGTGCCAAATTCAGTCAGACTTGCTCTGGGCTATTTTGACAAGTTTAAAATAGTAATTGTCAATGAATGTACAATGGATGCTGGGCTTTACCATAATCTCACATGGCCTTACAGACTCATGAGCTAAAAATAAAGCTTGGTCAATAGACACTTGCTGAGAAAAAGTGGAAGTCTAACATAACAAAGATTCTCTTACTCAAAAAAAAGACATCTTTGATTGATAACTGTGAAATAATAAGTTTGATGTGTTTTTTTCTCACACCAGAATGATTGATGTTGTAAAGATTCAGAGATTAAGAATCCCTCAAATTGTTTCATCTTTTCTTTTATTCATTTTTAAAGATGAGAGGTCAAACAATTCCTGATATTCTTCAGAAAGTCCAATATACCATGCTCACAAGATACCTCTAAGTGCTGTACAAATTCATTGTCACGGCATCTGACATTGATTTTGATATCTTGGATTGAAGATCACTAAACATAACTGTCTCAGACAATGAAATGTCAAGATATACCTACATGAAAAATTTGGTTAAACCGATTTTATTACATATGGTCATTAAAGTAGCATCTTTTAATGAATTCTTCAAATATGTCCACAAACTGGATTTGATTTTAAGAAAATCCATACATTCATGTTATCATGCTTGCGATTCAGTCTAGTTAACAACCAGTCTAAAACATGTATCTTAAAATCAATTATGATGACCAACTTGGTTATTGGTATGCAAATAAATACAAAGTTTGGTCAAAATGTATTTGCATATATTCACAGCAATGTTCATCAGCTCAATGAAACAAAATGCAGCAGTGACCGATAATCTTATTAGGTCTGGTTTTCAGACTCCTTTACAAACGTGCATGCATGTTAGTGGTCAGATCTACACCATTTTCTTTCATAACAAATTACTTATTGCAAGAAATATTTAGTTAAAATATCATGTGAATACCAACATTTGTACACAACATATAGCTATACCAAGAGTTTCCAGATGGAGGTCAGAAGAACACCATTTTTTTCTGAATCAGTTCTATATTGCTATAGTATTTGTAAAAACCCAATGCCAATACAACCATCGATTTAGGAAGAGTAGTCACATAGCCATATTCAGGTGCATAGTAAGAGGATGGATCAACACTATTTTGATGAAGAAATAACTATACATTGCAAGAAAGAAGCAAATTTTTAAAACAAATGACAGTTGTGGTCAGCAGCTATAACAAGTTTTTTTCACATTTTGGATAGTTGCTATGGTCATCATATTGGAAGTCTGGTAAGTGCTATTTTCATTTAGGATAAACTGGGTATCCTAAGAAGTTTGTAGTGTAAAAACCCCATGTCACTGCAACTTAGTCCATTCAAGAAAGTAGCAACAACATAATTTTTTATGATGGCCACTATGTCTTTAAGTGAAAACTCCATGTTGATTTAATCATCCATTCAGACGTGGTAATAACAAGATCTTCAAGATGGCCATAATGGAGACCATATTGGATATCAGATCTGCACCATTTTCATTTTGGACAAACAGGGCATTTTAGAAAGTCTTGCAGTGAAAACCCCCATGTCACTATGGACACTGCTTAGAAGTAGCAATAGAATTGATCTGCAAGATGGCCGTCATTGTAGCCATGCTGGAGGTCAAATCTGCTAAATTATTCACGACTAGTATGTTAGGAGTTGTCTTAACAAACTTTTCTGGGCCCCGAGTGGTCTAAAGCTCTCTCCGTTATGGATCGCTGCCATCTCACCTCTGTCTGCATGGGTTCAAGTCAATTCGGCCAATGTGGGTACGTGAGAAAGCTTGCCAGTAGCTTCTCGTGGGTCGGTGGTTCTTCCCAGGGTTTTCCTCTACCATTAATACTGGCCGCTATGCATAGCCTATCATGTGCTGAAAAATGGCGTTAAACCCTACAACAACAACAAACTTTTCAAACAGAAGGATGATGGGCAGCAGGCCATCTCATAAACTCTCCTGGATTATAACCAGTAAAACATAAAACTGAAATTTGCATTTTGTCTTTCTGAACAAATGACCATATTATTTTTCCTGTAATGGGAAAATATATTGTTTTCTCTTTCTATCATGTGAATTTCATTAGAGCTTACTAAAACTAGGTATTTCTTTTGGAGTTCATCTTTTGCCTTGAAATATCTCAGGGATCGTCCTGGGCTTCGCCAATGTCGCAAATTGCGATTTTTTTTCCTTATTGGCGAAAAAAATATCCCATCTGGCGATTTTTTTGGCGACAGACTTTTTGGTTATTTAATTTGTACATACAATCATGGAATTGGACTAGATAAATTAAGAGGGAGAATGAAAGGAAGCCACAAACTTGACTAAGCAATGCATTGGAATCGATCTGTTACACAAACGATCCTTTGTTCGTATTGACAACCCCATCTTTACAGTGCATTGTTACATCATAATCTGCTTATGCTGACATCTAGGCTGAGTACTGTATGCTGTGTTACAGTCAATCATGCTACCGAACTATACCTACAACTGACCGACTTCTGAAGACGCGAATAATTAATTGAATGGCTAATCCTTTTGTTTTTTGTTTTTTTTACATATACCAATACAATAGTTTTGTTGAACCTTCATAGAAAATGGATAACCTTTGAAGTACTAACTACTGCGTATAAATACAAAGCAAATGGAAAAAATCTCAATCACAATTATATCTGTCGCTAGTACAGCATTTTACTCATTGATCTTTTCCTTTTGCCATCAATCCGTGTTACCGCTGCAGAGACTTAAACTCCGCAGCAAGAAATAGCAAAAAAAAAACAGCTTTGCATAATTAATAATAATTATTTATTTCTCAAAATACAGGAGTGAAAGAATCCCTAAATTGGGTGTGAATTTATGCTTATATATACGGTCCAATATTGCCAGGTGTTGACTCATGTAAGTTTCATTCGTGGGAATGGAGATCCTATTTTGCTTGTCGAGAAAATTTATACAGCATTCAGTGATCATTCTTGGGATTTTGGAAGCAATTCCCTACAAGCTCTGTGAAGCTATCTATAAGGAGGGGGGGCTGCTGAGACTACTGGTGTCACCTGTCAGCACTGTAGACTGTGAACATGGATTCAGTAAGATGAACCTCATAAAAACTGACATCAGAAATAAACTCTGCATCTCATCTCTCGAGAATTTAATGAGAATCAGCATGTACAGATGTGAAAAATTAGACTTTGAAACTGCATTCAATCAAGTGGGCAGCCCTAAAATTGCGACGGATCTTCATGTAACACTTTGTAACATTTTGTTAATGCTTGTTGTAATTAGAGCATTAACTAACCCATCTTTTGTAATTTTCATTGCCTGTTACATTAATAGACTAAATTAACACTTGAAAAAATGTACACTACTTGTTCTGGCAACACTTTTTGAAAATTGGCGACAAAATATTGAGGTTGGCGATTTTTTTGGCGACAGCTTTTTAAAAGCCAGGACCATCCCTGTATCTTGAGCATTTTTCCCTCTCCACATGTTTGTTTCAAACAAGAATCCACTTTTGGACAGCCTGCCTTTTATTCAGACAGAAAATATATTAAAAAAACTTTACCACTGAGGTTAATCTAAAAAAAAATTAAATACTGACTTTAATCTAGGGCATGGATAGACAAACAGACAGATAGATGATTACTATTCTGAGCTTCTAAAACTTGACCAAAAAAATCTTTATACTTCTACTGGATTACTAATATATGATTTTCTTGAAAGACTCTGTTTTTTTTTTGTTAATACAGTGTCTAAAATATTGGATGAAGGCATGCGGGTGAGTTTATCTCAGAAAATGTCAACAATACTTGATAAACAGAACCATACTTTCTTTGTTGAACACATAACTAAGGACTTATAAGAAACTAAGCCCCCAACTAAATATCCTGATGAAAGAATCTCTCCTAAAGATTTTGTATGCTCTAGATAGGAGACTCAATTCACATTTATGACAGAGGTTTTTTTTTAAAAAGTATCCTATCATGTTTCTGGATGGTTTTTAATTTCCTGTTTGAGGTTACTGGAAAGAAATGCAGCATTGGTGATAAATCATTTCTACTCTAGTCAGTTGAAGGTAAGTAATACAGACAATGTGAGAATAAATACATATGCAATGCATATACATTTTTCATCTACTGGTATAATAACTTTGTATTCTTTAGAGATAATTTGTTGTTGCCTAAAATAGCTCTAATTTTCAACAAAGAAATGTTAAGATGTGATTGATGATATCTGTTGCTTTCGTACTAGTGTATAAACAGCTTATATTTGTGCATGTATCTGAATGTTAGAAGAAATGATAAGACATTTAAATCACATCCATATTTAATAAAGTCTGGGGGAAAAAATGCATTTTTTACATTCAAGTTTGAAATTTACCATCTAACTTTAAAAAAAAGAAAAATCAAAAACAAAAATACAAGAAAACCCTCTAAGACAGTAATATTAATGAACATTTAATAGCATGTTAATATATCTACCTAGCAGCTCATTTAGTCTGATATAGTGGAATTTAAATTATTCATACTGCAGAATCAACGACTCTGTAACACTGGCACATTTTCACACAGACAACCCTGAAACCCAGTTTATATGTTTGTTTTCATATTAGTTTAATTGAGTATCTACATCTTCTCTGATAAATCTTAGGTAAAATATGAACAATGAAAAAAGGAGTACCGTAAATGACATATTATACACCCACCTCATGCTTAATAATCCTCCAAGTAGATAAATGAACTAGTTGCACACAAAAAATGTCTTCTTTCAGTTAGAGTGAACCTGACTATTGCCTCTTTGATCCCATTATTGATGTACTTCCACCCTGCCTAAAGTGTAAGTCAGCCACAAAGCCTGGACCAGTCTTTGGTGTACAATTTATGTTATTGTTCCAAAAGGATTATCTTCCTTCAATCAGTGAACTTGACATTTGTACCCCAAAATCAATGTCCTTCTTTATCCCAAAAGCAAGAGTTGCACAATATTTGGTCAATACAGATAATGGAGAACTCAAATTATAGTGTGAAAATGAATTGCCATCGTAAAGGTTTTATAGCCTTTGGTGAATCTGGCCACTGCTAGCACTATCAAAACACAATGACAAACTTGCTCTTAAGAAAACTGGTACATTTTTTAATGTTTCCAAAACAGGAGTCAGGCTTCTGGATTCATCAAAAAAAACCTGCAGTAAACATTATCCCACACAACACTATATATGTATATAATACAAATTAAATAAAATTAACCGAGAATAAAATTATTACTTTGATAGCCATACGACAAAGCATAAAAGATACATCTGTGGTATGCAAGTATGCTCATAATCATTTACAACAGTGCACACTAATTGATTGAACTCTAAATATACAGACCAAAACAGTGGCAGGTTAAGCAAGGATATAAATTATAATGCTTTAAAAAGATACTTTAGTAATTCTTCAGCCTACTTTGAAAAAGATATATGTGATTGATAAGGAAAAAGAAAAAGAAATTTAATGTTACTAGTATATGACAAACTAAAGTTTTCATTATTTAGTCTATTGATTCATCTGTTAGGTTAGACACCATTAATTTTCTTCTGTCATAACTCTGATTGGCTTGATATGTTGTAACTAAATGATGACACTGAATATAGGATCGTCTTCAGAGCAAGTGTATTTCTGCAACACAAAGTATCTTGACAAAAAACGTGGACCATTGGATGAGATGCTTTCTGTCGATTGTCCTTCAAATTTAGGTTTGGTTCCTTTGTCTGGGTATCATTATAGAGCATATAAATTATTAGCTTAGATTCTAAGAATGAATTGGTCTTCGTCCAACCAGCTCCAATTTGTCTTCTTGTAAGCCCAATTTATAATAAAGTGGACTTTGTCCATATTGTTACCACGTAGAAATTATATCTCAGGTATATGCAATACAATTAAACAGTATAGTTCTCAGAAGAATGGCTGACACACTGCGAGATACACGTATCCATTAGCAAACATTCATCCATCCAGGAAGCTTGTATCACACTCATATTGCCGTCATTCGTGCCCTTATATGAGAAATTCGCACTCTGCTGCCAGGTTAATTTGTACTCACAAATCTGGATTTGAAATGATAAAGAATTATATTAATAAGTGAAAAGTCATGTCTATAATGAGAGTAACCCTTTGGTTCCACGCCCCTGCTCATCGCAACGATCACGAGTTGTGTACATCATTTCAGGACGCCCTTCTCCTGGCGTAGTATCCCAGACAGGCACAAATTCCCAAAATTCCGATAACGAGTCCTAAAACCAAAGCAATGGCATCCCCGGCATCAAATGCCTCCACACCAGGAAAGAAGATGGATAAAAAGAAAGTAACCAGGAGCATATAGCTTCCTACACTGTCTGCCATCTTGACTCAGTGAACAATCACGTGAGAAATCATATGACAAATGCGTTTAAGGGTGGTTACTCTGGTAGTTTATTAAGTGTGAAAAGGACTGCTTTTGTGTTGCAAAAGGGAATGTTTTTAATTTGTTGTTGTTGTTGTTGATACGTTGTGTGCAAAAGATTTCGCCGTGCATAAAAGTATTTTGTTCTTTCTCTATTATTTCCCGAGTTAGTTTACGAGACCAATTTTCAGTTTAATAATGTTTTTTATTTGGTTATACAGATCTAAATGCATGAATAGAACTATTTCATTTTTTAAAAGGGATTCCCGATGTTCAAATGTACCGAAAGGATCTTTTATGTTAAATACTAATGGGAATTTTTCCTGCAAAAATGACTTCTCTTATATAAAAAAGACCCCTTTACAATTTTACATAAAGGACGTTTTGCCTGAATCAAGGACAGTGCGTTTACCCTGGTCTTTATTACAATATTAGTAATAGACTTTCTAATTATAACTATGATTTTATCTTGTAAACATTTGGAACCTGACAGAATTAAATTTTCCATAAGGTAATTTTTTTTTTTTTTTTTTTTTTTTGTTTTAGAAAATGCTAATTGTGACCTGAGGTCAAGTATTGGACTTTGTAATCTTGCTTATCTGAAAATTATTTATTCGTGCTGTAAGATCAGGCAGAAGCAGTTGCATTATAATTGTGTCCAGTATTTCATTTGGGCTCGACTTTATTTATTCAAATTATTTATTTACTGGAAATTCAAAGTGCTCATCATCTAAACTTATATTCATGGAATAAGACATTAACTGAGAATTAGAGTGAAACTGAAATAAGGAGGTATTCTTGGATTATATTATTGTGATTAAACAAAGACTGTTGGCACATCACAACTATATGGACCACCACAGGCACAACAACACTTCCAGAATTGGACTTTTAGGATTACCACTAAAGTTTATTCAGAAATTAAACAAATTAAACAACTGAAACAATTCTCTCAAAAACGTGGAATAAAAATACAAAGAGGCGCAAGAAAAACAGATTTTCTTGCGCTATCATGTCTCATTGTCGAACCACGTATGAGTGTAAGAGATCTTTGTGTAACAACAGCTCGATTAATTATCAAGATTCCTTTCTGGCCAAGCGGTCGGAAATTACACGTATAGTTGAGGATGAACAAAACTCGACGCATCGCAGCCACTGTCGCCACTGAACCTTTTTTGCCTATGTACAGCACCAAATAGGATCCATAATTTAAAATGTGCGAGAGCTCTCGCGATCTTCAAGAGTACCTGGCGATTATGTCAAGCTTGTATAAGCCAACTGGATACGCTGTAAAACTTTTATCAAATATGCGTCCGAAAATTGTATCCACTTTACAGCAAGTGGGTGAGACAGCGCTTCTTTCCGAATTCAAAGTTGACATTTTTCTCATTGTGTAATTTTACCATGACTGATCATGTAACCAGAGATGGCTTTTCACCATCTAAAACACATCACAGCTATAATTTTATAGTCGTGCTTGTAATCTTGAGCCATAATATATGGGACCATAGATTTGTTTATACCTCCACAGGCAAAACTTTCTCGAGTCAAACACCTGCACACACACGGAAAGAAGAACAACAACGTGCATATGTGTAGCAACAACAGGGATATGACGAATTGCTAATAGAACAAGCAGAAACGGACATACTGCCAGACTTCCATATGAAAAAACATCAAAAGCAAGGACTGCTTAGAGAACAAGAGCAAATGAACAGGCTGCAAGCGAAACAGAAACGTGCATACGAGGAACAGCACCAAAAAAAAACCCCTGCGTCCTCACCGGAAGAACAAATATGTGTATCACGCCAATAGCTACGTGTGTAGCCCCAAACCCAAACATCTGTACCCCTCAGTGAGACAACTTGAAACTATACACCAACAAAGACGTGTGTCACATCGACTGGTCTAAACATCTGCACTTACACTGGGAAAACGTTTGACCAATTACTAGAACACTTTTTAAAAAAAAATGGCAAGTGTCCACATGCGTAACTATACTCGTAGGGTAGGTTCGTGTCGGCAACAACCCACCAAATATTAATGATGAAACCTATTGATTTTTTAGAGGTTGTTCACCAATTACGTCATGGATATATAAACTTATTGAAAATATTAATGATGTATATAACATCCATGGTGAATTCTGAGTTCTTCGCAAGATCAGTGCCGAGATGTAGACATAACCCTGACAGCGATGATGACGATCTCATAAACGAAACCAAAATTGTATAGTACTTGTTCTAGTTGTTAAAGTATTGCATACATTTTGGCGTTCACTAACACAAAACACGTTTGTTGATCTTACATTATCACTTAAAAAATATATTTAATTGCATACCAAATGCCCATTGCCATTTACAGACGCTCAACCACCCGACCACGAGCTGATGTTGATCTGACCAGGTTTACCACCAAAGCCTATTAGATTGAATTTACCAGTCGAGTTGTTTTTGACGTCGACAAGGGCGAGCTTATGATTTTCCAAGATTAGACTGGAAAACTTAAAACAGCAAACGTAGACATTTGATATGTTGTTTTGATGCTGCGAGGTGCTGTCGCCCAAACAAACAGAAGAAGAAAAAAAATCAACGCAATCAGAGGATACAGATACTATGGTACTTCAGTTGCGTTTGTCAACAGTTACATTAATGTAGCTGAGGCTACTGTGAAACAGTACATCAATGCAATGGTTACACAGTTGCCCACATTACCACGCATAATATCTTCATCGGGCGTATTAAATCAAATATTAGCTAAAGAAGGATTTTAAAAATATGATGATTTTAAAACACCTGGTTGACTTCCTTTCACTACTGTAGATGATGGTCTTGACACATTTGATCGACGGATCTTAAAGGTGTGACAGTCTGGATTGTATTTGTTTATCATAAACGGATTTATAGACGTGTGGAGTGTGCCAACAGTAGTAATAAATGATCATCTGCATCATATATTAATAACACATATTACAGAAGGCAGACGAAAGAATGCTTAATATATATACGGTATAATCATCATTAGTCTCTGCAGATTGTCACGTGCCCCCTACGGAATCATTACTGACCCCGGAGAAGGACGGACAATTAAAAGGTTAAATAGCTCCGAGCCCCGAGTTAGCAAATCCGACGGTCTAGGTGTATAAAATATAAAAAGAATAATGTGAAAGGTATACCAATTTAATAAATTATATCTCGGTATTCAACAATTACAGGACAATATTTCATTTAATTGCTTCCAATCAATACAAGACTTATCCAAATTGCCAAGTATTTCATCAGGCTAAATTAAAGGTGAAAGTGTTTCCTTCCCGTGTCCCTTCTGTGTTACTTATCTGTAACTTCCGCCTTGTAGTCCTTTGTTAGTACTTCCGGTACCCTTGTTTCCATTCCCTCGACCCTCATTGTAAGTACTTCCGGTACCATTGTTTCCGTTCTCCCGGCATCCTTGTCGGTACTTCCGGCACCTTTGTTTCCGTTCTCTCGGCCTCCGGCGCTTTCGCACAACTGCGTACGTCCACATGCTCCCCTCCTCTCCTTCTCTCTAATCTTCGGGTAGCGTCCTATCCCACTCGGAAAGTTTCCTGTGGATTAGGAGGGACGTACAATTCTGCCTCCTTGTTCAACACAGGAGAATTAACACCTCTCACAGACCTTTCGTCAGCATAATTGCAACTAAATCGTTAGGTCAACTCATACACTCACATCTAAATATTCCATACACGCTTGTTCTATGATAAAGGCTATAACAACAACAACAATATCACGACTTCTGATACATACACGCATATCCCCAATTCTCCATACAGTAAACTATCAATATCAACATTATTCCTACGCATTTCCTACCTTACAACGAGCGCGTAAGGTCGGCACTCGGTCCAAACGTGCACTGATTCTTTCACAATGAATGTAACAGAATAATGTCTAGCTGCGTGTGACATCACTGCTGATTGCAAAACAAACAGAGTTTCTCACCACCGTGGCAAGGATCTCTTTTTGAAGTAACAGCGAATTCGACAGTAACGCAAAGGCTAATTCACGGTAGATTCTTTGTTTCAGAATCGGTCTGAAGTCGTAATATTATATAGCACCTACTGACATTACCCAAAGTACTTTGAATTACGAAGTCTATCTGAAGAAATTTTGTTAGGCATGAGGCAGGAATTGTTAGCAAATTTTCTCACACAACGTGACAGAGACGATATCTAGTTCGAAGGACTCTGTGTCTCTTGAAAAGATACGTAACTGTCTTTGGTGTTTGTGTTTAAGATTCGATTTATACTTACATATAACTGATGGATTGTGAACTCGGTGATGAGGTTGAGATATGCTGACTGAGTGTTCTATCGGCTGACAAGATATTAACATCAGTGATGATTTAGTTCCACGTTTCAATGCATGTCTGCGAGAAAACAGTGTCAACCAGCCCTCGTATGCACTGAAATATAATCTTGTTAAAGTTTAAGTTGAGAGGAAAAGTTGGGACCGCTCTGATATACCAATGCCAATTCGGAGCCTGCTTGGAATCATAATATTTGCACGCGAAAACGCCCAGTCAGAGAATGCCCAGTCAGAAATAAAAACACTCAAGGATTGTTTTTACAACAATGAAGTGGAGTTTACTGACAAATCAACCCCGGTTTCGTTCCCCGTTCAGTATGTTGCACCAATAATGACTTAATCAAGAAGAGAAAAATCTCAACTGTAGCAGCAGAGAGGGCGAATCCCACAAACTATTTCGCTTAACAGAGCTTTCTATCGAGAACATTTTAGATAGAGTGATTCTTTTCACAAGATAAACCCTCCATTCAGTAAACATGACAAAATAGGCTTTCTCTGCCGACTTGAAGGGTTATCTCATGAAAATATCAACTATTTCTGCTAATACAAGGGTCTATCTTGCGAAAACACTCGGTGTTGTTCAGCCCTCTCTGCTGCTCTGTGTTACATAAATCACGTCTGTGTTTTTGTGTCTGCCCCTGGAAAATATCCTGGCATGGCTTGCCTGTCGTCGTTCTCTCTGCTGCTTTGAATTAAAAATTTAAGTTAACAATAATGGCCAACATTGGAGAAGCACATTCCGCTAGATTAGCTCGAGAGCGACTAGAAGCAATAAAAAAATTTCTTCCTGTGAGAGATTCTGTAAGACCAAAACTTCAAGAACGTCAGCAAGCACAAGTTGAATTTGCAACAGGTGCAGAAGAATTATTTAAACCCGTTACAACAGCTACTGAGAAAGCTGCGGCGATCACAGAAAGAGCTTTATTGGGAGATGAAAAGGGTATTCTTCCAGTGCTAAAACAAACCGCCGAGCAGACTGAAAAAAATGTTAGAAGAACCAAACAAACAAAAAAACTTTTACGAGATCTTCCAACTGATATAGCTGCAGCTCATCCTCCACCCACCGCTGAAGAAGGCACTGAAGTCGCCGAAGCTGCTGCGCCCAAAGCAGTAAAAGAAAGTGTTGAACTGACTGCAAAATTTAATCCGGGTTTCATTAAACTCCTTAAAAACACACCAGAAGAAAAATTACCTGAATTGATATTAGCAAATAACAAAGATAAAGTTTTAAGCCCGAAATATATTTCCGTGAATAATGACAATTTTGTTAGATGGGTGTATCGTGTATACTACAACAAAAAAGCGGTCAAATCTAACGATCTAAAATTTGCAAAACTTATAAAGGCAATGCAGGAGACTGACAAAGGTAAACAACCACAAGGGCCTCCACCTCCCTATTCACCGCCTGAGTAAACTTCATCGATGCGGCAACGGCCCACACCTGTAGGATTTTTTACCAGTAAAGCTCTTAGTGTTTTTACTAACCGGGATAAATTACTCAAGATTGCTGCACATGGTTATGATTCTAGAAAAAATTATCTAAAACCCCAACACTTTAAAACAATAAAACCCGAAGACTGGACTCCTTTATTATATTTTGCTTCTAAAAATTTGCCTATTGATGCAAAAGATCCCGGGTATAAAGAATTTGTAAAAGATGTAGAAACCAAAAAACGACCACAATCTCCAGAAGAATTTTACTATGTCCCCGACATCGGCGCAACTAGCAGTGGTCTGGGGGGGGTGTGTGATTTTATTCCCTGCCCTGATAATATCATCAATGACGTATCGCGGTTAGAAGTTCACTTAGGAGGAAGACGTGCCGGAAATAACTCACCAGAAATAATTAATGAAGCGACTGATATCTGTCAGCGATTATTTCGCGGCGGTATCATGGATGCTCTACCGAGAACTTATTGATGAACTCACGGACAGCGATTAGAGAAATAACTAATTAAATAAAATGATCGTACATAATTCTCGTCGTAGACCAGTCATGGTCAGGGTTGTAAATTCACGAGTACCCGTATACAGGATGACTTATGGAAACGGACTTGGTGATGTTGTTCGGGGTTTATTCGCAAGGATGGCACCTAAAGCAATACCGATCGCAAAACAATTATCAATGAAAGCTATTGACGTTATCAAAGATAAAGCTACTGGCACTGTTGGTAGCGCTGCCAGTAAAGCATTCTTGGCAATCAAGGATAGACTAGCGCGATTAATACGCAGGAAACCTCCACCGGTAAAATTACCAATCACCGCAGACATGCCCGCAAATGTTAGTAAAGTAATAAATGAAGCCGCAAATCAAAAACTAGCAGCGCTGATAAATCCTGAACAAATAAACATAAGTTTGGTGGCGAGAAGTGGTCTTCGTTTTAGACGATAACTTCTATAATAAAATGTTTAAACGGGAATCCGACCCAGCATTCGACATAGACGAACCGGTCCTTACAAATGAATCAGTGCGTGATTATCAGTATTATTCTTATGACGCACGAGAGCCAAATAAACGAGGACGAATTGAATTACAGGTTCAGGATACAAGTAGATATTTCCTGCCCGCTGAAGCATATATTGAAGTAGAAGGTGAAATTATAAAAACCGATGATACAGAATACGGACCCAATGTTAAAATCGGTTTTGTCAATAACGGAATTATGGCCTTGTTTGATAGTGCTATCTACATGATTGATGGAAAAATATTGAATCAATTCAGAAGGATGTCGATGTTGCTACAACAATAATTGGTCTAGCAAGATATTCTGATGATTATACAAGATCAGCTGGTCCATCAATGATGTTTGCCAAGGACGCTTCTAATTATCCTATCAGTGATCAGTTCATTATTAGACGACCAAAAAACCGTGCTGGCCCTGTTCCTGCTGATATCGACGTGGAAGACATGATTATTAGCGCTAATACAGAATTTAATTTAGGTTTCGCTGCACGTAAACAAATGTTGAAAGGTAATCGTAGAAATTTTTCATGTGCCATTCCGCTGTCGCACATCTTTGGATTTTGCAGAGATGTCAGAAAGGTAATTTTTGGGGCAAAACATACGGTCGTGCTTGTTAGAAAAGCCAACGACAATGATGCTATATGGCGACATCTAGGTGACGAGGGTAAGGTAAACATAACAAAACTATCACTGTGGATGCCGGTAATGACTCCTGCAATTATTGAAGAACAGCGACTGCTTTCTTTTATGGATCAAGGCGGTAAAGTGTTGTTATCGTGGCTTGCAACAACCACAGATAGTGTTTAAAATGCCAATAACGGTTTATTCACATGGCATATAGCATCACAGCAGGGAGTTTCCGCACCGCGACATATTTTTATTGCTCTTCAGGATGCTGCACGGGTGGGTAATGAAACACGTTCGCATATGATATTTGATCAACTTGGTATCACTGACGTTTCTTTAAGAATAAACCGGCATCAAGAACCGTCTGAGAACATACTGTTAAATTTTGGTAATAATCATGTTGCACGTGTATATCAACGATTGACGAAATATCTAGCGCGTGATCTAAATATCGATACTGGTTTGCAAATATCACAATTGGATTTTATATCTCATTGTCCAATCTATTACTTCTCGTTAAAGCATCTTGATTCAACCAGACAGTCTGTCGTTGATATACACTTTCGGGCTACCGTGAATAGAGACCTAGGAGCTATAGCTAATTACAGAGCAATCGCGGTCATTCTCAGCGATAAAACAATGTTGCTTGAAGGTGCTGGCGGCCAAATGAGATTCGCTGATGCACCAGTGGAAAACATGTAGTTTTCCGACATTGTTAAAACAATGTGTAGACAATTAGATCAATCGCAAAGTTATAAGAAATGTCATACAGTCATGTTAATGTCACTCTGACTCCTGGTCAGGTCAAGAAATTACAATCGAAGAACACGAGCACATGTGGGACAAAAATAACACTAAAGCACGATCAAATCTCTGGCGGTGGTCCAAACAAGTTATCGTTGACTAAACCCCAACTAAAACATTTCAATAAAGCAAAGCAAGCGAAAACTGGAACTCAACTTGATTTCTCTTCAACCGCGGTCAAAGATATGGTTAAAACCGGTGGTATATTTCCACTTCTCGCGGAAATACCAGCGTTGATAGCCGCTGATGATCCAGCTGTTGCTAAAGCCGCCGCGTTAGGAGCTGTTGGAACCGCTGCTGGAATGGCACTAAAGAAAGCCACAGGGAAAGGATACAAAAAAGGGGAGATCCGCTCGCGGATCAGGTCTAAGACTTCCAGGAACTCCGGCGTCATGGTACCCAAAACGGTTTTAAAAACAGAAAGTGTTTTAAAAAATGCTAGCATTTTCACACCGTTAACAAATTTTGATTTGCTCGATGCTGTTAAGCAATTAAATATAAAAAAATTTCAGTGGCGTCTTTATGAGAGATCAGTTACCACGACAACCGAATAATCCAGAAACGGGAATTATTAATCTTGATAACAGCAATGGTCCAGGAACTCACTGGGTTGCTTACGCGATCGATCCACGTGGAATTATCTATTTTGATTCGTATGGGTTAGCACCACCAGTTGAATTTCTAAAATATACAAAAGACGTCCCCGCGTCAGGGTCAAAGTCAGGGAAAGTTTGGTACTCAACACTACCCACACAAACACTGACCGATCCTCCGATATGTGGCCAGCAAGTATTAAATGTTCTTGATGCGATATCAGCGCCAACCAAACCACCTCACAAAGTCGTGCGCGAGTATACCATGGGTCGATTTAAACAGTTTCCTATCAAATAATGGTTGATATTTACGGAAGATCTCTTCTCGACAGAAAAGTGAAGCGCACAGACGTGGATTTATCAAAATATGCGACCAAAGATGAAATCGATAATCTTTTAAGTTTGACCGGGATAGACCCAGATGAGGTTGTTATTTTTCAGGACCGGCACGGAAAATTAAAAACCAGCGATATCAAATGGCATGAAATAATTCGTAGGGTTATTGGAGCTACTCTGGGTAACATCCCTGTGTTTACTGATAGCGGAAAAATCAGAGATTCGCTGATATCAATCGCGGCGTTGCGAGATGATACGCAGAAAGCTGCAGGGGAACGTGTAAAAAAGACCGGTGATACAATGACAGGTGAACTCAATCTCAACGGTAACAAAATAACTATGTTAGCGGATCCAACATCGTCGGAAGATGCCGCAAACAAACAATATGTTGACGCAAGCGCTAGCGCCATTGACGGTAAAATAACCACGTTGCGGGCTGAGTATGATGTTCATGTAAACGCGTTTACAAGACTTCGAAGAAACTTTCAAAAAACCGATGATGCCACGGATAAGTTCTTTGGAACTCCTCCCGTCATCGACATAAAACTTTCTGATATCAAGACCAACATTAACATGATCAAACAAACACAACAAAACATCGTAGCGGGGATTCCTGAGATCGTTAACAAAACCAGTTTGATTAAAGTTCCCACTGGAATTACTCCCGGGCATATCACCAACATAATATACACGGTATCATCGAGATTCGCAACATGGTCTCGATAAAATAATACTATCAAATATACAGCAACAGCCACTGGAGTGTATAGTCTGTCTGTGTTCAGTGCCGCTAAATTTGAAATCTTCACAACATATCCCTGGAGATATTCCACCGACAAGTATTCCGGGGTTGTGACTATCATATTAAATAGCGGAACCGAAGAAACATTTATGCTGGAATCCGCCGACAAGAAATTAATCTCAACATCTTACTGGTGGTGTTTGGAATTTGTAGCTGAAACGGCTCAATTGGTTACTGCGTAAAATAATAAAATGGCCTCATTGACGAAGCCAACGACGAAGTCAACAGCGCAACAATACAGATATGATCAAGTGCGCGAATGGCAGTCAGAGTTAAAAAAATACTATTAACAAATACACAGCAAAGGTAAAAAAATACAAACGGCGTGTAACCGTGTTATACACAATAGTGTATTTGGTATCCGCGATAGTTGCATCTACGGGAGTATTATTATCAGCGCTAACACCAGTGACAGCTACAGTTGTGGTCGCAATTACAGTTTCAACATCAACGACAATTGCAGGAGTTGCTAATATTATTGGGAAAAAAATATCCTCCTGTGCGATAACAAAATTGCACGAGTATGAAAGGTTAAACAGCGTGGCCACGAGCACCTACTCGAAATTGTCGGCGCTGATATCATCCAGTCTCGACGATACAACAATATCAGATTCCGAATTCGCGCAAATGGCAAAGATGTACAATAATTATATTCAGAGCATAAAGTACTTCGATTTGAAACGACAGCAGATAAATAACAACAATGTCAACGGAATTACTTCAGCAGATAGTCGCAAATACAAACCCGGTGCGAACATCTTTGTTAACAGTAACCTCAACTAAACCAAAATTTAGCATTAATTTTCTAACTGCGATTCCAGTAAGCGAAATCGCGTTAGCACAATTACGAGTATATCACAGTTGGCCCAATATCAGATCAAAATCATTTGGTGGATTACCGGCAAATAATTCGTTTGTGTTTCCATACAAAAGTAAACCCGATGGCACACCAGACTGGAACGTCATTGGGTTACCAACCGGGTCTTATCAAATCGAAGAAATCAATGAGGAATTACAACGTCAAATAAAAAATATTACAACAAAGGAATTCAAAATAGAAATAACTGTTCATGAGCCAACGCTGTCATCCGCGATCGAAATAAACACTCCAGACTACGCCGTGGATATATACAATAGTTCGATCAGAACAGTGTTAGGATGGCCTGAAGTTGCTCCACCGACGCCACCAATACCATCAACACCTAAAAAGTCCGACTATGTCACTGTTAGTAAGTCATATCATGAAATTACCCCGTCATATACACCATTTAAATGCTATAAAAAGTGCAACGTTGGGTAGCAGAATTGGCTTATACAGTGCGGACAATATTCGGTGGGATTTTAATTATGAACGAAGTCCTGGAAGGGCTAGATTCTATCCTACTGAGCTAAAAGATATTACTGAATTTTTTAAAAGCATTAATCAAGAACATAAAACACAACTAACGCAGCTACGGCGGCTCTTCCAAGAACATCTTTTTTTTATATAACAAGTTCACGCAGCGAAATTATTACGCGGATTGAAATATTAAATCAGCTTGCCGCCGACATGGAATATATTAACCAGCGAGTAATTCAGGCAACAATTGATTATACTGATGGCATAAATCGTTATCAGCAACAATTTCTAGACCATTATTCACTGACCGAAGCCACTCTCCCAAATTTTAAATTTCCCGGATATAACGTACCCGAGCTAAAAAAATCTGTCACTGACCTCATCAATGAGTCCTTCGACGACATACTCGCACAACACAGGCGAACACTACCGGAACCAACTATCCTCAGACACAATAATAACCCCGAAGGGCAAGGCCGGCATGTATCCCCGGGCATCGTAAATATAACCGAAGTGGTCGCGGTCAATCTTGTGTGTGATGTCATTGATGGCAGTTACAGCACGGACACGACAATATCAAATCAAGCCCAGCAAGGATTTATTCTTTATTCATTTACTCCAAAAGAACCACCTGGATTTCTGATTGTGCAAGAGCCGATCAATCCGGTCTATCTACGATGTCATAATCAGTGGCTGACCAGAATAAATTTCGCGCTGACAGACCAGCGTGGAAATCCTCTTGATTTACGGAATGAAACACTACATATTAGTCTCCTGGTGAAATCGTAATACGATTTCCAATTCTAAAAATCGTCGATTTTCGGGATTTTCCAGTAAAAATATTTTATTTTATATATATTTTCTGCAACACTGACAAATTCACTGAAATTTATAGGGTGTTTACTAGTAAAAATCACAGAAATCGACAGATTTCTCAATTTTGATAGGGTGTTTATTAGTAAAAATCACAGAAATCGTCCAATTTGCTAATTTTGATAGGTATTTACTAGTAAAAATCACAGAAATCGACTGAAATTCACAAGCAAGTATTTTTTGTCCAAGCAACAGTAAAAATATTCTATTTTATATATATTTTGTGCACACTGTCCGATATGCTAATTTTGATAGGGTGTTTACTAGCAAAAATCACAGAAATTGTCCAATTTGCTAATTTTGATAGGGTTTTTACTGCTAAATTCAACGTTTTTCAGTAAAAAAATTTAAAAAATATTGAAATCTGTAGAAAAATATATTTCACAATTAATCAAGCAAGTATTATATAATGTATCACCGCGTGAAATGTTTCATACGTGATAAAGAACTTCTTGATAAAGCTGTCAGCAGAGGAAAAGTTACCTCGGAAAAAATAATTTTTGATATATACGGTAATGACGATTTTATACTGACTGATGCGCAACTACAAGTATTGATAAAAGATCATGTTGTGATCGCGCACTGCAGTATACATCAAATCCTCGAATATATATATAGATCTTAGATCAGATTAGATTTATACAAATCTATAAATCTCAAATATGTACCACCACACAGATGTTTTCGTGTATGACAAACAAGCGCTCGAGCAAGCAGTTAGGGCTGCATTTGCACAAGAAGAAATTAACGTTAAATTCATTATTGACGAATACGGAAACGAAGACTTCTTACTAACAAAGCAACAGTTAGATAGTCTCAGACGCGAGCATATTGTTTCAATTGTATGTGACAGAGACCAATTCTCAGTTATGCACACTCCTGCATTAAACCCCATCGACTAATAAAACTACTATCGCGCTGACAAAATCAAGGATAAAATCACCTTGATTTCATCAAGGAAGTAAAAAAAGTGATATATTTTTTTACTTTCGATTTCATTTCCAAGTACTTGACTTCCAAGTAAATCAAGGTGAGATATTTACTTCCTCGTCAGCGCTGATTTCGTCAGTCTTGATTTCGTCATTGACTTTGTCCTTGATTTATCAAGGGACATACAATTTTTCAACTTTCTCACACGAGTATTTATTATCTTTTTCATTTCATACTCTTGAGCCAATGCCAACCAAATCTTTTCAATTGCACGAGATAATGAAACAAATTCATTTATTTGTGCTTCTTCTACTGTAGCCAGCGATTGATACAAATTATTTTGAATTCTTTTTATGAATCGATATTGAGCAGGAAGAATATAACGCCTTGCGCATTTAGCTTTATGTAGTGATTCAAAATCAGACATAATAGTTTCAGAATTTAGTGATATATTAAATCCGCGCTCTTCTAATTTTTAATAGCAACAATCACATTATTGATATTTTCGTAATTCATATTTATATATATATAAATATTATATATTTAAAAGAAAAAATGTGGGTCGTTTGACCCTGAAGCATTGTATTTACACTATTTACAGTAGGAAGGCACAGACATATAATATTTACACTATTTACAATTCCATATATAACTTAATGCTAACTTATCCTAGGACGGTACAGACATATAGTATTTACAATTCCATGTGAGCATATATAACTTAATTCTAACTTATCCTAGGACGGTACAGACACATAGTATTTATAGTATTTACAGTAGGACGGTACAGTACATATAGAAGCATATTTACAGCATTGTATTTATACTATTTACAATCCCATACATAACTTAATTCTAACTTATCCTAGGACGGTACAGACACATAGTATTTATAGTATTTACAGTAAGACGACTTATCCTAACGGAGTCATTTTCTACACTGAACAGCGGGCATACCATCCCCCCAAAATCAGCCTCTGGATGACGCAAAAAGCATCCGCCATGAGCGGATATGACGAGATGGTATTGACTGCTGTTGAACTTCGAAGATTCCGTCTTGTAATAAGATCGTATCGTATATAAACCGACTGATACTTGAAAGTTCAAAAATAGCTCACGCGATGGGCGTGCCTTGTTTAAAATGTTTTATTTGTTTTTTCTTAAATATAATCGGAGAAAAAATACAGATGAACCATAAAACCGAACAAGTGTAATAAAATAAAGATTTTATCTGTGAAAAAAATATTATACACCCACCCGTGTTGACAGTTTTTAACGAAGTCACTTTGACTTTGTCACTTTGACGAAGTCAAAGGGGAAGTAATTGGAGATCGTGTTACCTGTACACGGAGGACCTTTTACCCGTCTGTAGTCGTGAACAAATTCTAAGCCGAATTTAAATTTGAAAAATACCTGTGAACGCGGAAGTGTCATAGACCAGCTGTAAAAAAAATAATAATAATTGTATACCGTTAAGTCGCGCTGGATAAATTTACCTGTAATGACATCTCAAGGTGTGGTGCGCAAAGGGAGGGAATTAATTGCATGAGATATACTTAACGGAGTTATCTCCCATTAAAAATCCTAGGATTTTAGTGATAATGAAAAATAATCCTTTGTTTATATGTTTTTGAGATGGAAGACTTGTATATTTTTTCTACCACACGCTGAACCGAACGGGGGTTAATACCAAAATACTTGGCAGCTGAGTTCATTGAGTTAAATATTTTTTCTTCACAGGTACTTATGTTGAAAGATCTGACAGCTCTGGGAATTTTTACAAATTTACCAGTGCTACCTCGTGCAGAATTCTTGCTCTGCGTGATGGCCTGTAAATTTTGAAGAGAATTATCAAGTTTGTTGTTGTTAATATGATCAACTACAAGATCGTCTTTAATCTCTCCAAAGAAACACTCGAACACGAACCTATGATTATGATACCTCTTTTTCCCAACAGTAAACCTAAGATAACCAGCATTACTGACAACACCAACTGGTCTTTTCAGCCTGCAATTTCTGACTATTCCCTCGCGATTCGCTTCATAATTTTTAATGGTTGTGATGTGGGACAAATTCTTGGCTCATTTATATAATAATATATTTGTCTAAATCATAATTTGTCTGAAAACTTATTTAAATAATCACGCTCGCATTTCAACGCAACATAGTTTTTTTTTATTGTAATATCGCTTGAGTTCACGGTATCGTTTTCCTTCGTGACTTGCACATAACTGTGTTTTACCCCTGACCCCAACACCATATCGCAGACACTGTATTGGCCCTAAACTTCCCCTTCGGACGCTTTGGGAATGGTTTCCGCATAATTCACCTCTGCAGGATTTATTACAAGGAATTACGGATCCAACTTGAAACCACTTGCATTTATTCATTCTATATATAATATTTTCTTATTTAAATATTTGCCTTAAATATAATATGGAGGAATTTGAAAGATTATCTAACATTGGCACCGGGAGATTCGATCTTGACAGACTAACCCCTGACTCGCGAAGACGAGACCTGACTGATCTGTTTGATATTATCAGGAATGCCAGAAAAGAATTCCACGACGACGGCGCATCTCACGTATGGTCGTCATTTAAAATTATCCGCGACGACTCTGTCAATGTTGACTCTGTCATCGATGCTACAATGAATGATGCACGAGCCAAAACAATTATTGATTACCTTCCCCTTGATGAACATCAAGGCAGTCGGAAATATTTTTTCAGAATAAAATTTATTGTGCAAGCAGATTCCGATACTTGGATTATCTGTGACAAACTCGACCCTGTCCTTGCTAGCGGAAAGACCATTCTGTTGAGTAAAGATTCCAAACCAGGAATGCTGACTAGGATTGATAAACCATATTACGCTCGAGCATATCCTGTGACCGCGGTCATTTATGGAATCTATCCGATAAAAAAACCAAGACTTGATAAACTCACCCCGATGAGGACGACTTCGTTAATGACTTCGTCGTTGGGGCTGAATTGTGTAGCCGAGCGAGTAATGGAACATTTTAAAAATGCGATGCGGGGAAACGGTCTGACTGCGTTAAGACAGTCCAAGATAGCAGCGTGGGCCAAACGGGTCAAACACACAGGGGCGTCAATAAACGATGTCGCCGAGCTAGAAAAAGCATTAAGATTTCCCATAACCGTAACAACGATAACAGAGGGAGTGTTATACAGATCGAAATATAATCGATACGGGGCTCCAATAAATATCATTGATCATAACGCTCACGCTTGGACTAACGCAGTTACGATATTTCCGCGGGATCGTGTTGTGAAATATTATCGCGGGAACATATTTGATTTTATTAAACAGATAAGTAAAATCGACCCTGTGTCGATGTGGTTGTTTAAAAGTTCCGAAGATGGCGAGTATGATCAATTTGTAAAACCTAACGTTGAATTATACCGGACGGAGTCTCTGCAACAACAAATGAAAAAACTCGCAGAGAAATATGCGAAAATCGAAGAAAACACCGAGCAGTTATTAACTAATTGTTTTACAGTTCCGAGTGTTGTCGCCCACGCTGCAAGAGAAAGAAATTCGTGGAGACCAACCCGAAGTGAGTTTCTCTCGGATATACAATTGAGTTGTGTCGAGTATGGACATGGCGGACTGTGGAATACCTGGTATGACTACCGGGATATGATTTCCGTGGATATGATTGCATGCTATCCGGGAAGCTTTCTCAGGATGGGCGAGTGTAACGAATATTTTAAGCGATTTGGACATCCCACGAACTCGATGACACAAGTTGCTATAAACGGTCCTTTACCCAATTTTCCCCTGACAGGATTTGCTCGTGTGATTTCGTTTGAATTTGCCGAAAAACTTCATCCGTGCTGTTATGTTTGGTTTGGCAGACACTTTAGTGAAAAGCGTTGGGCACCAATAGTGTTATTGCGATATATGCTTGACAGCCGAATACTGGTATCGTTGACGGTCAGTGAAGCAATCATATCATTTAGAACGCAGACTTCAGTTTGGTTACCAACACCGGAGCGTATCAGTCTCGATGAAGAGTATGCACGAGAGAGTCCAAATACTCCCATGGATGTCATTGTCGGTGAAGCTCCTAAAGTTCTTAAGATTAAACTCAGCAATAGTGAAAAAACAGCAAAAGATCTCGGACGAAGAATAATCGGTAAATTTACTCAAGGTGGTGCATATGATCATAAACTACATCACTCACGATAGATTATCGATGATGCTGTTTTGGATTTTATAATTGCTGATGCCACTGCGAGAAATATATTTTGTAATCGGGAGGACGCAGGCTTGTCCGAAGGAGAAAAGTTGGGCACAATTGTAAGTTATATTAGCGGAGATTCGCCTCAATACACACATTTAAGATCTTCGATGCTGGCTTATGTTTCTATAAATTTACTATCAGTGATAAATCGATTTCCTGGTGCGTCAGTTAGAGTTGTAACGGATTCATTTTATATCAGTAGCAGATACTTAGAATCACTGGCTCGTTTTACAAGCAGCGACAAATCATGGAGTTCGTGGAGAATAAAAGCGGAAATCTTACATGGATATTGTGAATCCGCGGATGTTACGATTAAGAATGATTATTGTAAATCAGAATTATCAGAAATGTCAAACGCACCATCTGTGAATGACCCAATCACTAGACACAAAACTGTTTATTTGAACGGACCAGGTGGTTCTAGTAAGACAACTCGAGCGATTGAATTATTTCGAAATTCAGATATGATTGTGCTAACACCTACACACAGGCTCGCCAGGGAGATGAAAAAACGAGGAGTTAATTCTTGTACTGATCACAGCTTTTTCAAATACAGCGGTGGTGTATGGACTCCAGATCGAATGGGAACAAAATATATTCCCGGGAAAATAATTTGGGATGAGATATGTACGGTACCGTTAGATATATTAAAATTGTTCCTGGATTGGCTGCTAACAGCGAATACTGCAGTGATAATGTGCGGCGATCACGGTCAGCCACCTCCGCTTGTTGGTCCATCTCCACATGATTGGTTAAAAGATTTTGTTGATTTTTATGAAGAAGTGTCTGATGATCATAGAGCACTTGATGCAACGTTGAAGGAATTTAAAACATTAATCAGATTACAACCGAATAAAATTCAATGTGAAATCATACGCGAGATGATTCCTGAAACTTCAATGAGCGACTTTTGGAAAACATGGAACCAGACAATTTGATAGTGGCAAGTAGAAAGATATTTAGAGACACACTTCAACAGCAGCTATTTCAATTACAACGGGAGAAATTTCCAATGTTGCCAGTGCCATGATGTTATAGACCAGCTGATACGCGGTTACAGAACATAGATGTTGATATTCCTGGGACAGAGTCAAGGAAACAGAATTTAGTATTGAATGATATTGTGCTAGTTGATATTAATGCTGTCAAAGACGCACTAAAAATGAATAAATCCCCGTGGACGCTAGGATACGCAATGACGATTCATTCATCTCAAGGACTGACTATCAGTGATACAACTGTCTGGATCGTTGATGATCGAATCGAATGGTCAAATTTAGTTTACTTAGCTGTGTCCAGAGTCAGAAGAATATCTCAACTGCGAAGAATTGTCTTGGAAGAGTCAAACGCGGACAATGAAAACAACAGCGACATAATAAAAAGAAAACTAGCCGGTTACAAACAGAGTGACAAAAAAATAATCGCGATTTCGACCTCGACAATGACTTCGTCATTGCGCTGAAACAACAGCAGAATAATCACTGTGCGAGCTGTAATTGTATAATGTTATGGCAGTATTCGAATAAAAATTCAAGACAATTTACTGTAGATAGAAAAGATAACAGTCTCGGTCATACACGAGAAAATACGATGTTGACCTGTCTTGAATGTAATCGACGTCGGGGTGCTGACACCCTTGGCGCCAGCGCTAGTTAAGTGATCTGGGTGGTAATTGTGTGTCCTCGGGAATTACTTGTAATTGATCACGTTTGAATCCACGTTGAGGAGCAGTCGAATCCAACCTGTAGATTGCTGGTCTACCAGTGGATCTTGTTATGTTAGATATCTTATGTGTAGTAACACTCCAGATAGTATCGGTCGCTCTTCGTTTACCACCTTCAAGTTCACCTGGTTCATATAAATATCTCACAGTGACATCAGGCATATGTTTTTTTGTGATCGCGATGGCAGGTTTCATGTTGGTTGTTCGAGTTATTTCATTATTTAGCGCAGCTATCACACTTTGTAATCTTGCAACCCATTCACGAGATCTCGTATCCTGAATGAATTCCTTCGCGTATTGATATCCAAATAACCGCTCAGCAAGTGTTCGATTAAATCGTTCAACAATTGCCTGATCACGATGAATTTCAGTATTCCCTCGTCTGATGGTAACGTTATGTTGCTTCATCAACGACGATACTGCACCCTGAAATTCTTTGCCAGGATCAACTTGTAATAGATTTGGCCATCGTAGACCACTTTGTGGTCCACCACCTCGTTGATAAATTCGTTCAAACGTAGAAGCAACCTCAGATGCTGTTTTAGTCGCTAACGGCTCCGCATCTTTGTATCTACTTGCAACATCAACTACAGTTAACGCGTACTTGTATGTGTTTTGATGTCTTCGGATTTTAATAGCATCATGTGGCAGAAATAATATATCGGCTTGGTGAACTTCATTTGGTACACTAACATTAAAATGTGCAAAGTGAATTTGTTTAGGACGCGGTAGATAAATTTGCCATATTGCTTGTTTGGATAACTAATTTTTAGCAGTAACTCGCGTAACTTTTCCTGCTTCAGCAAGTTTACTAATTGCTGCGCTACCGCTCCAATATCCTTTTGGGGAATAATAAATCGACTCCATTATAATTAATTACAAGCACCTAATACAAGTTTAGATTTCATTGCAGATTTTATTAACCAGCTAGCTAACCTCTCCTTGAAAGATTTATCAGTGATGGCATTTAACGCGTGAATTAATTTCACATCCGCGAGATGGCGCTGTTGCAAATCCTTACTTCGGTAAGCTACATCATGCGCATAACACGCCTTATCAATAGCGTTTATCGGATACTCACCTGGTTTGGGCTGATCTAAGGCATCAAGTCTGATATCAAGTCGGGTTCCAGGACCACAGTAATTATATCCTGGAAGATGTTTTTCTCCTGGGTATTTAGCCCACGGAGATCCTGGTAATTTTCCTAACTTGGCTGCAATATCACCTTCTTTTTTATTTTACCTGACGGAATAAATTTAAACTTTTTTGTGCCGCAACGTTCACACTTGCCTGTAAGCGCAGATCGATTATTTTTTGTTGTAGTGGTTGTTATGTCCGCAGTTGGGGTACATGTTCTACATTTCACACAATATAAATCCATATTATTTTATAATATATCTAATGGAGATCACTGACTTTTCTGCTACAAAACGACGAGAGCCAATCAAACATAACTCGGTGCTACCAAATTCAATTCGAATCATAATTATAGGCCGATCTGGGAGTGGTAAGGCGCAGTTGTTACTTAATTTAATAATGAAGTGGATGAAGTGGGATAAGTTGTATTTGGTAGCTCCATCTGCGGACGATCAGCGCTGCTACAGCGTATTAAAAGATTTTAATGAAAGTGTAAAAGCGCTAAACGACGGTGATGATGTTGTTGAATTTATTACTAGTATTGATGAATCACCAAGTATCGATGATATTGATAGGAGAATTAACAACTTAGTCGTGTACGACGATGTGATGTTGGACAAACAATCAAATCCTGCCAGGATATTCTCACGCGTCAGACATAAAAACGTGGATGTGATTTATGTAACTCAGCGATATACACAAATCCCGAAAGTGATCAGGGACAACTGTAACATTCTTGCGTTGTTCAACGGCGTTGACACATAGACGTTACAAAATATACATCAGACTTGGTGCAGCGGCGATATGGATATAAATAAGTTTAAATATTTCTTTAGCCGTGCTCAGGCAAAACCACATGGATTTGTAACGATAAATTTACATGATCCTCGAACACGGTATCGAGTTGGGTTAGATACAGTTTTTAACTAGAGAGCAGCAGAGAGAGCGACGACAGGCAAACCATGCCAGGATATTTTCCAGGGGCAGACACAAAAACACAGACGTGATTTATGTAACACAGAGCAGCAGAGAGGGCTGAACAACACCGAGTGTTTTCGCAAGATAGACCCTTGTATTAGCAGAAATGGTTGTATAGGTAGATATTTTCATGAGATAACCCTTCAAGTCAGCAGAGAAAGCCTATTATGTCATGTTTACTGAATGAAGGGTTTATTTTGTGAAAAGAATCACTCTATCTAAAATGTTCTCGATAGAAGGCTCTGTTAAGCGAAATAGTTTGTGGGATTCGCCCTCTCTGCTACTGTTACTCAACAAAGACGCACTTGTCCTGAAACAGTTGTTCGGTGAGGACAAGAACAATCGTTTCAGGCATCACTCAACAGCGTAATTAGTACGCTTCGTTATGAACGTGGTGCTGGTCCCCCAGAACGAATAAGTAATTGATGGAGATATACATATTAATAAAGTAGATATTTTCTACGATTGTATGACAGTTTACTAGCAAAAAAGATAATAAACGGTTAGAAGCGCGTGCGTATATTGGAAAGAGTTACTGTTACGTTAAGACAGGGGTGGGCAACTACGGTCCGCGGGCCGCATGCGGGGCTTTCATGCGGCCCGCCAAGGGTTTTCATGCGGCCTAGGAACAAGTCATCATTCGAGTTGACTCTGTTTATGTTACTCTGTTTATCAAATAAATGTGCTTCTTTTGAAGTTTAAGTTTAGTTTTTAAATATTAACAACATATTAACAACTGAAAATTAATTAGATGTTATTTAGAAAAACCTTTTGTTTTTGCTATTTCAAATATTAATTATTTTACTTAATGGAATATGCGGCCCGCGACAAGGTGTAAATTTGTGTATGCGGCACTTGCACTGGAAAGTTTGGCCACATCTGCGTTAAGATATCCTTTGTGAGGAATCATTTATTGGAATAAAAAAAAGTTCTCGTTGACTATTTCACTCTAATGTTATTTTGGAATTATTGTTAATTTTGGTACATCAAACTATTCAAGACTGTTAGTACATAAGCACATGAGACAGTTGGAGTTCATTCTGAATGTTTTATACTCTTGGACTTATGATAGAACATTTAGGATTCTGTTGGATTTAATTCACAATACGTTAAGTTCCTTTACAGTTTTCACTTTGTAAGTGTTAGGGAAATAAATTATTTGTAATTGTACAAAACATGAAAATTTCGCTTGTTTTTTGTTACTTAATTTCAGACCATGAAGTCCTAACAGTATATATTCGGCAGCACAAAAGTAGTCTGAGTACGAATAATAAATAATAAACTCTACTCTGGATATCAAAGATAAAATAATTATCTATTGGCGGAAATGGAAAAATCACTGACGACGTAGTGCGCAGATATCAAACCGAGGCTTTAACGACCCAAAAGAGGCAATTGATTTATAGGCAGGGAAAATCGAGTAACTGTTTGCCAATGTATATCGATCTGTCCAGTAGTGTATTTTCCTGACTGTGGCACCTAGTATAGTAACTTCGTTTGTGGGCGCCCGCAGTGGAAAAAGATGACCACGGGCTTTAGTTGACTTGTTTAAATCATGCGCTCTCGTGTGATTCGAGGGTAAAGTGATGGAGATTATAGGAGGCTTTAATCTATATCAGAAAGTAAAAGCCCTATAATGATACTACTGTCATTCCCCCCCCCCGTTAATGTATAAAATTAAGGGTCTGAGGATTGATTAATTCATCTATAGCAAACTGATTCACCTTCTTCAAATATTTCGTTTATTATTATTATTAGTAGTAGTAGTATTATTCACTTTTGTAAGTATTTTTTTAAACATGGAGTCCGACCACAAGTTCTTTCAAGTTAGTTAGTGCTCTCATCAGGGCGTTACCAACTCTTCTAGCAAAAATAGTACCAAAAACAGTGGACACGAAAAATAAAAATGATGAATTAAAAATGCCTTTTCAAATTGTTAGTGAGAAACCATGGGAAATGATTTTTCTTTAAAAAAATATACAAAAATTGCACTATAGTAATAATGAATTTTGCCATAAGTATAAAATATTAATAAGATTTAGAGTATAGTATTAAGTGGCCAATGGGGACAATCAAATGGTATCTAATATATAGTATCTCCAGACAAGAAAACACAATGATTATCAATTAAAAATATGTTACTTGATATATAATACCCCTTTTGTTTAATGCACCCTGAAAATAAGTACCCATATTTGATCATATATTATCTCCAGCTGCTAAAATCAGCATGAATTAGATTAGATATGGTTCTATGCAGATGCTGGTTATTAATTGCAACTTAGAGCGGAGTTAATCCTCTCAGTCAACTATCTTGTCCTTTTTCTTTAAACCGATAGTAGAGTATAATGATTTAATTGTAGTTTCATTTTATTATTTTAAATTATAAGGGGGTTTGATGAGTAGGACTGTTATTGACACTCATCCGCATGTTGATCATAAAATTGACGAATATCTTGTATGTTTACCATTGTAATAGCTAAAAAAAGTGTATTCGTCTTTTTTTTTAAAGTGTGTTCTCAAGGCGGTGCCAATATTTAATTGCGAAAGATTATGTATAAGGTCGTTTTCCTAACTTAGACATAATAGCAAAATTTGAAATGTACTTGTTTACACCCCTATATTTACATGTTGTAAAATGGACATGTAACTTGTCGTCTGGAAACACACTAATAACTTTAAAATTGAATTATGTATAACAAGGCATCATGGATTTAAATAGACAGGAACATTTGTTGTTGTTGTTGTTGTTATTATTATTATTATTATTAAGTTTGGGTTATATTTTTATTGCTGAGCCCACGATAAAATCGTTTAGTGTGTGTGTGTGTGTGTGTGTGTGTGTGTGTGTTCTTGTGTGGTATTAGCTACGATGTCGTAGCCTCAACTTGATTTGTTGTGTTCTGTCCACGAGGTACAAGTAAGGGTACTAATATTAGTACTAGTGTGGTATAAGCTGAAGGTCTGTGTACTTTCGTAGCATATTTTGGTCACGTGATGCTAGCCGGTTTAACAATGGCGGCCTCCAGTCTACAAGAACTGGAGAGCACAGAAAAATTGTCAACTGACAGCCCACAGTTACACCGGAAAGCGATCAACGAAATCAACTCTTCTGAGGAAACTGGTGTTCCACTAAATACGCCATGGACATTCTATCTGGATAAGTAAATAATGTTTGATGTCATAGCATAGTTGGAGTTTTCTGACACGAAATGTCAATGGGTCAAAATGTCTGGGTGCAAAATGAAAGTACTGTAACTGGAATTTGGAACTGTACAAGTTTAAAGTGCCCTACTCATTAGAATATCGCTATTATAGTACAATAAATTATTTTCTAAGTAGTGAAATGTGTGTAGCGCATAATGTAGTCATTGCATAGAATATTCTGTTTACACAAGTATTTGCAGTTGACCACGCCCCCTCCCCCTCTACCCGGCTTTAGCAAGATCTGCCCGTTTTTACGTTGATACAGTCACACTTGATTATTAAATAACGGGTGGTCGCTCAGTTAAGATAATAAAAAGTATGGTACCGATAGGACATATATGTGAGGTAACTAATCAATGGAAATAAGTAATAAGTGAAAGAGTATACATTTACTTTTTTGTTCCTTCACACTCAGACCAACCCGGTTGGCGTTGTTTGCGAAGAGAAATGTACCGCAACCATCATAGTACTGAGAATCATTAGGTCTTTTAGCAGATCAATGCATTAGAAGATTTCTTCTGTAAACTCTAAGGATACTAAATTTTTCTGGGTAGAAGGACATACACCAAGTTATTTCCCAGAGAGTCGGTTGGTTGAGGCCTTCTTGTATGATCTTGCAGGTGTTGATTTACTAGTAGACCATGCAGTAATCTTCAAATAGCATTGTGTTGGATTTGGTGCTTATTGGCACAGGGGCTCGTATCGTCACTTAAAATTGACCTGTCATATCTGTATTATATAATAACTACAGGGGAGGACACTTCTCTCCTTTTCTCACGCGCCCCATTTAAGAATAAACGCTGTTATTTCAAGCCACATTTTGCGTAGCATAATAAATTTGGTACCGATGTTTAGCTCAACCATTCAACTGTGTATTCTATTAAAAGTTTGACTTAATATCATACCTTTAAGGAATGCCAAATCATTTTCCCACGGTACCGCTTGACATGTACCTGATCGCGCCCGCTTAATATGCAAAAACAATGCCTTCAATGGAATACTACCTTCTCATTGGCCAACTGAAAATAAGTTATAAATAAATACAGGACGTCATTTTGTTTTAACCAATGAGAGGACAGTATTCCATTGATGAACACCAGGAAGAGGATGTGACCCAAAACACTCTTTTGAGGTACTCCGCTAACAAATGTTACTCCAGATGTGATAACCCTCTGGGATCTGTCTGTCAGAAAATCTCTGATCAATTTCCTGATGCCATTGTGGTCTAAGTTACAGAGGAGTCTTTCATGGTCAACACAGTTGAAAGCCTTGCTAAAGTCAAGGACAGCATCATATTGCATTTCTCTATCCAAAAATTTGGCAAACTCATCCACAAGAGTTAAGATACAGCAGTGATTGAACATGTTGAGAGGCAATTTGGGTAATTATGGCTGATATATGGTGCTCACTCTTCTGCTATACCTTCTAGGATCCTTATTGGAATCATGTTTGGGTTAAGCTTTCACAATAAGCTGTATAACCTTCTGTGGTAACTTGATTGTCAGGCATTCCGTAGATGGGTAAGGATCTCCATGTGGGCAGAGCAGGTCACTCTTGTCCTTTCATGTGACAGACTGATATTGTTGATTTAGTGTGTTGGTCTTGTAAAATGCCTCAGAATGTACTTTACCATGTTCCTTGAGTAAGGCCACACCACAGTTGTCTCTCTGTACAGACTTAAGGTACTTCCGTAATCTTTTCTGATTGTTAGGTTCATGGTCTTGATCAGAGTTTCTAACTGCTATCGGGTTTTTAATATATCTATAGTTGGCTTGCCATTTGTGGCATTGGGATCTTGATTTTGCTTCTTGCTGAAATTTCCGATCTCAGGCCTTTCCTATTGTTTCCTTTCTTGCAAAAACTTTGCTCTTTTTTCTGTGTTGGGCTTTAATAGATCTCTCTATTCAAGTCTTGTGTATCTTGTGTCCAGATTTGGTCTTAGATGGTATTAATTTGTTTACTAAGATGTTTGTCTTCTCTGCAGAATGTTTCTGTGTTTCATATGTGAATGACTCTTGCAAAGTTTTCAAATCTTGTACGGTCTGCATTCCTGTATTGGAAATCTTTACAAGGGGCTTTCTTCACTTTCATTGGTCATAGGTATGACATTGCATTTGTTGATTAACATTTTATTGTTTGTGAAGAACAGATTAAAGAGAATTCACTGACCCATGTTGGTGCATCTACAACCTCTTCTTGGAAGATATCCTTTTTGACAGTAGCTGTAGGCATTGGGCATTGTTTTTTCTTTCTAGCAGTAGATAATAATTTTCCCAGCCAATATCTGTCAGGTTGAAGTCTCCTTATAGTCATTGATGTGCATCATGTGGGATTCTGGTAAGGCATGAGTGAAGGTGGTCTAGGTTGTTTGGATTGGTCATGGATGGAGGTTTGTTGAAGGCACCAACATATAGTTCTGTTGCCCCTTTAACCTTGCTCATGGCCCAAACACCATCAGAATTATTGTCTGCCTTAAGTTATTCTGGCTTGTTGCTGACATACTGGTAATATGCTACCAGTAGGGCAAATACACTGCTACCATGGGGTCCATCTAAACAATCTTTGTATTTAGTGTGTGTGATTTAGATTTTTAACATAGCTTTAACAAGTTTTCAGTCATATGGCTATGTCTGCATTGTGGCAGTTTACTGTGATGTCTAGCACTGGGGCATCATGCCACACACCTTGTGTCATCATGTACCACCCAGTCACATTATCCTGAAATCGGGCAGACCAGTCCTAACACTATCCTCTTAATGCTGAGTGTCTAGCAGGTAGCTGTTAGTACCACTTTTATAAGTCTTTGGTATGACTGGGCCAGATTTTGAACCGGTGACCTCCATCATCCAAGGCAGACACTGTAACCACTTGGCCACCGGAATGGTATTGTGGTAATATTTTGAAGTTTGCTGGGAATACTTAAGCTGAGTTTGTACTGGCATGATTCTTACCAATAATAATAATAATGGCATGGGTAGAGGAGATCATATTGCTAAGTAGTTGCAGGCCCCATTTATTGATTGACAGTTATTGACTGGGATTGTTATGGCAAGTCAGGTCTAAGTCCAGTGTGGCTGTGATCTTATTTCACTGCTTGTGCTAAAGCTTATTTCACTGTCTACTTTGGTACAATCACTAAAGTAGTTTGTTTCAATCATCAAATATTTTAGTAGAGAATCTTGGCAAGCCTCATTGAATACATTCCAGCTTATATTGTTGAGGGTTTTGAACACGGCATCTGGCATACCCATACACTCTTGATAATACCATACTTCTCACAAGTCACAGCAAACACAAGGCTTTGTTGCAGACCATGCAAGGAAACCTGATGATTCTAAGGCCCAGATTTGGTTCTAGTGTATATGAGTCAGCTAACAAAAGGCTACGTAGATAGAGCAGAACGAGTTTGTTCCGACAAAATGGTCCTTTTACTTTCATTATTTTTAGGATGGTAATGAGCTAGGAGAAGAGCGGTAATCTAGGCCCATCCGTAATCAGTAGTGGCTGTAGGTTATTCCTGTCATCTTCGGGTAAATGTTTTGTGTGCATTGAGGGTAAGGGTTACTATATTATATATATTGCATTGTGGGATGTTCTTATGAGTGACCTGCTTTAAAGTAAAAAAGACTATCTTCATGTCTACAATGAAAATAGTTTGAGCAATGATACTTTGATAGTGTTATTCAGCAGGTTTTTTTCAGCATAAAAGAATTCTGTTGTTATGGAAAACCTGGCCTGATAAGTTCAAAAGAATCAAGAGCTAGAATAGGAAAGGACGAACATGCACCACCATGGAGACTGGCGAGTTCATAAGTTTACAAAGGATAAGTTTAAAGTTGTTTTTCTCTCAGTGAAGAAATATATTGTGCAAAAAATGCACCAGAATGAAGACAAAGGAGAATCCAAAGCAGTGTCATATAGACAAAATAATGTGAACCAGTAAATAGGTAATGGTGATATTTGAGTAAGTTCTGCGTCATGCATGTGACTTGTGATATAAACATAAAGGTAAGTTTGGCACATGAAATGTACATAATTCACAGATTATTTCAGGGTTGTTTTTAACCCAGGACTCCAGGTATTTCATGCATGGTAATATGTGTGGTTCTGAAAACTCGACCTTCCATATTTTAATGGCCATGATCTTATGACTTATAATGTATGCAGAAAAAAACATAGGTACCACCGTGCCCTATTTTTCATCTATAAATGGATAACTTTCGATTGGAAACTGTGACATGAACTAACATGATGTCGATACAAATAAGTAATGGGTAATAAAAAAAAAGTTTGTTTTGGCCTTCCTGCCCTGTTTTATTTTTCCTTGCTGTTTGCAGAAACATGCTTTTTTGTATCTTACTATGCGTAACTTCATACATGAAATTATATGAATGTATGCAAAATTCACTGGAATATCAAATCAAATCAATATCAAAAACTGAAGGAAACAAAATCAAAGAAATATGCATTGTCTTCAAACTGGGTGATCATTATAACATGCTGTCATGAAAGAACTGTTGATGATAGCCTAGTATTAGTAGTTCCAGTTCAACTTTGTTGACTTGATTCCTGTCAATATTTGGGAACTTTGGTGGCTAAGAGGCTTGTGGGCTGGACTCACAACCATAAATTTGATGGTTCAGATCCTACCATCAGACCAGCCAGGGTCAGCTACTGTGGTGTGTCCTTGGGCAAGGCATTTTATTCCCATTGCCTCAGCACTAAATAGCTAACTTTTTGTTGCTTGCTGCCTTGCTTTCCAAATGGCAAGTTTAAGAATTGGCAAGTTTACTATTCTGCCCTACAATTCTTTGCCAGAATAATGACATGTAGAGTTACTTTTTTTTTAAATCCACAAAAAAATGAATTGGAGAAAAATGTATAATCTAATGTCACAATAATCATGTATTGAAATCACCATGGTGACATGTGACTAAATGAGTAGTAACGTCATTTGCATAAATCTTGGTATTCGCACAACCAAGGAACAAAAATTGTACAGTAAAATGTCAATTATCCAGACACTCATTATCTGGATTATTTGCTCATTCGGACTTCTTCCATGTCCCCTGAAAATGTTCACTTATTAAAACATAAATGTATCTGTAAATTAAATGTCTCTTATTGTTTGTACCATTTCTGCTCTTAAGCATATCAAATGTCTACAAGATGTTAATATTCATTTAGTCACTGTACCTATACAGCCAAATATCTGCAAGATGTTGATGTTCACTTTGTCACTAATACCTATACAGTCAAATGTCTACAAGATGTTAATATTCGCTTATTCACTGATACCTATACAGTCAGATGTCAACAAAATGTTAATATTTACTTAGTCACTAATTACCTGTACAGTCAAATGTCTACAAGATGTTAGTTTTAACTTAGTCACTGATACCTGTAGACTCAAATGCCTACAAGATGTTAATATTGACATGGTCACTGATATACAGTCAAATGTCTACAAGATGTTAATGTTCACTTAGTCACTGATACCTTGTAATTATTGAACCCATTTATTCTATATGGATTCTTCCATTCACAGTTCTGCTTTTGGACAAAAATTCAGTCATTCAAAATGACTAATTATCCATATGAAATCATTGCTGCCCATTGAGTCCAGATAATACCACACTAATGTTCTACACCCATTTTTTACACTTAGATTACATCACACATACCAATTTTGAAAATTCACAATAACAAGTTGGGTCAGGTTGCTGGTTGTTGTTGTTATTGTGGGGTTTAATGCCATTTTTCAGCACATGATATTCTAAGCATGGCGTCCAGTATTAATGGTGGAGGAAGAACTCGGGGGGGAAAACCCCCGGGAAGAACCACCGACCTACAAGAAGCTACTGGCAAGCTTTCTCATGTATCCACCAGGTTGCTGGTAAATTAGACACTACCGTAATTAGTCATATCAGTTAGAATAAAACATCATTTATATGTGATAATATACTGTACCATTTTAATTGTGCAGAACTGTCATTCTGTCTTGGTAATATACTCTTGTGATTTAAAGTTTCACCCTCAGATTTCAGATTTCATGCTTTGCTTTTGCCAACTAAGGGTTCTTTTCATTCCATGGCCCCCACCCTAAGCTCTAAAACTTGTTGTAAACCCTGTCATTAACTGGAGTGTTGGAAAAGCTATTTCAGTATAGAGCTCTTACTGTCACAATCCCAGTGTCAAAATTCATTGATAAATACCACACCTAAAACAAGAAACTGAAGTAGAGCACTTACTGTCACAATCCCAGTGTCAAAATTCATTGATAGATACCACACCTAATACAAGACACTGAAGTAGAGCACTTACTGTCACAATCCCAGTGTCAAAATTCATTGATAGATACCACACCTAATACAAGAAACTGAAGTAGAGCACTTACTGGCACTTACTGTCACAATCACAGTGTCAAAATTCATTGATAGATACCACACCTAAAACAAGACACTGAAGTAGAGCACTTACTGTCACAATCCCAGTGTCAAAATTCATTGATAGATACCACACCTAATACAAGACACTGAAGTAGAGCACTTACTGTCACAATCCCAGTGTCAAAATTCATTGATAGATACCACACCTAATACAAGACACTGAAGTAGAGCACTTACTGTCACAATCCCAATGTCAAAATTCATTGATAGATACCACACCTAATACAAGAAACTGAAAAAGTTCAAAATCTAAAGACTGAATTAAATATTCTCAATCTGGGAATCAAGTCTTGTTTTTAATAAACCTTACTGAATATAATCCATTTTGTTTTTAGTCTTCATCCCTGGGTTTAATCAAAATTTAACAATCCAAATGTGATGATCTGGATTGAATTTAATAGTAATGCAATCAGTTTAAATTGGTATGGACTACAAATACTATATTAATTATCTTAGTTTAAATAACACAATAATTTTCTTAGTTTAAATACCACATTAATTATCTTAGTTTAAATAACAAATTAATTATCTTAGTTTAAATAACACATTAATTTTCTTAGTTTAAATAACATATTTATTTTCTTAGTTTAAATAACACATTAATTTTCTTAGTTTAAATAACACATTAATTATCTTAGTTTAAATAACACATTATCTTAGTTTAAATAACACATCATCTTAGTTTAAAAAACACATTAATTATCTTAATTTAAAATCCATTTTGTTGGCTATGATGCTTTATATAATTAAGTGCAGTACATGTATTGCTGAAAAATAAAGAAGAATGATAATTCTTCCAAATATAGTTTTGGCGAGACATTTTTATCTCGTAAATATCATCATGGCAGTCCCTCCATATTATGTAGTTTTGTTGTAGTACTGTTGACCCCATATGAGTTTGATTATTGTTATTCTCATGTTCTTCAGTTGTTTGGTAAATGAATGTAAATTATACTGTTGGTAAAAGTTAAAGGTCCTCTGTGCACATTGAAATTGATAGTGCTTGGTAACTGAGAACAGTCAGGCAGAGCCATATCACTGAGTGCATCTTACATTAGTCTTGGTCACTAAACTGCTTGATAAGTTCTGAAAGGCTTCTTGATGATCAAGTCTATGTCTGGTATTGTAAGTTTGGTTTGCTCTCAAAATACATCTCCAGAGTATATCTTGATTTTTTTCATTTCTTTCAGTGGCTGAACAAGTTGTGCTATATTAAGGAAGTTTATTAGTCTATGGATAAACTAAGTTATGTTCTTTTCTATTCATTCATTACCTTTATGATTCATAATTAGCAACATTATGAGAAATTAATAAGATTCATAATTAGCAACATTATGATAATTTGCTGTACAATATTCATAATTAGCAATTCATGTATTATGAGGATTTCCTGTACTGAACATGATGATTCATAATTTGCATTATTTTGAGAATTCTAGAAGATTCATAATTAGCAACATTATGAGAATTCCCTGTATAAGACCAAGATAAGAAAATAGAAAACATTAGAGGATTATAATGATTGAACCAAAGACGTTAAGAAAATACAATTTAAAATTATAATGGTACAGGTTATCTGCATTTTACACCAAGATTAAAGACAGGATTTTGTTAACTGCTGGTTGTACGTATACAGTATTAGACCAGATATGGATATGACTGGTCATGCATATCTCATGCTACGAAGTGTAAATAGAGCTCTTTGGTTTCTTCCTCTTCCTACACATTATCTGCTCATGGAAAAACACCATTTTCTGTCACCATTTTCTGTCTTTTTGATTGTAGAGAAAACTGAAATTCTGAACTATTTTCTCCATAAGAATTAACAAAATCATATACATGTATGCCTAATATCCTTGAATAAGCAGCCATTTGGGCAAAATGCCTATGCTTGAAAAACAGTTACTATACTTTTATACTCTCTGTACAAGCAGTGTAGCCTGTTAATTAACCCACTGATTGGATGATAATGCTTGAAAAACAGTTACTATACAGTTAGACTCTCTGTACAAGCAGTGTAGCCTGTTAATTAACCCACTGATTGGATGATAATGCTTGAAAAACAGTTACTATACAGTTAGACTCTGTACAGGCAGTGTACACCTGTTCATTAACTGACTGATTGGATGATAATGTTCAAAAACAGGTACTGTACAGTTAGACTCTCTGTACAAGAAGTGTATGCTGTTAATTAATCCACTGATTGGATGATAATGATTTATATTGATTAATACAGCCACAGTTGTCTTTTATTTCACACATTAATTATATTTTGAAAGATGCCCAAATGAAAAATGTTCTTGAAAAGTTGACCATGTGATTAGATTTTCATTAACAAAGTGTTCTAATTTATTAATTGCTTTTACATGCACAGAACATTTTGTCAGAGCCATGCAGGGGTTTAGAACTTCTTTATAGTTACAGCGTGAACTTTTTAAAGAAAAACTTGTAATTAAACAGGATGAAGTTATTTTTTATATTATATTTTATGATCTTGCTTCACATTTTTTTTACCATTTTTTACTTTGACACATGAGCATATGAAATTCATAATTTACTCTGTTAGCTTATTAAGGTCATGTATTCAGTGTTTTATGACAGAATAGGGTTTTATTTTTCTCCATGTTGTAAACTGACTTGTACCTTTTAGTTGAAGGGCAAATTACCCTTCTGTACAATATGTCAGTTTCATGAACTACATAATATCAACCTGGCGATTACTTTAGAGTCTAATAATTTCAGTTTTACATGGGCGTTTCATGCTGTGATTGTAAAGTGCACTATTCAGATGTCTACTAATTTAACCAAGTTATCAAACTCCAAAAAACGATTCATGTGTTCAATGATAAATAATTCTAACAGAACTAAACTTGAATTTAATGTGAAATTTCTAATAAGGAGTTATTCTTGAAATATATTAATGTGATTCAACAAAGACTGTTGACACATCACCACTACATGGGCCAACACAGGCACATCAACACTTCCATCATTGGATTTATTTAGGATTATCATTAAAGTTTATTCAGAACTTTAATCATTAGGACTTGTGTCAGTAATTCTTGGATTAGTTGGGATTTAAATCGCAATATCGTAAGTTCTTTTTACATTTTTCACTTTGTTTCTAGGAAGTAAATTATTTTTTGAATTTTAAAAAGCTTGTTGCTTCTCACTCTTTCTGTTATTTATTTTAAGACCATAGAGTCATAATACCTCAAAATATTTATGAAATCGGAATCTATCTGTACAATCATGGTATTTGTACATGGATGTGTTCAGGTAGTATGTTCAGTTGCCTTATCAGTTTATTTCATCAGTACATATACATGTATTTAGCTGTAGGAAACAATCCATGGAAATCCTAAGGATGTGTTACCTTAGTCATCAGAAACTTTTATATTTAGCAAATGTCATCATAAGAGATAAACAGTTCACAGGAAAAGAGATAGCAACAAGGGTTACATATAAATAGATGTTGGCTGTAAGCCTAAGTATTCATATGAGAGGAAAATTTTTTTTCATTAGTTCAGCTATATGATATCATTTCAGTTACTGTATAACATGTACACATTCAGATAATTTGGCAGCCTTAGACATTAATAAAAATGATGACATAATTAAAAGTCTTGTATGCAAGATTTGATGCATTAAGAATAATGATTATATAATTAAAAGACATGTATGCAAGATATGATAATTATGCAGGTACTCCTTGCAAAAATCAATTTAAACTAGGCAGTGCAAATGAAAGGAAACCTTTGAGGTTTTTTTTGGCTTTTGTTGGTTTAATACCAATTTTCAGCACATTGCAGTTATTTGCCTTGTATAGGTACATTACACATTTCAGTTATGTCTTGTACAGATACATTGCACATAGCAGTTATTTGTCTCATCCAGGTACATTACTCTACACATTGCAGTTATTTGTCTTGTGCAGGTACATTTCACATTTGTTATTTGTCTTGTACTGTATATCTACATTACACATATCAGTTATTTGTCTTGTACAGATACATTTGATTTGTACAGGTAAATTACACATTGCCTACATTACACATTGCAGTTATTTGTCTTGTACATGTACATTACACATTGCAGTTATTTGTCTTGTACAGGTACAGTACACATTGCAGTTATTTGCCTTGTACAGATACATTGCACATAGCAGTTATTTGTCTTGTACAGATTCATTGCACATATTAGTTATTTGTGATGCACAGGTACATTACACATTGCAGTTATTTGTCTTGTACAGATCCATTGCACATTGCAGTTATTTGTATTGAACACATTCATTACACATTGCAGTTATTTGTAATTTACAGGTACATTACACATTGCAGTTATTTTTCTTGTTTAGGTACATTACACATCAGTTATTTGTCATGTACAAGTACATTACACATTGCAGTTACATGCATTTGTCTTGTATACATACATTACACATTCCAGTATTTGTCTTTTATACATATATTACACACTGCAGTTTTTTGTCTTGTATACATACATTACACATTCCAGTAGTTGTCTTATATACATGCATTACAAATTGCAGTTATTTGTCTTGTACATGTACATTGCACATATCAGCACAATGATTTGCTCATTTAGCTGCAGACATAGTCACCACTGGTATATCCTACACACAATGTATAATAAATAATAATAACAGCTGTGGTGTAAAGTGTTTTGTTTCAATGATTTCCATGTTAGTAAAATATTTCAGATCTGTTCCTGGCACATCTGCTGCTGAATATGAAGCGTTGTTGAAAAAGTTGTATACAGTCAGCACTGTACAGGTAGGTATATGATAGTTTGTACACATTTAGCACTGTACAGGTAGGTATATGATAGTTTGTACACATTTAGAGTTGTAGAGATAAAATATAGCATAGTTTGTAAACAACCAGTAATCTACTGGGAAATATATGGTATTTTGTAAACAGTTGGCACTATAAAGGTAAATATAGGATAGTTTGTACACAGTAGAACTGTACAGGTAAGTGTAGAATAATTTGTACAGAGGTAAATATAGGATAGTTTGTACACAGTAGAACTGTACAGGTAAGTATAGAATAATTTGTACACAGTACTGTACAGGTAAACATAGTTTGTGCACAGGACTGTATTGTGAAATATAGAATAGTTTGTCCACAATTAGCACTGTACAGGTAAATATAGGATAGTTTGTGCACAGTCAGCACTGTACAGGTAAATATAGGATTGTAAACAGTAGAACTGTATATGTTGTTGTTGTTGTTGTTGTTGTAGGGCTTAACGCCATATTTCAGCACAAGATAGGCTATACATGGCGGCCAGTATTAATGGTGGAGGAAGAACCCGGATAACCCCCGGAAAGAACCACCGACCCACGAGAAGCTACTGGCAAGCTTTCTCACATAACCACATTAGCCGAATCCGAGACTCGAACCGACGCAGACAGAGGTGAGATGGCAATGATCCGTAATGGTGAGCGCTTTAGGAACTGTATATGCAAGTATAGGATAGTTTGTACAGAGTAGAACTGTACATGTATAGGATAGTTTGTACATCTTTGTACAGTGCTCATTTTTAATAATGCTGCTTATGGGAGCCATGAAAGTGACCAGCATTATCAAATGAGGGGGAGTTTAATATTGAGGGATATTCCAACAAGGCTGTACCCTGATAGTACATTAAAGTGAGGGAAACTTTATATTGGGGGATGTCCCAGCAAGGCTTTACCTTGATAGTACATTAAAGTGAGGGAGACTTTATATTGAGGGATGTTCCAGCAAGGTGTTACCCTGATAGTACATTAAATTGAGGGAAACTTTATATTGAGGGATGTTCTAGCAAGGCTTTACCCTGATAGTACATTAAAGTGAGGGAAATTTTATATTGAGGGATGTTATAGCAAGGCTTTACCTTGATAGTACATTGAAGGGAGGGAAATTTTATTTTGAGGGATGTTCCAGCAAGGCTTTACCCTGATAGTACATTAAAGTGAGCGAAACTTTATATTGAGGGATGTTTCAGCAAGGTTTTACCCTGATAGTACATTAAAGTTGGGGGAGTTTTATACAGATGGATGTTCCAACAAGGCTGTACCCTGATAGTACATCAAAGTGAGGGAAACTTTATATTGAGGGATGTTTCAGCAAGGCTTTACCCTGATAGTACATTAAAGTTGGGGGAGTTTTATACAGATGGATGTTCCAACAAGGCTGTACCCTGATAGTACATCAAAGTGAGGGAAACTTTATATTGAGGGATGTTTCAGCAAGGCTTTACCCTGATAGTACATTAAAGTTAGGGGAGTTTTATACAGATGGATGTTCCAACAAGGCTGTACCTTGATAGTACCCAGATGCTTTTGTTTTAAACTATGGTAGGCATAACAGATGATGGAGAGAATACGCACACACACTTACACACATGATGCCATTTTTAATCTATGTTTTCATATGGCCAATGATATTTCTCTTTTATACTGGGCCAAAACTGGGGATAAAAAATAATTCCAATGGTTGGAGCAAGGCAAACATGACCTCTTTGTTTTGATTCTGGAGTAGGGGTTGAATAACAGTTGTGTTTGTAATGTAGATAAGACAAAATCATTATAGTCTGTGTATAATATGGCCTTGACATCTTAAATGTTATAAATACCATTGTTTCCAAAATAAGAAAATTATATACACATTAAAACAGCAGTTTGTCAATGCCAGTGAAGTCCAAGTTCAACAGTCCGAACTGGTGTTCATGATCATCTCAAGGTATATCCACTTTTGGTAGACTGAATAGAGACTGCTGAAGCTTTCATGTGCAAAATCCAAGAAATATTGCTATCCATGGACAGCTCATAATAGCAGGTGAAACAGAATTGTGTTGGACTGATAAGTCACCTTTTTATGCTTTTAAACAATTTTCATTTCACTGACTGATTTGGAGACAATTCCTAGAACAACATGGTTTTTAGTTGTACAGCTCCTTACAGCAGATCTTTTGACTTCTGAAGCACCCTATCTAGGTTTCAGTGCATTATTGACATTCCATAGGGTCCTAGCATGTAGTACAGTCAGATGGCTGTGGTCATGTATAATACAGAGATCTTATCAGTTATTTTTATTTGGTCCCATCAGAAGTTGAGTGGAAAAACAAAATTACCATCTTTGCACCCATTTCATGATGATAATGATGAGTTACATCTAATATAAATAGACTTAAATGCGCAGATGTTATCCATGATACAATCCATGGGGTTTAATTGGTTAGATGTTATCCATGATAAAATCCATGGGGTTTAGTTGGTTAGATGTTATCCATTATACAATCCATGGGGTTTAGTTGGTTAGATGTTATCCATGATAAAATCCATGGGGTTTTAGTTGGTTAGATGGTTATCCATGATACAATCCATGGGGTTTAGTTCGTTAGATGGTTATCTATGATAAAATCCATGGGGTTCAGTTGGTTAGATGTTATCCATGATAAAATGCATGGAGTTATAGTAGTTGGTTAGATGTTATCCATGATAAAATGCATGGAGATGTAGTAGTTGGTTAGATGTTATCCATAATAAAATCCATAGAGTTTTAGTTTGTTAGATGTTATCCATGATAAAATCCATGGGGTTTAGTTGGTTAGATGGTTATCCATGATTAAAATCCATGTGGTTTTAGTTGGTTAGATGGTTATCCATGATAAAATGCATGTGGTTTCAGTTGCTTAGATGGTTATCCATGATAAAATCCATTGGGTTTTAGTGGTTAGATGGTTATCCATAATAAAATCCATGGGATTTTAGTGGTTAGATGGTTATCCATGATAAAATCCATGGGATTTTAGTGGTTAGATGGTTATCCATGATAAAATCCATGGGGTTGTAGTGGTTAGATGGTCATCCATGATAAAATCCATGGGGTTGTAGTGGTTAGATGGTCATCCATGATAAAATCCATGAGGTTTTAGTGGAAAGATGGTTATCCATGATAAAATCCATGGGGTTGTAGTGGTTAGATGGTCATCCATGATAAAATCCATGGGGTGTTAGTGGTTAGATGGTTATCCATGATAAAATCATTATATATTCAACTAGATATATGTAGCTGAATATACATATGCCAAATAATTTTTTAAAATTTGTATCTGTATTAGTCATAGACCAGAAGAGCTTATGGGATTGCCTATTGTCCATTGTCTGCTCATCTGTTGGCACAAGTTCATTATTGCTACTTCTCCTACACTACTGCTATGAAACTTTACACATCCATTCATCCCATGGTCTAGTTGGTTATAAATGAAAATTGTAGTGCTTGAGCATCAAATATAGCTGCCACAATGGCGATCTTGAAAATCTTGTTATTACTACTCCTGCTGAATGAAAAGTCATATTGGCATGGGGGTTTCACCACAAGATTTCTTGTGATGTTTAGTTAGTACTAAATATTAATGATGCTGCTTAGGCATCCAATATGGCCCACAGCAGCCATATTGAAATCTTGTTATTGCTACACCGTTATTGCTACACCGGAATGGAGGGTCATATCAACATGGGTTTTCCACTAGAAGACTTATTACAATGTCTAGTTTGTTTTAATATACTGTATTGTTGATCTGAGATCCAAAATGGTTGTCATGGCAGCCAACTTGAAACTATTTTTATCGCTACTACTTCTGAATAGAAAGTCATATCAACGTGGGGGTTTTCATCAGAAGACTTCTTATGATCTCTGGTTTGTCCTAAATTCCTGAATGAAAATGATGCCAATTTGCTATCAAAATTGGTTTCCAAGGTGGCAGTCTTGTTATCACTATTCCTCCTAAATTTATGGCCATATTGACATGAGGTTTTCACTAAAAGGCTTCTTGAATATGCAAATCCAATATCAAATATGGCCGTGATGGCCATCTTGAAAATCTTGTTATTACTACTCCTCCTTAATGGATTGTCATATTGACATGGAGTTTTCACCAAATGTTTTCTTATGTTGTCAAGTCAGTCTTAAATGGAACTGGTGCTCATCGTATATCCACTATGGCTGCCACAGGCTTTAATTTGCACAAGAATATCGGGCTGCTTCAACACACAGGAGTTAAAAAGAAGAAATCATGGTCTTATCTTTAATTCCTTGGATACATTATTCGACCATTCTGGTGGCCTAGTGGTTAGAACGTCTGCCGCAGAAGCTGGTGGTTGTGGATTCGAAGCCCGGCCGAGTCATACCAAAGACTTACAAAGATGGTACTAACAGCTGCCTCACTGTGCACATAGCATTAAGAGGTTAGTATTAGGAGTGGTTGGCCTTGTGTCAGGATAATGTGATTGGGTGGGACATCATGCTACATGTCTGCGGCATGATGCCTCAGTGTTAGACATCACTGTAAACTGCCACACTGCAGACACTGTAGCGATATGACTGAAAACTTGTTAAAGCTACGTTAAAAATCCTAATCACACACAAACAATATTCAGTCAGTAGTCCCTTCATGGGACTCTTGTTAATTTTTTAATTTATCTCCATTAAAGTTGTATTGTTTTATGTTTTTATATCAGTCTTTTAATTTATGAATTTATTTTTTTATTCAAACTCTTTAAAATTTTGATTTGAAAGAATAACTTTATAAATTTTCTTACAATTACCAACAATACTTTTTCAGAGTTTCTGAGATTTGTGTTTGTCTATAAAGTAATTTTTGAAGGAAGGAGCTTTTTACACTGAAGATGTATTTATCATGAAACCGTCTAGACGTGGTTTAGAAGACATTGATCATGAGATTTTAGGTTTTGAGGATGTTGATGGATATTGTGCTGATTTAGAAATAGTGCATAACTGGCTGACAAAACATTTGCAGTAGCAGAATCATTATTTAGATACTTGAATCCTAAATCTATTAAATTGTTGAATATTAAAAATAAAGGCCAGCAAATCATTCTTTAAACATGACACGGAGTGTCTGACATGTGGCAGTTTACTGCAGAAACTTATGCCTGAGATGTTGACATTTGAACAACTTGAAAGGATGTTTGCTTTATTAATATGTATACATTTATTAGTATGGACATGTATTTATTAAGACATCATAAATAATTTCAGGGCTTCTGGAGTGTATATAACAACATCCCAACTATAGAGACATTAAGCTGTAGGTACAGCTACCACCTGATGCGATATGAGAGGAAACCCATGTGGTGAGTGGATTCTTTAAGATACCAGTTCTCCTGTGCCAGAATATGAGAGAGAGAGAGACAGAGAGAGAGAGAGACACAGAGAGAGAGAGAGAGACAGAGACAGAGAGAGAGAGAGAGAGAGAGATGGAGACAGAGAGCAAGCAATTAAAAGGATGACTGGAATGAGGTGAGTACAAGTGAGATAAGAAATATTAAAAGGGTAAATGACATTGACATTATGACTGGAATATGGTGAGTACAAGTGAGATAAGAAATGTTAATTGTGTTTTTGACACTGACATTATGACTAGAATATGGTGAGGACAAGTGAGATAAGAAATGTTAAATAGGTAAATGACACTGACAGTATGACTGGAATAAGGTGAGTAGAAGTGAGATAAGAAATGTTAAATGTGTAAATGACACTGACATTATGACTAGAATATGGTGAGGACAAGTGAGATAAGAAATGTTAAATAGGTAAATGACACTGATAGCATGACTGGAATGAGGTGAGTAGAAGTGAGATAAGAAATGTTAAATGGGTAAATGACACTGACATTATGACTAGAATATGGTGAGTAGAAGTGAGATAAAAAATGTTAAATGGGTAAATGACACTGATAGCATGACTGGAATGAGGTGAGTAGAAGTGAGATAAAAAATGTTAAATGGGTAAATGACACTGACATGACTAGAATATGGTGAGTAGAAGTGAGATAAGAAATGTTAAATGGGTAAATGACACTGACGTTATGACTAGAATATGGTGAGTAGAAGTGAGATAAGAAATGTTAAATAGGTAAATGACACTGACAGTTTGACTGGAATTTGGTGAGCAGAAGCAATATAAGAAATGTTAAATGGGTAAATGACACTGACAGTTTGACTGAAATTTGGTGAGCAGAAGCAAGATAAGACATGTTAAATGGGTAAATGACACTGACAGTTTGACTGGAATTTGGTGAGCAGCAGCAAGATAAGAAATGTTAAATGGGTAAATGACACTGACAGTTTGACTGAAATTTGGTGAGCAGAAGCAAGATAAGAAATGTTTGTACATCAGTTCACATTATGTGCCTTTATCTAAACAATGCCTTGAAGGAAAACTTGACCTTGCATACACTGGGCAGTCACTGTTGACATGTTCCAGTTGCAGCTAAAACATCGACAAACCATTATTTGTTAACCACCTGGATGCTGATTGGAAACCAGGTTACCATTATGCACATGACTTTTATATAAGAAATTTAGAGGGGGAAAATATAATGACCATTGAGAACAGGTGACTGCTATATAAAGGTGGCATATTCATACAGGTTTGACTGTACATGTAATAAAAGTGAATGACAAATATTCATCAATCCCACATGGGAACATTTGTTAAATGACTGTTAAAAGAACCTCTATTAGAAATATAACATGGAACTTGTGTTGTTTGTGATTCTTGCAAGAATCTCTATTAGAAATTTAGCATATGAACTTGTTGTTATTATACGATTGTTATAAGAATCTTGACTAGAAATATAAAATGGGAACCTGTGTTGTCATATGATTTTTACAAAGATCTCTGTTAAAAATATAACATGGGAACTTGTGTTATATGATTGTTACAAGAATCTTGATTAAAAATATAACATGGGAACTTTTGTTCTATGATTTTTACAAGAATCTCTATTAGAAATATAGCATGGGAACTGTGTTATATGATTGTTACAAGAATCTCTATTGAAAATATAACATGGGAACTTGTGATATTACATAATTGCTACAAGAATATCTATTAGAAATATAACATGGGAACTTGTGTGGTTATGATTGCTACAAAGATCTCTATTAAAAATATAACATGGGAACTGGTGTTGTTATATGATTGTTACAAGAATCTCTATAAGAAATATAACATGGAGACCTTTGTTGTTATATGATTATTGCAAGAATCTTTTTTAGAAATATAACATGGGAACTTAAGTTGTCATATGATTGTTACAAGAATCTCTATTAAAAATATAATATGGGAACTTGTGTTGTTATATGATTGTTACAAGAATCTCTGTTAAAAATATAACATGGAAACTGGTGTTGCTGTATGATTGTTACAAGAATCTCTATTGAAAATATAACTTGGAAACTGGTTTTGCTGTATGATTGTTACAAGAATCTCTATTGAAAATATAACTTGGAAAACTCTTGGAAGAAAATCTGATTGCCATGGAGTTCATAAGTTCAGGTATGCAATGTATTTTTTTTTTGCTATTGAATATTTTAATACTTACCTGCCAAAATGGTAACCATGGTAACCAATGCTGATAATCTCTCTGGACATAAGAAAATCATCAGTCACTTGGTGTGCAATTTTATTTTAAATCTGGGTTCTGATTTGTTTGGGACATGGTCTGATTAACATTGTCTAGGGTATCCATTAAAAGGTACTTCATTTTGTGAATTTTATATATATATATATATATATATATATATATATATATATATATATATATATATATATATATATATATACATATATACATGATAAGCTATTGAGGAATGATGTTTATTGTTCTATGTAAAAAATTTATACCGACATTCATTTCTGTGCATTTTCAAGCAAACAGTTATGATGTTGATTAGGTAAGTAATTCATTGCCAACACTTTTGCTTACATGTGGAGGTCTGAATCAAAGATGCCAACATTATTTTGCATGCATGTACAAGTGTATCCCAGTGCTTGACATCACTATAAACTTCCACACTGCAGATGTCGTAGCAATATGACTGAAAAATTGTCAAAGCTGTGTTAAAAATCCAAATCACAGACACACACTATAAACATATGGCAAGATCATGATGTGCTGCACAAAAACCATGGTTATGTTTAGAAAAGTATCATTTCCAGTAAATCTTATCAAAGAAGATAAAGAGAAATAGGAGCCATTTTTAATGTCATGATATATGTTCATAACCCATAACCTGTATAAATAGTACACAGTTATGATATGCATAGCTTCACATTAAAATGCTCATGGAATATTATTACCTCTTTGTATTAAAAAATAACCAAAACTCCACAGATTACATAATTGACTGGAAATAGGGCAGGTAATTTTATGTTTGCATTCCCTTGATCATTCTGTGGGAGGGCTCATTAGGCTAATTTCCATAGGTAAATTACACAAAGTGGAACAGCCCAACTAATGTCAAATACTGTATTCCATGGTTCAGTTTATTTTAAAGACAAAAACACTGTGTGCATGTGTGTGTGCTTGTATGCATGCGTGTGTGTGTGTGTGTGCACATGCATACATGTGGTACAGTTCTAACACTACCAGCTACTTTGTTTTTGGAAGTGTATTAAATGCTTCATAGAAAACAAATTTTTCAATTTTGTTTTATTTTATTTTCTTCCAGTTTAAATTTCCAGTCATTTTCTATAGGTTTATGTGAGTTGATAACTTGTTCTCAATTGTATAATGTTGCCTTTTTGGACCATATGCATTGACTACTGATGAGGCAACAAAACACTTTGTGAGCTGCAAAAAAATACCCATAGTCCTGAAGTTAGGCAGGTAAGGAAAAAGAATATCACATATAAAATATATACTATAGAAAATAAATGTTTGATGAGAAATGTTCAGAATTTGTAAAATTTGGGTCTGGTCTATGAATTTGTCTTCCACATTTATGAAGATGGTGTCAGTTTGGAAGTAAAATTAACATCAGGATAGTAGAGATCTCATTGTAATGTTAATATTTCAGGGAAGATGAGGATAACTGTAGAGGAGGAAATTGGAAATTAAAGTGCCACAAAGACGACACAGTGAGTATATTGTATTTAATGCTCAGACACTAAATGAAGTCAAACTACATTATATACTCCCATAAGGGAACACAAAAGGTTGGATAAACAGGAGTTTGGATGAGTGAACTCTGCTTCTTCAAAATCTTTATGTTTATGATAATATTAGAGCTTGAAATTTTAGCAGTCTGGTACATTTATTTGTTTAGCTTGCCTGCACAAAGTGTAAGAGAACTTATGCCATGGCCCTGGTGTCAAAGTAATTCACATTGGAACTGTCAGCATTGGCAGGAGAACTTATGCCATAGCCCTTTGGTGTTATCAGCATTTGGCAGGAGAGTTCATACCATGATCCTGGTGTCATATTTATTGGCATTGGTGTTGTCAGCATTGGCAGGAGAGCTTATGCCATTGTCTTGGTGTCATTATGCCATAGTCTTGGTGTTGTCAGAATTGGCATTGGTGTTATCACAATTAGCAGGAGTGTTTATGCCATAACCCTTAGTAATAGTTTTGACATGGGTGTTTTCAGCATTGGCAGGAGAGCTTATTCTGCAGTCCAGTGTAATAATTGTTGGCATTTGTATAGTCAGCATTGGCAGGAAAGCTTATGCCATTGTCTGGGTGTCATTATGCCATAGTCTTGGTGCCAAAGTTGTCAGCATTGGCATTAGTAAATGTGCACCTTGTATTATTAAACCAGTGTGCAGTTGAGCTTTGCTGTCTTCTAACAGTTACATTTCTTGTTTTTATTTGTCATTCACAGCCCAAGGTGTGGAAGGAACTGCTGCTGGCTGCAATAGGAGAACAGTTATCAGATTGTATGGCACAAGGTAGGAATCCATTCAAACTTTAATGATGCAGCTGTAAAGAAATAAACTTGAATGTAACACTCAATTTAATGTGGTTTTCAAGAAAATAATATTTTTCGTTGACACTTAAAGTCTTGAATACCTATATACTTACTTATAAGTTAAGTCCAAATAGTTGACTATGCAGACCATGATCTGCTTTCTCACCTATGTTGTTTGTTCTACTGATTACTCCAAACAAACTGCATAGACCCACATCTACCAGTACCAGCACATTATGTTACAACAGATCTGGATCTCTGCAATTTGCAGTTGGACTTAATATGTGTGTATATGATTATGTCTCTAGGTGAAAAGAGGTCAGCTTGGTCTAGATATCATGGTACTCTTTCAGGTGGTCTGCTTTTGTAAAATCAGTGCTTACTGCACAAATTGAGATCAGTTACACTGATGCATAATTTTTGTCCTTTGCTATGAATTCGGGGTGAGATCAGATGTAAAATTAAGTGGTTACAAACTTTGACTCATATTCAGAAATGAAGAGAAAAAAGTTTATGCACTTTTAAAAATCACGATAATGATCTTGAGATTTCTTCATGATTTTTGCACATTTAGTAAATAAATAAAAACTTCAGTACACAAACATTTCATAAAGAGTCATATTTAAGAGTACATGTTATAAGGGGTCTATTGTCTTTAAGAGTACATGTTTATAAGGGGTCTGTTGTCTTTAAGAGTACCTGTTTATAAGGGGAACTATTGTTCTTTGAGTCTTTTAACTGTTGGCTTATTGCAACCAATGAAATCCATGAATATTGGCAACCCATATTTAATAGTCAGTTCACAGTCCTTGTCATATTCAATCAAGACATGATGAGAGTCTTATATTAATAACCTTTACTGTCCATCCATTTCTCTTTTTATTCTGTCAGTCCATTTGTTCATCTGGTTACACTTTTTGTAACCAACATAGCTCTTTAACCCTTGTACATAATTGGGTGTCATTTCATAGATGAATTGCCAATCACATATAGATATGCCTTTTAAGGGGTTACCTTTTCCCATCCAGTTTTGATGGAGTTATTGGTCTTTTTCCATTGGTATTAAAGTCTCCACTTAAGTAGAATCATATAACTAGCAGAGCTCAGAAACCATTCAGTACATTCTGATTCGGTTGTACATTGTCTCAAAAACCAGGATGTGCCACTTATGGGTTTTGTTTAAGTTGTAAACTCCATTTTGGGTCAAGGTGTGGCTGTTGACACTTAATTTCTTAAATGGACGTGGGATGTTGCATAGCTCAAGAACCATTCAACACATTCTGATGCAATTTGATACGAACACTGTTCCCTGAACACTGTTTCATATACTTGGGTGCGTCTTGTGTGTGGTTTTAGAATAGTTATGGCCCCTGTTTGCTCATCCTTCAGCTTTGATTTGTACAACATAACTTTACTAATCTTTGTTGGCATGCAGTTTTATATTGATTTTGGAACTGAGAATGTATAACACTTTGAAATTAAAAATTAAACTCATTCAAAGTCTTTTGAATGAGTTTAATTTTTAATTTCAAAGTGTTCCACATTCTCATTTTACAAGGGTTATGGGCCCTGATTGCATTTCTTCCTAACCGTGTTCATTGCAGCTTAACTTTTGTAAAGAATATTGCATTTCAAACAGTGTTATTATGCAACTTTATGAAATTTTGAATTAGATTGCTGGCATTCTGTGTCATTTAGAAGAGTTAATGGCCCCTGAATGCCCATGTACTCAAAACTTTGGTTGCTAACCGAATTTCTTCTCTTTACAGCACAGCTGCTCAGACTGTGATGCACCCACCACTACCTACTTCTAGTTATAATCTGTTGTTACTGAAAGTTAAAAGAAAGATTAAAACGTAATCCTTGGTTGAACTTACAAGCAAAATAGTAAACTTAAAGTTAAACTTTGTTGCACTTGTGAATGGCATATCATAATTACTTTGTTGACAGCATCATATTGTGATGAAATTTGTTACGTACAATATCTTGTGGCCTAGTGGTACCTTGTATGGCTTTTGTATTGTCAACTCCAGTTTTTAGAGTTATGGCCCTTGACAGTTAACATTGTAACTTTACATTGGATGTTGCTTGTAACTGTCATAGTTCAAGAACTATTCAAATATTCTGATGCAGTTTGGTAGGAATATTGTCTCTTTGACTTGTGTGTGCTTTATATGGAATTTGGTCTCACTTAGAAGAGTTGCAGACCCTTGGTTCTTTTTCCTAACTTTGGTTTCCACAAGATAGCTTCACTAAGTTTTTTGGGATTTCACCCAAATTGTCTTGTATCAGAATGATAAGATACTTGAATGAATTTGATTTCCAGCATTCCAGAATGTCATTTACAGGAGTTATGACCCCCGATTGTCTCCCCACCCATTGGTTTCATCAGCATAACTTTGCTAGACTTTGTTGTGTTTTAACCAAGCTGCTATGCATTTTTATATTGTTGAAACTTTGAAAGAGTTGAATTTTGTAGCATCAGTTTCATCATTTTTAGAAGAATTACTGCCCCTGATTGCCTGTTTCCATGCTTTGGTTTTCCAGCTTAAGTGTTTTTCTGTTTAAGGGCCCACCTTGCAAACTGTTTAATCCAGGGCCCATTCCAGTTTGCCCATCACTGCTATCTCTGCTTATTGTTTGAATGAAACATTGCAACCAGTATTAATATGTATAAATCACTTGAACTGTTCAGTTGTAATGTTCACATTTGTTCAAAATGTTAGGTGATGAGGTTGGTGGGGTTAGCTGTTCTGTGAGAGATAGAGATGACATTGTACAGCTGTGGAACACAAGGGCTGATCTCGCAGACAAATCAACTATTATACAGAAGGTTCAGGAGCTGTTACCTGATGTAGTATTTGCTGCCATTTTTTACAAAGGTAATCTCACAAATAGAGCATAAAATATTAACTCGAAATCAATTTTCTTCTTCAAATAAGTTACTTTCTCATAAATACTTTGGGGTAAGATCCACTACCATGAAAATCAAGACCTCTCAAGGAAAACAATACATTAGCATGCTCTTACAAGAAGCCTCACTAATACTTTCTACTTTGTGCCTTTGTGCCAGGTAGAGAATACTTTTGACTCTTCTCACTCCAGTATACTCTCTTCTAATTTATCTCAGTGCTCTGCCTGATTAATTGTCTGCCTTATGGTCTATACTTCTTATAATTTATATTAGTGCTTAGCCTTATTAATTGTCTGCCCTATGGTCTGTAGTACTTATAATTTATCTCAGTGCTCTGCCTTATTAATTGTCTGCCTTATGGTCTATACTGCTTATAAGTAAATGAGTATCATGGACAGAGTTGTGTCACACTTCAGAACCACATCCATGTCTGTGACTTTGATCTGCCAAGATGACATTCATCAAAAAGATCAGGTGACCTTATTTTATGCCAAGACATGAAATCTTGTTTTGCAATTGCTTCACCTTGTATTCCTTGTTAACTAGGTCAAATCAAATCTCATTCAGTGTTTGCATTTAATTCACCTGGGCATAGAGTTCAAAACCTTGAATTGACTCTTGTCTTCCTTGGGAGCATGCCTTGATGATATCTTCTGCTTACTATAAGATTCAGATTTTAGCTCAGGAATTCATTTGCCAGTAGGGTCTTCCTGCAGCAGTTGCATATTTTACTCATTTTGGAATGCTTGTTGTGAAACCCCTGCAGATGATCCTCCTATTCCCAGTGGCAGCCAAAACTTTGTCCCGTTGACTTAATTTTTCTGACTTCATGAGGTCTCATACCAGTAAATTAGAGAACCTTTCTTGGCTTATGGTGAGCATCCTGTTATAGGATCAATTGCTAGAAATCACAACACAGGCACCAGAATAACTGGTTTCAGTGCCATCCACCTGCTTTCCTGTCAAGAAGTGAGCATGGTTTGGCCCCTTCAGGAGCACTCCATGCACATCATTACCTGGAGATGAAGGCTGTGTTGAATGACTTTTGGATCATGGCAGATGTTATATATCAATCGAAAAATTCCTGGGTTGTCAATCTGATAGATCTAGCGATGGATCTGCCCAGGAAGATTCCCACCAACACAAATTTTCTCAAGCAACCATGGTCATGTTGTTCCATCCCTGCTGGAATGTGTTCTTCTTCGTGCTTGGCTCTTGTCTGGACAGCCTTGCAAGACAGACAGTTTAAACCTTTGATTGTGGAGAGACTCAAGAGAGAGCACGAAGGCCCTCCACTTAGAAGGCTTATGAGGGAAAGTGGTGTGTTTTCAGGGACTGGTGCCATATCAGTAATATCAATCTCAATCTCTAAACTGGCTGAATATTTTCTCGGGCTCTTCAAGGAAAAACAGATGGCCGCAATTGCTATCAAAGGTTGCCATCACATGGTAGACATATCTGGCATGATAAGGATCTATCAAAATCTTTAAGCCAAGCTTGATCTCACTCAACCAAAATCCTTTACTGTTTCCACAATGGTATCTTTCATGGCTCACTTCAAATAAATTCAAGCCTTTAGCCATCACTTGACTAAAGCTACTATTACACAAAACATGCATCCCAGTAGCTTTAGCTTCATCATGTCGGTGAGCGCGTTACATGTCCTTTCTATTGACCCGAACTATCTTCATTTCAGATCAGATGGTGTTGTGGTCCTCTTGACACAGCCAGGCTTTGTAGCCAGAAATAGTTTACTGTCTGTCAGTAATCAAAGAGTTGTCATTTGCTTGTTCTCTTTCATGCAGTAGCCATGCAAGATCCTGTTTGTGCTCTCAAACACTACTTGAAATGCACAGAAACAAGTTGTCTCACACACAAATGTTCCAGGGAAACATGATATCACACCTCAAGCCCTTGCTTTGTGGCAGAAATGGATCGTATGCTTGGCATACTCAGAGGTCTCACAGGATCAAAGTTGCCTCATGAAGATTACTGATCATAAGATTAGAGTGATCTCTGTGAGCCTTGTTCAAATGTAACATTTCAATTCAAGATTTAGTAGAAGCTGTTGGTTGTCATGCAGAGTTGCCTAATGAAGATTACTGATTGCAAGATTAGAGTGATCTCTTTGAGTCTGGAGTGATCTCTGTGAGCCTCATTCAAATGTAACATTTCAATTCAAGATTTATTAGAAGCTGTTGGTTGGCATGAAGATTACTGCTCACAAGATTAGAGTGATCTCTGTGAGTCTAGAGTGAGCTCTGTGAGCCTCATTCAATGTAACATTTCAAGATTTAGTAGAAGCTGTTGGTTGTCATGCAGAGTTGCCTAATGAAGATTACTGATTGCAAGATTAGAGTGATCTCTTTGAGTCTGGAGTGATCTCTGTGAGCCTCGTTCAAATGTAACATTTCAAGATTTAGTAGAAGCTGTTGGTTGGCATGCAAAGTTGCCTAATGAAGATTACTGCTCACAAGATTAGAGTGATCTCTTTGAGGCTAGAGTGATCTCTGTGAGCCTCATTCATATGTAACATTTCAATTCAAGATTTAGTAGAAGCTGTTGGTTGGCATGAAGATTACTGCTCACAAGATTAGAGTGATCTCTGTGAGTCTAGAGTGATCTCTGTAAGCCTCATTCAAATTTAACATTTCAATTCAAGATTTAGTAGAAGCTGTTGGTTGGCATGCAAAGTCAACCTTCTGGAGTTTTTTCTCTCAGAGATTTAGCTTTGCAGAGGCAAAGCTTGAATTTGGTAGGTCTGGTTGCAGCGGTCCAGATGACCAACAGACTCAATTAAAACACCGCAGCCCATCGGCTTTGCTGGATTCACCAGTGAAATTTTGTAGGTAAGAAAATTTCAATAATTATCTTCTAAACCATAGGTAGGGGTTACAGATCAAGTGACCCTAGGCTGTGCTTTTGTAATTTGGAGAATGGGTTGTCGTTAGTATGGCCAAACCAGCCATTATTTCCTAGAAGGATACCCATGGTATAAGTCAGATTCTTAGCCTTCCCTTCTCTTATTATATATTCTCCCAAGGTTAATTTGTGGAATGTGATGGAAGGAGAAAGCAAATTTTTAAATAAATTGGTTTTCTCAGAGAATACTTACTCAATGACAAAATTCCTCCCAACCACCCCACCATCTATGCATCCTCATTAGTGTACTTCTCAGCTTAAAAACTAGCGACATCCAGTGGTGGCAGGGGAAGTAATGGGCAGTAGTTATTGCTCTTTGTCTACATGAAATTGAAATAAAGATGATTTTAGTCTTTATGTATGGTTCGATTTGCTACGTAGCAGGCTTATGTCCCTAATATTAAGGTGATTGGGTAATTATTGTCAGAGAGACACAATTTACTTAAAAATTTGCTTTTTGATGGTACTTAAATTTGTGTATATAGGAAATGGTCCTGCTGTTTTCCAAAGTGGATCTTCACGGTATCTTTAAATTCTTGGATTGGGGGAAGGGCTTTTTCTGTTTTCCACAACTGGATCTTCACCTAGTCTTTTAATTTATGGGTTGCAGACTGTTTCCCACAATAGGACCTTGCGTAAGTCTTTAAATTCATGGATTGCAGAAGTGGTCCTGATGTTTTCCACAGTAAGGATCTTCACTGAGTGTTAATTCATAAATTGTGGTAGGGGTCCAATTGTTTTCCACAGATTTTCTCATGATTGTAGCAACTATACAAATTTTACCCCACAACATATAGTGAAAATATTAATATGTTGTGATGTAGAGATATTTATATGTTTATACTGCAAAATTCAACAAATATGATGTGTATTGCAGAATCAATATTTAATATGGTATATTGCAGATACAATATTTAATGTGTATTGCAGATACAGTATTTAATGTGTATTGCAGATACGGTATTGAATGTGTATTAGAGATACCATATTTAATATGATCTGTATTGCAGATACAATATTTAATATGACATGCATTGCAAATGCAATATTAAGATGATGTACATTGCAGATACAATATTAATATGATGTGTATTGCAGATACAATATTAATATGATGTGTATTGCAGATACGATATTAATATGATGTGTATTGCATATACAATATTATGATGTGTATTGCAGATACAGTATTAATGTGTATTGCAGATACAATATTAATATGATGTGCATTACTGTGACAATATTAATATGATATGCATTGCAGATATAATATTAATGGTGTTTAGTGCAGATACAATATTAATATGTGTATTGCAAATACAATATTAATATGATATGCATTGCAGATATAATATTAATGGTGTTTAGTGCAGATACAATATTAATATGTGTATTGCAAATACAATATTAATATGATATGCATTGCAGATACAATATTAATATGATGTGTATTGCAGATACAGTATTAATTATGTGTATTGCAGATACAATATTAATATGATGATATTAATATGATGTACATTGCAGATACAATATTCATTTGATGTACATTGCAGATACAATATTAATATGATGTGTATTGCAGATACAATATTAATATGATGTGTATTGCAGATACAATATTTGATGTGCATTGCAGATACAATATTAATATATGTGCATTGCAGATACAATATTACTATGATGTGCATTGCTGATACAGTATTACTATAATGTGCATTGCAGATACAATATTAATATGATGTGTATTGCAGATACAATATTAATATAATGTGCATTGCAGATACAATATTAATATGATGTATATTGCAGATACAATATTAATGATGTGTATTGCAGATACAATATTAATATGATGATAATATGATGTACATTGCAGATACAATATTAATTTGATGTACATTGCCGATACAATATTAATATGATGTGTATCGCATATACAATATTAATTTGATGTGCATTGCAGATGCAGTATTAATATGATGTGTATTGCATATACAATATTAATATGATGTGTATTGCAGATACAGTATTAGTATATGTGCATTGCAGATACACTATTACTATGATGTGCATTGCTGATACAATATTAATATAATGTGCATTGCAGATACAATATTAATATAATGTGCATTGCAGATACAATATTAATGTAATGTGCATTGCAGATACAATATTAATATAATGTGTATTGCATATACAATATTAATGATGTATATTGCATATACAATATTAATATGATGTGCATTGCAGATACAATATTAATATGATGTGTATTGCATATACAATATTAATATCATGTGCATTGCATATACAATATTAATATGATGTGCATTGCAGATACAATATTAATATGATGTGTATTGCATATACAATATTAATGATGTATATTGCATATACAATATTAATATGATGTGCATTGCAGATACAATATTAATATGATGTGTATTGCATATACAATATTAATATCATGTGCATTGCAGATACAATATTAATGTAATGTGCATTGCAGATACAATATTAATATTATGTGTATTGCATATACAATATTAATGATGTATATTGCATATACAATATTAATATGATGTGCATTGCAGATACAATATTAATATGATGTGTATTGCATATACAATATTAATATCATGTGCATTGCATATACAATATTAATATGATGTGCATTGCAGATACAATATTAATATGATGTGTATTGCATATACAATATTAATGATGTATATTGCATATACAATATTAATATGATGTGCATTGCAGATACAATATTAATATGATGTGTATTGCATATACAATATTAATGATGTATACTGCAGATACAATATTAATATGATGTACATTGCAGATACAATATTAATATGTGTATTGCATATACAATATTAAAGATGTGTATTGCATATACAATATTAATATGATGTGTATTGCAGATACAATATTAATGTAATGTGCATTGCAGATACAATATTAATATGATGTGCATTGCAGATACTATATTAATATGATGTGCATTGCAGATGCAATATTAATATGATGTGTATTGCATATATAATATTAATATGATGTACATTGCAGATACAATGTTAATATGATGTGCATTGCAGATGCAATATTAATATGATGTGTATTGCATATACAATATTAATATGATATGCATTGCAGATACAATATTAGTTTGATGTGCATTGCAGATACAATATTAATATGATGTGTATTGCATATACAATATTAATATGATGTGCATTGCAGATGCAATATTAATATGTGTATTGCATATACAATATTAATATGATATACATTGCAGATACAATATTAATATGATGTGCATTGCAGATACAATATTAATTTGATGTACATTGCAGATTATTAATGATGTGTATTGCAGATGCAATAATAATGATGTGTTTTGCTTATACAATATTAATGATGTGTATTGCTTATACAATATTAATAATGTGTATTGCAGATACAATATTAATATGGTATGTATTGCAGATACAATATTAATATGATATTAATATGATGTACATTGCAGATACAATATTAATGATGTGTATTGCTTATACAATATTAATGATGTGTATTGCAGATACAATATTAATATGATGTGCATTGCAGATACAATATTAATATGATGTGTATTGCATATACAATATTAATATAATGTGCATTGCAGATACAATATTAATATGATGTGTATTGCATATACAATATTAATATAATGTGCATTGCAGATACAATATTAATATTATGTGTATTGCTTATACATTATTAATGATGTGTATTGCTTATACAATATTAATGATGTGTATTGCATATACAATATTAATATGATGTGCATTGCAGATGCAATATTAATGTGTATTGCTTATACAATATTAATGATGTGTATTGCAGATGCAATATTAATATGATGTGTATTGCAGATGCAATATTTATATGATATGTATTGCAGATACAATATTAATATGATGTGTATTTCAGATACAATATTAATATGATGTGTATTGCAGATGCAATATTAATATGATGTGTATTGCAGATACAATATTAATATAATGTGCATTGCAGATACAATATTAATATGATGTGTATTGCAGATACAATATTAATATGATGTGTATTGCAGATACAATATTAATATGATGTGCATTGCAGATACAATATTAATTTGATGTGTATTGCAGATACAATATTAATATAATGTGCATTGCAGATACAATATTAATATGATGTACATTGCAGATAAAAAATTTTAAGTTCAATTGTACATTAAAATTGTGGAGCTTCATGAATGTAGGCCGGGGTTCGTGATGTGTGCAGTCAAGCATGTTTTCAGTGTGACAAACACATTATTTTCTGTTTTCATGCATACTCACTGGAGACACCGATTTACAGAACACCTTGTTAACAACATATCATTATTTCCCTTAGGCTGTGGTTATAATTAATTCACATTTATTTTATTCAGCTTTCCAGACCCACCAGGCTTTTGAGAGAGGTAAAGTAAAGACTGTCCGAGAATGACAAGTGAAGACATTAGGAATGTTAAGTAAAGTATTCAAGCCTTAGTTTATGCCTCCATTGCAAAAAGTAAGAGAGAGAGAGAGAGAGAGAGAGAAAGAGAGACTCTTAATAAGCCTAAATCCAGGAGAGAGACTCTTAATAAACCAAAATCCAGTACTAAGAGAGAGAGAGAGAGAGACTGTTAATAAACCAAAATCCAGTACTAGGAATAATCCTGTATTGTTAGACTTGGAATTATTTGTAGGATTATGCTGATTTTGTTTTCCTGCTTTTGATGCATGTGGATGACTTAGGTATCACATTTTAAAAGGTGTTGGTAGTGTTCTAGTCCTCATTCTGTGAGTGAGCATCATATTTGTTGCATTTAGCTTCATATAACTGTTGTGCATATGTATTTTCAAGAGTACTTTTTAATGCTAACAGACATTGGTCAGTACAGTGACTTATTTTTCATGATGAATGGATTACATTGTTTGCATTAGCTCAAATTGTTGGATGCTGTTGCTTGTGAAGTTTTGAATTTTTGTATGTGCATTTGTTTTTTAAGGACAAATAGGTAACAGTGAACTACTTGTCAATTTTTGAGGACAAATAGGTAACAGTGAACTACTTGTCAATGTGTCTTGTGGGGGTTTTATATTATGCTACAGTGGACAAAGCATTCCACAGAAGCCATGTGAGAGATTGTTATTTCTTGCCTTTATGCCACACAAGCCTTAGTCACACTGGAGTGTTTATGAATCTGTCCATTTAAAGTTTTGATATTGCAGACATAAATATTTACAAGATCTTACCGTCTTTTGAAATTTAAGTATTTCATGTGTCTTTATTGTGTATGAACTGTTAAGAAATGTAAACTGCATAAGGGATGTATTGATTGTTGATAGTCCCAGAAACATTTTTTGTACATGTAATACAGTAAAACCAGTCTTGAAAGACCACAACTTTTAAAGTTTTATTGTGTTGAGGCCAGATTCTTTATGCATGGATTTATTGATTTAACAATATTACCCATCATGAGAGACTAATTTTTTGGCAGAAGGGATGGTCTTACAATGCAGGTTCTACTGTAGTTTATTTTAAGCTGCAGTTAAATCTTGTTGTTCTCAGGTTTGTAATATGATCTGATGTATTAGTTGAAGGCAATTTTGAAGCAAATACATTGAAATATGTCATAAAAGACACTTCTGTATAGAAAAAACACCTGCTTGTAAAGGCCAATCAATAGGTTCCCATTTGTTAATTTTCATATAATGCAGAAATCTCTATTAAGGACACTGGCTCATAAAGGACAGGTTATTGTGATCCCTTATGTGACCATTATAGCATTACTGTCCACAGGTTTCAAATTTTCCAAAAAAAAGTTACCTTAAAAATTTCCCAATTTTTAAAAAGAATATTGCATTTTATAAAAAGTTTCTTGAAGAAGCAGACACTTTTGATATTGATTTGGTGTATAATTAGACGATACAATTTATATTGGTCTCAAATGTAAATTCTTGACATGCCTTCACCTTTTGCATCTTAAAAAGTTGGGCATGTCCAAGCAACCTGTGCTAAACAATATTACTTTACCTCAATTAGATACCAATTTATTATCTCACCTGGTCATATGGCTGAATGAAGCTTCTAGTATGGTTGTTTGTCCATTCACAATAGCCATTCACAGCTTCTTCCACAAGCCAATTAAAACAAAGGCATTCTGGCCTGAATGTCTTTCAAAATTTGTTCAAATGGTGCTCGTCCACCATCAGATACAACTACCATTGCTAAAAGTGGATAAACCTAAAAAATATTGTTCAACAAAATTGATCAGATTTGACAGAAAGCATCCTGGCCCGAAGGTCTTTCATATCTGATCCACCATCAAAGATGGCTACCACTGCTAAAAAAAAAGCAAACCCTTAAACAACTTCTCAAAAGCTGATTAAAAATATTTCACAAATGGATCGGGTAGGATAAGGGCCAATTTTAGCCCCTAACCAGATCCAGCTGAAACTGATAGATAAACAATGCCCCTCTCTCTTACTTGAATATGTCTTTTTCTGGACCACTTTTAATAAAACAATGTCAGAGATTTCTTCTTTGCTGTGGCATCTATTTTCTTGGATAATTAATAAGATATTTATCAACACCTATCAAGCCAATAGCTGAAAAAATAATGTTAAATTGTGCATTTGCACACAATACATAAATCACTGATATGCAACTTGAAAATTTGCTTTTCATTTTGCAGTGTTTAAAAGAAGTATTTTTGATCACTTGTTTATCTGTAGTAACATCGTGATGCCAAAACCTTTCCAGAATTGTCCTGTAAAAGGTATTTATGTGTTTCTTAATCTTTTTCCTCACAAAAAGGCAATGTAAACATTTTCTTTTCATTAGTAAAAGCAGCATGTTGTTGCCGTGTATAATGACAAATGAAAAAATGTTCAGAATGTGACATAACCTATTTTTTGTATGCATTGTGGGGGAAATTACTTTATTATAGTAACAACATTTGATACAATTACTTATATTGATCAGTGATTCCTGAATTTATTATGTATTTTTTATGGGAGAGAGAGAGAGGATAATTTTTAAAGCATTTGGTATGTGCAGCATGTATACACAGGCACTCATTTCTGTCAATACAAAATGGAAAACTCTTGACAAGATCTACTCCCTTTCTCTCAACTAACTCTATTGGTGTTTGGGAGAAGGGGAGTAGGGTATTTTAAAGTTGTAATCTTTTGACAGACACGTGCCCATGCATGTATAGAAACAGTTTTGTTACTGTACAGACTGAGAATATCAGTTTTGATTTATTCATCGTTATTGGTTTCTTAGTTTTTATTAATTTACATAGAATAGGTCACTAGGATGAAGACAAAGGAAAAGAGAAGAAATAAAAAAATAACTACAGATATAGTTATTCCAGTTGGCACTCTCACCTTCTTGTATCATCGACGTCATTGCAGCAACTTAGAGGTCAAGATTTCATTTAAAAAAATCAGATATAAGGTACAGACCTGTCTGTAAAATAATTCTCTTTATCTTCCTATAGCTGCTATGTATCTCAGATACACATGAATGGACACAGGTAAATAATCTCAACTAATCAACTTTGGGAAACAGTGAAATGAGTTAATATGAAATGAGTTAATATGAAATGAGCTAGAGAATGACTAGTAGATATTAAAAAAAAGCTTCAGTTGAAATCACAGTATTTTTTTAATACACAAAATAGTATTGGAGTTATTTGTAAGCTCATAATTCAGACCTTTGGATAGATAAAAGTTTCATTTAGTCATTAAAAATATTGAACATGAAAAAGAAAGAAATAAAGAAATAATGAGCATAAATCACTTAAGGGAAAATGAAAGGAAATGTGTTTTTAGAAAAAGGAAAGCTCAAGCTAGTCTCTCACCACTCTCTGGTATCTACATGTAAATGTAAGGCACAACCTGTTTAGCTTGACACCATTGCAACTGTCTTACTAGGTGGAAGGCACAACCTGTTTAGCTTGACACCATTGCAACTGTCTTACTAGGTGGAAGGCACAACCTGTTTAGCTTGACACCATTGCAACTGTCTTACTAGGTGGAAGGCACAACCTGTTCAACTTGACACCAGTGTGGAAGGCACCTTTTCAGCTTGACACCATTGCAGCTGTCTTACTAAGTGGAAGGCAGCTGTTAAGCTTGACACCATTACAACAGCCTTACTAAGTGGAAGCACCGGCTTAGCTCGACACAGTTGCAACTGCCTTACTTAGTGTAAGGCACAACCTGTTTAACTGACACCAATGCAACTTCCTTACTAAGTGGAAGGCACAACTGATTAGCTTCACACCACTACAACTGCCTTACTAAGTGAAAGGTACAACCTATTTAGCTTGACACCACTGCAACTGCCTTACTAAGTGGAAATCACAACTGTTTAGCTTGACACCATTGCAACTCCCTTACTAAGCGGAAGGCACAACTGTTTAGCTTTACACCATTGCAACTGCCTTACTAAGTTTTAGGCAATTACTTTATGTAGATAGCATGTAGCCCAGTTAGGTATTTTTAGGTAACAGTAAATATGCTTGCTTGGGGGGTGGGGATAGATTTAAAAAATAATATGTTCTTTTCCATATATAAGTAGTTCTCTTAAAACTGAGTTTCACTCTTAACTGTCACAATGCCAATGACAGTAGTGAAAAAGTGGAAACTTGCAAGGCGGTGAGGCTTTTAATGTTTTCAAAGCACATCGTGGCAAAAGTTGTTGTTTTTAAAGGAAAATGGCATCCTACACTCAGAAGTCTTCATTAACAAAATGACATATGCCCTAAGGCCAATTCATGCAAAATGGACCATCTCCACACAGCAAAGTATCAACTTAAAACAGATATGACTATAACAGGCTTTGAGAAAGTGAACTGATTTTCTGTTTATTTTGCAGTTATATGTATGAAATGTGTTTAGTAATAAAAATGTCATCTTGTGTTCCATTTGTTTAGTGAATAGTACTTATGATCAACAAAAAAACAGCAGCTGGATCACAGTCACTGCTTTCACGTTAACATAGATATAAGTACACTCAAACCGGTCAGTAGCTGCCACCCCTGAAGGCAAAACTGGCCTTTGTACACAGGTTCACACCTGTCAAAATTGGGTTTTGAGGTTAGAGCATCTGCCTCAGATGCAGGAGGTTGCAGGTTCAAACCCTGGCCGAGTCGTAATACCAAAGACTTATAAAAATAGTACCAGTAGCTGCCTCATTTGGAACTCAGCAATAAGAGGTTAGTATTAGGACTGGTAGGCCTGGTGTCAGAATAATTTGACTAGGTGGGACATTATGCTGCAGGCATGCAGCATAATGCCACAGAGCTAGACATCACTTTAAACTGCCACACTGCAGACATCGAAGTGATACGACTGAAAAATTGTTAAAGCCAAGTTAAAAAATCCAAACACACATGCACACCTTGAACTGAATAGCATTATTAGTATTATCATGATTATTATGATGTTATCAAGATTGTTTTATGTGCACTATTCAACAAAATCATAAAATATGCATTCTCTCCTTAATTTATCTTTGATACAAGATTATTATATGCTGTACTCTTTAATCCATCCTATAAATGAATCATCACTGATCTGATTTTTTTTTTGTGTACCATAATTTCACCACTTTACTGACAGAGAAATCAGCTGTTCAGAAACAACTCACTGAGATAAAAAAGTTAGCTATGTGTGAGAGGCCTGTACTATATAGGGAATCAAAGAAGCCATGTATGGCTATTTTTGTGACCCATGAACCAAAGCTTCACCTGACAAGTATTAAGATTTAATGACCCCTGACCAGAATAAAATGGGATGTAAATTATATCTATTCTCAAAAATGAACTTTTCCCAGAGATGGCTTTAATTCACGGGCAAATAGTTGAAAATATTAAACAATACCTAGGTATATCACATTGGCACAAAAAGTGAGTTTCAATTCTGCTGCAATAACATGACTAGTTTTACCACCATTTAGCAAACAAATTGCTTCAACCCTCTCCAGAATAAAAAGTGTCTCGCTTTTGAACCCAATATATTGACACCTTTGAGTTAGAATGAGCGTGACTGGGGTATGGCGAGTTCAAGTAAGATATGAAATGTTTTCACATGAATTTAAATGATATACCTCAATCTTAACATCACACAAAAATTTGAATACTTAGAGCAGTCACTGCTGACATGTTCCAGTGACCACTAAAGGCAGGGAGTTAAAAAAAAAACACCTAGCCACAGAAAGCAGATGACCATTACTCACGGGACAGGTACAAAATTTGTCAAAGGGTAGGAAAGTTTGAATGGTCATTGTGATCAGGTGACTGCTATGTACATGTAACCACTTGGATAGGTCAACTGTGTGTGTGTGTGTGTGTATATATATTACATTTTGTAAGGAACATAGTATACAAGATAGTGCTTTATAATCCATACATTATCTTGGATATTTAATAATGACTTACTTTATCCAAGAATACTTATGCTTAAAAAATGGTGCATACTGTGATTGACATTTGAATAACAAAAATGTCACATTTCTGATTTTTCCGGATTTCATTGGTTTGCATAAAGTTTTAGTGAGTATTAATTATTATAAATATATATAATGGATGTTTTGGGAAGTAAAGAAGGACAGTAATTTGCACTTCTTACTTTAACATCTGACAACCATTATATTTGAAATTTTGCATGAGATTTAAATGGTAATCAATTTGCATTGTTTCTCACCTTTCGTAAAAGTACCACGATTCATATTTCTTAGCACTATATTTGTGCAGATGTTTATATAAACAAATCACTTTGCTCCTGCAATTTTTATCTGAGTTATTATCCTTTTTATGAAACTTGGTATTATTTTGTCACACTCTGAATATGCAAATTTCAACAACTCATCAAGTTCCTGCAATTTTAAAATGAGTTGTTGCTCTTTTTGATTTACAGCTGAATACAGTGTATGACAATCTTCTGAATATAACTAGTCTGATTTCATTGGATTGCCATGAAAGTTGGCATGTGTTATGATCATCATCAGAATATAAACATTAACAAATCGCCCTACTCCTAGATCATTTGTAAGAGTTATTATCCTTTTTGACATCCCCCTCTCCCATTTTTATTGGATTTCCATTAACTTGGTAAACATCATGCACATATCAACACAACACATGACATAATTTTGTGGGAAAAACTAGTGATGTTGTTTTTGATAAAATGCCTGAAATTTGGTAAATATTATGGTTATCAAGTGAAGATGCACTTATCAACGAAACCTTTTGCTCCTGCAATGCTTGAGTTATTGCCCTTTTTGTCCTGTAGCTTAATGCATTGTATGACATAGTGTCATTAGCATTAGTCCCACAATTTTTGATGGATCAGCATAAAACTTGGTAAATATTATTGCCATCACTTAAAGAAGTGCATGTTGTCAAATTACCATATTCTCTTAAATTGTTTATAGTTATTACCCATTATGACTCTCTGACTGGACTGAAAGACAGAATCCTGTAAATGCAACTATTTTCAGTTTCAACAGATCGTCATGAAACTTGGGAAATGTTATGACCATTATACGTAGATTTACATATGGACAGAGCACTGTTTTCCAGTGAGTTTTAAGAGTTATTGGCTTTTTTTAAAAGTTGTAGCCAAGTGCAGTGTACATCTGAATCTTGTGAATTGCCATGAAACTTTGCACATGTTATGACAGTGGGCATATTTACAAATCACTTTGCTCACACAAATTTTATTGGAGTTATTACAGTTGATGTCTTGCCTCAACATTTAAGATTGAATGTTTTGTGAATGCAATTTGTCTGGCACCTTTTTTATGGATTGCTGGGCAGCTTGGTACATATTATGGTCATTATCTAGTAATGCCCATATTGACAGATCTTTGTACTCTCCAATTTTTTAAAAAGTTATTGCCATTTTTAACTTTCAGCTGTATGCGTTCTATGATAGAATTTTATGAACCTTGCAGTTTTTAGTGGGTTGCTGTGAAATATTATTCTTATTATCAGAAGACATGCATGTTGACCAGTCATTTTACTGACACTGCTTTTAGAAGAGTTATTTGCTTTTTTTATGATAGACTTGTTTCCATCGAGTAGGGATAGGCTGTGAGGAGGTAGGGGTATATTTACATGAGCAAAAAGCTGCTTAACACTTCTTTTGTTTACTTGGCAACCAGTAACTTAGAAATTTGGGTAGAATAACATACAACAGTTAGTTACCATTACATCAGCTAAGGCAGTGGTGCACAACCTTTTTTGGCCAAGGGCCAGATTGCATTTTCTAAGACCACATGAGGGCCGCAAACACTAATTTCTTTAATATAATTACTGTTATCAGGCCAGATTTCTGTGTTGTTTTAATTTGCCCTGAAGGCAGCACAGAACACATTCGCGGGTCGGATCCAGCCCATGGGCCAGTGGTTGTGCACCCAAGCTATGGTCTGATCTCTATACTGGACATTTCCAAAGAATTTTTTCATACAGTGAGAATTGAGATATCTCAATACTTTCTGTTTGTTGTTTCCTTGATAAGCCATTAAAAATGGCAAAGAATGGTTTTGGGGAATGCAAAATCTTACAACTGCTGTAAGTGCTTAAATAGTTTGAAAACTATTCTGAAGAAGTTTCTAAAAACCTGGATTTATAAGGTATTGTTGTTTTTCCTTTGATTCAAAACAATACCATGATGTCTTTTTCTTGCTGTGGGTGTTTAAATACATTTAAGTAATGCTGTTTATAAACAGTGAAACATGGTGTTGTCACATGTTTAAATAAATGCATCTTCGCTAGCAATGGTTCTGATAGGTTAACCTTATGAACACCTTGGTGGATTGATCAGATATTTCTGTGCTTCGGATCTGTGAATTTCATTGGATGTGGCTGCAGGCTACCATATCCAATCAAAAACAATTTGTTCAAATTTGAACACTGTTTCCACATGATCGAGACAAGGTGAGCACACAACTGGAATGGACTCATAAATAAGCAAAAGTTTCCACTGCCAGTTTTTTGTTTATACAAATACATCCCTTCACACAAATACACCTGTCTCTCTGGTTTGTAGTCATACTTTCGATGTTAAACTTACAAAGTAGTTAAACTTACAAAGTATCCCTCTGAAGTCAAGTGCCTCCACCATTTTTGACCGATTTACAATACATCGCTTTTACATGCTGTTAGTTAGTTGACATTATGTACAAATGGATGCAACTTGTGAAATCATATAGCTGTCACTAGGACAAAGCACTAAAATATTTGAACGATCCACCAAGGTGTAGATATGGTTAACATATCAGAATCTTGGCTAGCATAGATCAAGTACATACACATGGTGCTGTTTCTAAACAGTGTAACATTATACTTTGTCACAAGTTTAAAAATATATGCAACTTGTGTTGTTTCTAATCAGTGTAATATTATAGTGTGTCACAAGTTTAAAAATACATGCAACTGGTGCTGTTTCTAAACAGTTTAAGACCAAGGTGGTATCACGTGTTTAAAAATACGTGCAAATGGTGCTGTTTCTAGTTAAATTGTTTGATACTGATGTCACAGTACATATATGTAATTATGGCAAAAATAGATGAGATGTTGCAATGATATACTTTGGAAAAAATGTTTATGCATGTCAAATAAGAATGAAACTAGACATAAAATACCTAAATAACAAACTGCCTGCATCTCAAACCATTCTTACATTGTTTTTGACAAACATCAGGAGATCTTATATTCAGATGTTATTATTAATGCCTATGCCAAATGAATACAGAGAAATAACAAGCATTTGATAGAAAAATATATTGTCACCGAAATAGTGAAATAATTCAATAATTTACAATATTTTTTCCTGCATAAAAATGTAATGAATTAACTTGGACAAGGACCAAAATTTTAAAAGAAATACATGAAGCAATAATAACACTAGCAACATGGTAATTAATTTATTAAATCAATTGCTGTCATGACTGGGTTAAAATGATTTCTATCTACAAGTCGGTTAAGTTTTTGGCTTTTAACTTCAGTGAAATCCTCACATGAGCTTGTGACAGATACATGCTATTTTAACATGTGACATATATACAGTGGAACCTGTCTTGAAAGACCACCCCTTCTGCCAAAACATAATGGTCTCTCATGACAGGTGGTCTCTCATAACAGGTTATAACACTATATAATCTCTAAATCTGTACATGGAGAACCTGGTCTCTCAAGACAGGCGGTCTCTCATAGCAGTGGTCTCTCAAGACAGGTTTTACTGTATATGCTCTTTCAGCTCACTTGTTCCAGATTGGAATCATTACAATTTACAACAAATACAGTGTTATAGTATTGAATCAAAATTTCTTAATATCGTAGACCTCCTTCCAGATGGATGGATAACCAATGACAAGTAGCAGCGTCACAAAATGTTACTGTTACGGTGAAGAGAGGGAAGTGAGGCACATGTTTTTGCTTTAAAAAGTAAATTCTTTCTAGTTATTGATTTGTTATTATCTTACAAGAAACAGATTCAGAGCTCTCTGCTTTGAGAGTGTCTACTTGCACTCTTGATATCAAAATTTTGGCAAAAGGTTACTCTTCACACTGAAGTCTCAGATTTTGGGAAAATATGCCTCTGAACCTGCATTTTTTAAATTCTGATAGGTCCTTTGTACACTCCTTAAACCTTCATTTAGAAGCCTGAAAACTTTGATAGGATTGAGTGTGCATTTCCTCATGTTTGTGCATTTTTTTCTGTTATTAATTTTATGCAATTTTTATCATACCAACATGATGATATCTATTCCTGTGTAGATTGAAGCCACAAGGCAATAATTACAAAGGTCTGACCTTAAAGCAGAACTATATTGATGAAGTTTCTAATGAGTTATTTCTTTATTTCCAATTCTGTAATATCCCCTTCTTTGTTGGATGCCGTCATGTAATGAAATCCAATATCATTATTACAGTGTTTGCCTTTTTATTTCATTTTAAATTCTACTGGTCATAGACCAGAAGAGCTAATGGTTTGGTCTGTTGTCCATCATTTGTTGGTCAGTTAGCAAAGTTGGCTATCACTACTACACCTGAACTATTTGCAGAATGGCCATGAAACGTTACACACACGTTCATCCCATGTTAGTGTTGGTTCTAAATTAAAATGGTGCTGCTTGGACATCTAATATGATTACCTTGGTGGATATCTTGAAAATCTTATAGCTGCTCCTCCTGAATGGATGGTCATATCAATACGAGGTTTTCAGTTAAAGAGTTCTTGTGGTGTCTTGTTGGTTCTAAATGAAAAATATTGCTACCAGTTGCCGTCTTGAAAATCTTGTTATAGCTACTCGTAAATGGATGGTCATACAAATCTGGCATTTAGATGGGTGTGCTCTTCGCAGTATTTTATTTGTTATGCATTTTAACATCAAAATTAATAACATTACCAAGTTTCTGTCTCCTGGTGTGGATTGCTCCTTATGTTTACAATTTCCTAATAAGTTATCGATCAAAACACATGCTACAATAAAGACAATTGCAAGAAACTATGAATATGATTCATAGTTGGGCCACTGTCAGTGGTTTTAAATTCTTCAAATCAAATATAGTGTGCATGCATTTCTGTTAGCTATGAAGGCAACATGATGATCCTAAACTTTGACAGAAAACTCGCCTTCATTCCATATACCGGTACTAAGAAATTGAAAGCTAAATGCTTGAAAACACTTGATTACTCAACACACACAGTTCCCATGCTACTGGGAAATCAGGAATGTCGGGAGAAATAATTTTTCTCCCAACCGTGAAAAGTCCTTGAATTTCGCAACTATTGATGAAAGTCAGGAAGGGAATTTTCTGCCACAACTTGACACATTCACGTAATTGAGATGTAACTAAACTGATTGTGAATTAAATTTATCGAGTTCTAACCAGAATATTTGGAGGGTGGATATTTGGTGGGTGGTATGGATCATTTGGGTGCTTGCAATAAACATATATGCTGAGTCAATCCAAACGCTCAGTGGATTAGATTCGTCTAATAGACTTTTATTTTTAAAGTCAGCTCGATATCTGCATCTTTCCTAACATGGAATGTATGAAAACCAGTCTAGCATCACAAGAGGCCAACATGGTGGTGGCAAAGCGTAGCTGCTTACCGGATGGCCAAGCAAACTTTAAACATTAGATCGAGAGATACATGCATGAAATCAATATGAAAATTGCTTATTTTCTCAGAAATTATGAGTGTTAAAATCGTTATGTCTTTAATCTGCTGAAAGACAAGAAAAAACTACATTGTTGATGAAGTATGATCTCTGTACTCATGATCTGCATTGCTAGCTGCACAAGTACACAAATCTAACAACCCACATTTTCAAATGTTGTAGAGAAAAATATAAAACATTAAATGAAAGTTGTATACTGGTTGTAATAAAAATACAAAAACGAAAGAACACAAAATTCTCCATATTTATATATTCTGAGAACATCTTCTGGAGTTTTGTTGTATCATGTGACTACCACGTTGACATGTGCTGCGTGATAAATCGGACTGGCCAGATTGCTGGTTTTTACAAAAAGTATCTGACTTTCATTTAATATAATTGAATTTCTGTACAACATTATAAAGGAGTTTGTTCTTGATATCAGGTGACTATTGGACTTCCAATGTCGTCGTTTGAGATTTGTGAAGTCATGTGACTTGTAATGCAAATGGCGAGTACCAGGTCAGGTTTCATCTATGCTGTAGTTTCGTCTAGTCTGTCAGTGGATTAAAAGACATAACGATCATAATACTTGCCATTTCTGAGAAAATAAAATCATTTTCCTATTGATTTCATGCAGATATGAGTCGATATCACAAAAGTTTAAATTTTCTAGGTTTGCTGGTAAGTGACTACCATATGTCAGTACTGCAAGGTGGTGGCAAATTCCAAATTTTCGAAATGCAGTTGCAATGACCCCACACCCCAACCTAAATGTCCAAATATGTAAAATAGGGTGGGAATATTCAGAGGAAACTTAGATTAGAAAATGGACTGCTATTCATTTCAAGCCAAATTTGTAGTCCAAATTTTTTAATCTCAGAACTGAAATGAGAAATTGTCGTCCTTTGTATTATGTATTAAAAAATGATACGAGCCCCTGCATCAATACAGGGTTGGGGACTGGTTAAACGATTTACAAGGAGACAAGTTGATTTTACAAAAAATTCAGTCCTTGTTTATACAACAGTATCTAATTTTGAAGGTCTTTTGTCAAAATTTAAATAATCTCTTTTGAAAATGTTTTTTAAATGGTGGATTTTTAACCAGATTGTCTTAAGGAGATTAGGTTGTTTGAAAAATCTTGTTTGGAATTTTATTGGCACAGATAAATTCAGGGTTAAACTCTTTTCATTACAAGATAAGATCCTAATTATTTGCTTCTTTTGTTTTTTTTTTATACTGTAATTGGAAATGTTACTTTCTATGAGATGCATATATATATATTTATTGCTATAGAATTCTTTAGAATTAAAGGTTTGAAAGGAAACAAAACATAATTTATGTTCATTATGTTGTTCCCATTTAGCAACTTAATGCAGCAAAACAAAATTAGAATTTGTATTCTGTACACTGAAATGACTTTACATGCCAATTTATATAAATGTAATCAAACTTGTTTCCTGTGATACATTTTGTGGTTTTGTACATGATTATCTTTTCTGACTTTTTGGAGAGTCTTGAAAGAGAAACATCTATAGATTTAGAAAATGCATGTTTTCTGATCTAAAATGTTCTTTAATTCCATTCAGTAATGGTCATATGTGAACCTTGAAAAAATTAATTTCATCCTGGAAAAACCCTGGAAATTTATCTTTAGAAAAGCGTGGGAACCATGAACACAGTACTTCATTGTGAATGGGATGCTGATAGATATAGAATCTTTATTAGAGATCAAAACTGGATTATAGTTGTGTTGTTTATGGTCCAGCCATATAGTTACATATGAAGAAGTTTGACCCAATGCACTATCAAGCAATAAGACTCATTTTGGGAGTGTTCAGGACCATCCCCATGTGAAAGCCTTTTGGGTGAAGTGAACAAGTCACATCGCAGAGAAACATTATCTTTATAATATGCTTTAAAATTAAGATCCAACCCTTTAAACCCTGCTTTGCATATTTTCCAACCCAAATAAAAAATATTATACCAAAATAAACCAAATGCCATACCTACTTTTGGCATTTGAATATATTCCAGCATTGACAGTACAAAAATTGACCTTTCAAACCTCGGAAGTCATTGGTTTCTTTAACAACTTCTAAAACAAAAATTTACAATGTATGAAGAAAATAAAAAATCTGAAATAGATCCTTCCATTTCTCGTAACTTACAATAAACTTCTCTCCAAATTTAAGAACTACACAAGAATCTACACTGATGGCTCTTATGGTGTATTAGGTAAATTAGGGTTATTATCTAATTACCCTTTGTACACATCATTTACATACACCATTGATTGGCACTGTCATATATTATCCTCACCATCACATTGTTGTTTGTGTATTTTTATCGCTCATTAGTAATAAACCTTTTTAATACATACATTTTTATCATATGACCTTTTTGTGGTGATATACAACCTTACAATGCTGGTACACCGTAAAATCCACAATCGACCAACCAACAATCTTGGATTTACAAAAAAGAATTCTTATGATATCTAGTTGGACCAAAATGAAATTGGTACTTGTCTGACATCCAATATTGCTGCTACAATAGTATCATGACCCCTCCTATATGGATGGTTGCATCAACATAGTGGGTTTTCACCAAAAGACGTATTATGATGTCTAAGCTGGCTCAAAATAAAAATGGTGCTGATCTGATCTCCATTATGGCCACCAAAGTGCTCATCTTTACAGTCTTGTTCATGCTACATGTACTTCTCCTGAATGAAATGTAATATTACCATGGGGTCTTCACTTTTTATTATATTTAGTTGGCCCATAATCAAAATGGTCATGATCTGATTTCTGATATGTAATATATTTATAGGTTACTGCATTTGTATGGGAAAATATGAATGAGTTTTGGGATGGAATACTGCACGACCTAGGGAGTGTAGTATATCCTTTGACAAAACGAGTTCATATTTTCCCATACAAATGCAGTAACCTTTTTATTATATTTTTTTATTCTACCCAAGGTTTAATTATATAGCCACAATACACTAAAAGAAACAACATAAATGAATGTATGCCGCATTCTAAACTAAATACACAAGCGTATATTCATCATTACACAAATCAACATTATTACTGTGCACATAACTCCGCACAGATAAATTTGAACTTAGTTGTGCGCTCGACATAACTTTCGAAAGAAAATGGTGTGTCTAGTTGAAATTTGGAGTCATATTGTGAATTGGAATGAATAGATTTTGGTATTTTTCTCGATTCTAGGAAATTTCGTGATTATGGACTGGATTTGTATGTGACGATTCCACATGAGATTTAATAAGCTAGGGAGAAGCATGTTGACATCTGCAGATGTGTTTCTGTTTCTGTCATTGAATGTTTGAAATCATAATTTGGGAAAAATATGAAGTCTTTCAATTGCAATTATCAAAAAGACGCTATGGAATTTAATGCTTATTTCATTTTGAGTGCAGTAAGGAGGATGCAATTACACTTATCGAAATTACAGTACAATTTCAAAATGTGTAATCCAGATTGAAAACCTATGACTTGGCTCATGTAATTCGGATTTGCAGAATTAAGAAAAATACATTTTGAGGAAATTCAGGATGAAAAACTAAGTATATTTTATTTTGCCATTCTTATCACCAGCTAAAGAAGAGAGTATATGACTTGTCACTTGTATGTTATTTGTAAGGACCTTATCTTGCGTCTGTTATATACTGTAGCTAGCCTAAATCCGTAACATTATATCAATGCAAAATGTGCCAAAGCAGCTGGTATGTGGCAGTCCACAAAACATCTGTTTTAGTTCATTCAGAAACAAATTTAAACAACCACAACGTAAAGAGCCTCTTACGCGAGTGTACATGATTTGTGTACAAATCAAAAGTGCTGGCGTCTGTGTCCATTGTTTGTTTACAACTGAAAGTAGTTCCTTTATGCACGTGAATGCTATATGTGTATTGTCGCGCAAGTTCAGTATCGGGTAATACTGAACTATTCTGACAATGTAAAGTTAACGGGGAAAAAAATGAGCATATAATAACACAAGGTTTTTCACCATAAGACTTTTTATGCTTTGTTGGTCCTAAATGAAAATGATGATTTGATTGCTGATATGGCTGCCACAATGGCCATCTTGAAAATCTTATTGCTAAATCCTTATGAATGAAAAGTAACACTGCCATGGGGGAGGGGGTCACCAGAAGACTTCTTATCTAGTTGGTCTAAAATAAAAATGGTTGTATCATCATGGGGTTTTTGCTAAACAACTTCTTATGATGTCTAGCTGGTCCTAATAGTGCCATTCAGTCATTCAAATTGGCTGCCAGTCTTCAAAATCCTGTTTTCATGCTAAATGAAAGTGTTTATAAAGGCAACATGCTCTTCAGTGGGTTTGTCAGACATTGAATTCTGTCACTGTAAATATCAGTACAGCTAACTGATCAACACATTTTCCCACTCAGCAGGTGGCTAAAGCAAGATTGGCAAGTCTTTGAATTTTGCCACCCACCTATCACATCGGTACAGAGGACTCCTGCCTGTGATTTCTGCATCCCAGATAAAAAATCTGCATCCAAATACATGTGATTAAGCGTTTCCAAGACCTCTGATTACTGGTACATTTATAACTACACCTTTAACATTTCAGGGGAGAATACTGTCTGGAAAAGTCTTATTTTCAGCCTTTACTGTCTATATTTTGAAGGAAATTTGACCGCTTAATCCCCATCTCGCTAACTTAGGTTTTTGCAACATAACCTCATAAGTGTTACATTTTATTCAAATTTTGCTTGCAGCTTTATTGTCATGTCCACCTTAATGGAAGCTTGATACAGCAATCATTTTTCCATCACTGTTTGTCCATCTGTCCTTCCAAACCCTACTGTAATGTAAATGTTAATATTTTTAAGATTAATGTACCATGTTAAAGATTTTACTCTCAAGATAAATAAAATGCTAGGCTTGCCAAAAGAGGGGGCTGTTGTATTACATCATTATTAGCTTAAGTGGCCATAAGTCTAATTCAGTTTACATGAGCAATTGCTTGTTACCACTCCAGAGACCATATTTCTAATTCGATTTCTATCCAGGTTGGAACATGTATTAAATGATGTTGCAGAATGCTGACAATTAAATCTGTTCAAGGTCTCATCAGTATCAAGCTGCAGACCAAAAACTGAGTTGAAAATCAACAATCTTTGTCAAAGTGATGTGGTGGACTATAAGTCAAGAGGACCATCAGGGGCCATAACTCCTGTAAATGTGGTGGAACATTATGCCCAATCTGCATACATGCTAACCCTTGATGAGGAAAAAGTGTAATCCAAGTGGACAAAAAGAGGAATCCAAGCAGAAAACGAGGAATCTACAAATACATGCTAAAAATTCAATAAACAATGATTTATTTGCAACTCTCATCTTTTAACATCCTTTACTGCTTCAAGTTTTCATATGTAGCACTTTTAGCTTTCGAAAGCAACATATTTTCATGTTGCATTTTAAAATACTTTGTACCAGCTGAGACCATGAATGTTTTGCACACCAGTAGAGCACAGTACTGGGTTACTGAGCCTGGATCTGAATTCACTTTTATTTTTGTTAACAATACTGAACAATCTCTCACAGTCAGCATTAGAATGGTAAAGAACCAATATTCCTTTCATAACCTGACAAAGAAGAGGAAATTTATATCTTCCCGTGATTGTGTCTTTTAGCTGGGAAATAAGGTGCCACTGCACATCAAATCTATCTGCATTAAGTATATTGTCAGGTAGAATCCCAACTTTATACTGCAGGAATTCTCCTTCCAGATGAGCCAAGGTAAGCAAGGATGGTAATAGAAAGGGATATCTCTTGACAAAGAATCTAACACACTTTTGAAGCTTTTTGACTATTTCTCATCATTTACATCAGCAACTGAAGCATTTAAAAGCACTTCATTTCCATAGGGGAATTTCTGGAGCATGTAATCACAGTCTGTAGCATAATAATCTCTAACAATATCATAAAACACCTTCACAGCTAGAGTAGAATTGTGTTCTATGAATTCTCTTGCTTCTGCACCAATAGCAAGATCTTCATCATCTTTCTATTTAGAACTCGGTAAATAACACCTCAGCATTTATAACATTCATGTCTGTAATTTAGTTCTGCTGTAGATAAGTTACCTTAGTCTTGGAGTTTGTAAGACAAGCTAATTCGATGTGTTTCTTTGTTTTCAAGTGTTTCTCCACATAAAATTTACCACCATGTTCAATATTAAAATCGTTTCCGCACAGACTGCAATGAGCATGATGCTGTCCTAGAATATAGGGAATCATATCGTTGCTTAAAACTGACCTGTTGTACATGTACTATATAGTACATGTATGCTGTCCTAGAATATAGGGACTCGTATCGTTGCTTAAAACTATATAGTACATGTATGACAGGTCAATTTTAAGCAACGATACAAGCTACTGTGCCCGAGAATGGAACACTGTATTATGCCATTCATGTATTAATCTTTGAAGGATTCGGTTTTTTGTTGTCTTTTTCTGATCCACCTGTGAAATTCTTTGATAAAATATGTGCTCTAACACAAACATCGACTAAAATACATTTGATTACTTTTAGCACCAAATAGTAAAATTATTTCCACACGGCCTGCAATAAACGTCATGTTATGCTGCCCTCATGTCCTCATCTTTGTAGGATTCTGTTATTTTATGTTTCGTTTATTTTTGGCCTTTTTCTAATCCATCTGTGAAATTATTTGGAAGGAGATATTTTTGTTCTCATACACTGACTAAAATAAATTTTACTTTTTAGTGCCAAATACCTATAGACTGGTTCTGTACTAAATATAAATTAGAAAAAAGAATCTGTGAGTAAAGATTAAAAATTAGAAAACCAGTCTGTTCTCTCCTCACTAAGCCATACAGCTGCTAAAAACAGAATACAAGGTCGAAAGTTTGAAAGTAGAACCAGCATGTTTCTGGGTAATAGGATAGTTGCTATAAATAGAACATAATACTGTTAGGAAAGTGCACGGACAAACGTACTCTTATATTGTAGTTACGTAAAAGCCGTCTTTTCTCAATTATGGTCTGTGGGATTAATGGGATGTTAATAAAAACAAGAAAACAAACAACTGATTTTTTTGTAGAAGGTGGATATACCGAAAAAGTGTTATATATACACGTTTATGCGTAAGGCATAATTTAGTGAAAAAAAGCGTAATGATTACACCAAAAGCGTAATGGATGGCATGTATGAATCTGGTTGAAATCCAACAAGTTGTGTAACTTTGATCACAATTAAAGTCCCATAAAGGAAATGGATCAATGTATCAAAATTTACAATAAAAGACATACAATTTTACTGCATTACTAATATTTACTTTTCAACTTGCATATGATAAAACTACTAGGCAGTAGCTTGACATTTGCTAACTTCACTTTTACATATTCAAAATATTAATAACATTTGTACTTTACATTGAGGACAAAGTATATCTATCCCAGTACTATTACTTAAATCAATAACAAAGTAAGCATGCATTAATCAAACTGTACAGAATGAGGAACAATTATACTCTAACTAACGCACATGATATATGTCAGTTCCTTTTGTTTCCTGGTTTGTTTCAACTAGTTCAGTGCTTGGTGTTCCAAACTTAAACAATAATTTCAGACTTGCAGTCACTCATGAAAACTGAAGGTGTTTCCTAACCTTTGTTTCCCTCTTTCTCTTTAACATTTTAAACAATTCTTGTCTGATGTTTACATCACAGCATCATAATGATTTAAAAGAGCAATATGCCACCATTAGCTCTTTTACCAAAACTCAGATGACCACTGCATTCAATGCAATTTCCACAATGCCTGACAAGTTCAAATCCTGCTTTTTGGCTCAAAATGCCCCTACAAATTCCCTTCTGATTGCATGTTTCTCAATACTGGCATCCCTGTGAAGGAAGTGGCTGCTAAAAACTATTAGAAAATCTTGATTTTCTTGGAACTTACCATTATACATGTCTGATGTTTTGTTATGACTTAAGGGGCAACTTAATTTTTACAAAAATGAATCTACCATGCTTTATTCAGCATACTGGAAGAGACACTGCACCTCCCAAGTAGAAAGCTCCCAACATAAACAATTGATGGGGTACTATGTCTAATACTGTATTTTGCCAGCATAAAGGCTATGCAGAACTCAGGAAATTGCATTTTTTTTGCCAGCATAAAAAGAGACATATATCTTCAGCTTGTAATTCCCTGGAAGCTTGGAGATGTTCAAATCCAACATGTACTTCAAGTATCAATCCATTGGCTGTACAGGTTCTGCTACTTTAAGAAGTCATCAGACAGCTGTGACAGCAAGTCATCACTGAGATCTGCAAAATATTAACACAACATATTGATATTTACCATTAATAATTATGTCATTCTTAAAATAAAATTTGAGGAAAAATGAGTTTTGTCATGTTTGATTATACAAGCTGAACCTAAAATTGTTCTTACTTTATCTTCCTCTGCCTTCTAAAGAAGGCAAGAGTTGAATGAGAAATGACATTTTTTCTGGATTATGATAATGATTTTCCAGAGTAATGATAAGAAAAGTCATTTGCTGTAGCTGTCAGAGATCTTCATGGTCTCTATGGCCTTGGACAATGGGAGTCAAGGACACCAAGTTTTCATCAACAGTGACCAGCAGGAAAAAGTGGGATCCAGGTCAGGAAAGGATAAATAATTACATTTAAGACTAACAATCAAATTTTAATATATTTTATTGCCTATAGTCAATAGCTGAGGATGTTTTAGTCTCAGAAACTCATGAGTATGCAGGATGCACAGCCTTATAACACTGAGGGTCCAAGTCTAGCTTTTCATGTCTCCTGAAGGCTTTACAATGAGCCAGGGCTATTCTTATATCTATTATGTTTCTCTAATCATTGTCATCTGATTTAAATCACCTTGAATATGAAAATTAGTGACATCCCTGACTGAAATCAGCTTGAATATGAATTACTGACATCATCTAACTGAAATCACACTGAATATGAAAATTAGTGACATCACTTTACTGAAATCACCTTGAATATGAACATTACTGACATCATCTAATTGAAATCACATTGAATATGAACTTTAATATAATCATCTAGATATCTAACTCTAGATTGAAATCACCCTGAATATGAACATTACTAACATCATCTAACTGAAATCACTTTGAATATGAACATTACTGACATCATCTAACTTAAATCACTTTGAATATGAACAATACTGACATCATCTAACTTAAATCACATTGAATATGAACATTACTTAAATCTAACTTAAATCACTTTGAATATGAACAATACTGACATCATCTAACTAAAATCACTTTGAATATGAACAATACTGACATCATCTAACTTAAATCACATTGAATATGAACATTACTTAAATCTAACTTAAATCACTTTGAATATAAACATTACTGACATCATCAAACTGAAATCACCCTGAATATGAACATTACTGACATCATCTAACTGAAATCACCTTGAATATGAACATTACTGATATCTAACTCTAGACTGAAATCACCTTGAATATGAACATTACTGATATCTAACTCTAGATTGAAATCACCTTGAATATGAACATTACTGACATCATCATTGGATTGAAATCACCTTGAATATAAACATTACTGATATCTAACTCTAGATTGAAATCACCTTGAATATGAACATTACTGACATCATCACTGGATTGAAATCACCTTGAATATGAACATTACTGATATCTAACTCTAGATTGAAATCACCTTGAATATGAACATTACTGATATCTAACTCTAGATTGAAATCACCTTGAATATGAACATTACTGACATCATCACTGGATTGAAATCACCTTGAATATGAACATTACTGATATCTAACTCTAGACTGAAATCACCGTGAATATGAACATTACTGACATCATCTAGCAGAAATCACCTTGAATATGAACATTACTGATATCTAACTCTAGACTGAAATCACCTTGAATATGAACATTACTGACATCATCTAGCAGAAATCACCTTGAATATGAACATTACTGATATCTAACTCTAGACTGAAATCACCTTGAATATGAACATTACTGACATCATTTAACTGAAATCACCGTGAATATGAACATTACTGACATCATCATTGGATTGAAACATTATTAACATCATCTGACTGAAATCACTTTGAATAAGAACAATACTGATATCATCATCTAACTGAAATCACCTTCAGTATGAAAATTAGTGACACAATATTTGCAAGGTGACATAGCAACTGAAAATTCATTCACTGTAAAAAATGTCATCTTTAATTTTCCACATTTTGTGAAGTGATTTTCTATGAATCCAGATAAGCCTATAGTGTATATGCAAAATATATTGCAATTAACTAATGCAAATAGGTATGAAATGTTCCTCTTCATAAAAAAACCTATATTTTCATTAAATATGCTCCTAAAAGAAAACAGAAAGGTGTGTCAACATGAAGATGTGGCTAAGTACTTTTACAGGTGTCAAAATTAAGCCTAAAATAACTGGAATATCAAAATAAAATATATATATATATATATATATATATATATATATATATATATATATATATATATATATATATATATATATATATATATATATAAAACAAGCTGCTATTGCTGTTAATAACAGTGTTACGTATACTGACAAATGATGGCAGACACCTGCTTCCAAGGGAGGTTAATCTGACTGAAAAAGATTAAAAATACTTTACATACTCACCATCCTGCCACAAATTGTCCTCCTCTATCTTCCTCTTCACTCCAGACTGTGTTTCTGTCCTCTGTTGAACAGTCAAATTCTCATCTGTCAAATGACAGTTTGCAGTCACTCCTATGGAGGGACTATTCAGACAGCTCCTTGGTTTGAATGACCATTTTGACTTAAGTTTATTTGAAAGATGTTCTTCCATGTTTTGATTTAATAAATTCATGTTTCTTTCATTTAATCTCTGTCCTTCAAAGAGAGTAGCTATATTGGCAGTACTCTGCACTGCAGAATTGTGCTGATTTAATTGTGAATCTTCACAATTTGAATTTCCTAGAAGCTGACATGACCTTGTGTTTGCAACACTCTTTGTAACAAGATTGATTGAGCCTGTATTCTCAAGGTTGTGTTTATTCCCATCTTTGCTAATACCTGAATTCTGTTGTCCATATTGTTGAGATTTTGTAGTCTGATAAACTGCATCTGAATTAGTATTAAATGAGGTAGATAATCTTTGTTGTGGGGCACTGGATGGGGAAGTTCTGGACTGAAATCTCCAGGGGTTCCCTAAAGGGGAATCGTTACCTGATGAGACATTAAATGCTGAAGTCACTGTTGTTGCAATGCCTACAAGTCCTGGAACAGATGCTGCTGATGCACTATTGGAACTTTTTGAAGATCCTTGTTCTATATGATTCTGCTTATTTACAGAACTATTCTGAACAAAAATGGTGCCTACAGTCCGGTTTGAGGTCTTATTATCTGAAAGAAATGACTGCTCATTTGTAAGCACTGATTGAGTACTGGCACTTGGTGTACGGTTCTGCATTTGAGAACTTCCAATGTATGGCGGTCTAACACTGGCAGCTACGTTGCTTGGAAATGGACTACTGACTTTAAGAATCTGTGACCTATTATCAGAAAAAGGCATACCTGCTCCTTGTATATTAGGGCCAATCTTAAAATTATAGTTCCTTCCTGAAGCAATAACCCTGGACATGTTTGGAGTATTCATTCTTTGAACTCCACTGAGTAACTGAGGTGTACTATTCTGTGCACCTGTAACGCTCCCAGGTGTTCTAACACTTAAATTTCTATTTTGACCTGGGGTAGTAAAAAGTGGTGTGCCTTCTTTATTTATGAAATTTACATTGTTGCCAGTCTGAGTTTCCCACTTCTCCCTCTCTTTAATTTCCTGTTCCTCCTCCTGACAAGCTTGTCTGTCTAATGAAAGCAACACCTCTGACAGGGAACAAGCCTCTTTAATGCACCATACCTTAGCAAGGCCTGTCTTCTTGTTCTGGTAGATAATAACAATATTGGATGGAGTGATGTTCAAATAGTGGTTTCTGCTAGTCAGACTCAGGACACTCACCTTAAAACAACACAAGAGAGAGTAGACCATAAGAACAATTGAAAATTTCACAGATCAATTATGAGTTGAAATATAGATATTTGATTTATAAGTTGAGATTCTCACAAAAACAATTTAAGCTGTGAAGATAGCAAACCATATTCTATAATGAATAAGAAAATTCACCTTGCTTCTTGTTTACTTAGAATGATTGTCAGAAAAAGGAACAATATTTTAAAAATGGGTGCCACTTAGAATCTTAAAAAAACATTGTTACCCTGAAAATATAAACTGATCATGTGTTGTATTTTCACAAACCTATTTTATTCATCACAAAAATTTATTTGTACAGCCATAACTATAAGGTGCTTGTAATAAGCATAATGTCTATTGTACAAGTTGGCATACCATATATCAGGCATACTGGAACCCCCATACAGCATAATGGAACCCCCATATAGCATAATGGAACCCCCATATAGCATTTGGAACCCCCATACAGCATTTTGGAACCCTCATACAGCATTTTGGAACACCCATACAGCATTTGGAACACCCATACAGCACAATCTTCAGTATATCCACTGCTGACAAATAAATGTTTACCATGCAACTCGGAGAGGACTGAATCAACTTTTCTTATGTCAGTATTATGAAATCATTCATTAAAGGTTAGTGGCATGGTTCTAATATTTATTGGATATGCTATGACATCATTCAATAAAACTAAGTGGTATGGTTCTAATATTTATTGGATATATTATGACATCATTTAATAAAGCTAAGTGGCATGGTTCTAGGATTTATTTGATATATTATGACATCATTCAATAAAGCTAAGTGGCATGGTTCTAATATTTATTGGATATGCTATGACATCATTCAATAAAACTAAGTGGTATGGTTCTAATATTTATTGGATATATTATGACATCATTTAATAAAGCTAAGTGGCATGGTTCTAGGATTTATTTGATATATTATGACATCATTCAATAAAGCTAAGTTGCATGGTTCTAATATTTATTGGATATGCTATGACATCATTCAATAAAACTAAGTGGTATGGTTCTAATATTTATTGGATATATTATGACATCATTTAATAAAGCTAAGTGGCATGGTTCGAATATTTATTGGATATATTATGACATCATTTAATAAAGCTAAGTGGCATGGTTCTAGGATTTATTTGATATATTATGACATCATTCAATAAAGCTAAGTGGCATGGTTCTAGGATTTATTTGATACATTATGACATAATTCATTAAAGCTAAGTGGCATGGTTCTAGGATTTATTTGATATATTATGACATAATTCATTAAAACTAAGTGGCATGGTTCTAGGATTTATTTGATACATTATGACATAATTCATTAAAGCTAAGTGGCATGGTTCTAGGATTTATTTGATACATTATGACATAATTCATTAAAGCTAAGTGGCATGGTTCTAGGATTTATTTGATACATTATGACATAATTCATTAAAGCTAAGTGGCATGGTTCTAGGATTTATTTGATACATTATGACATAATTCATTAAAGCTAAGTGGCATGGTTCTAGGATTTATTTGATACATTATGACATAATTCATTAAAGCTAAGTGGCATGGTTCTAGGATTTATTTGATATATTATGACATAATTCATTAAAACTAAGTGGCATGGTTCTAGGATTTATTTGATATATTATGACATCATTCAATAAAGCTAAGTGGCATGGTTCTAATATTTATTGGATATATTATGACATCATTCAATAAAACTAAGTGGTATGGTTCTAATATTTATTGGATATATTATGACATCATTCAATAAAGCTAAGTGGCATGGTTCGAATATTTATTGGATATATTATGACAGCATTCAATAAAGCTAAGTTGCATGGTTCTAGGATTTATTGGATATATTATAACATCATCCAATAAAGCTAAGTTGCATGGTTCTATGATTTATTTGATATATTGTGACATCATTCATTAAAGCTAAGTGGCATGGTTCTAGGATTTATTTGATATAGTAGATGTCGTTATATATAATATTCTTCATTCAAATAACGAAAGGGATTGATTTAAATACCAACAAAAAATCTGAACAACCTTAGTGAAATTAACACCAAAACATGTGCATATAAAAATCTTCACAATTGTTACGACTTTCCTTGTATCTCCACCAATGTCTGTCTACTTCATGTTGTAATTATAATGTTACTAGAAAGAATATATCAGAAAAAAAGTCAGTAAGCATCCTATGCATTTCTTGATTATTAAGTGAGGGGAATATATAATACTCGACTCATAAAATTATTTTCCAGATAGACGGTAACAGGTCATCACTGCACTTTTTTTAAATGTAATTATTTTTTATTTTAAGACATTTTCTGTAGATCCTAGTGCAACAAAATGCACATGAATCTATGAACATCTTAATGTCTTTAGAAAGTAACGTAAAAACTGTGTCTTTAGGCCACGATGAATCATTGATCTGATTTCAAGGTGAACTGACAAAGTATATCACTGTGAAGTTTTTAATGTAATATCATGTTTTACCCTTCACTGATCAATGAAAGTAATTTTTACGAGAAAAAATGTCAAAAAAATATTTTACATGTGACACATTTTAAAGTATCACTCTTACTGGTATTGTCACTTACCTCACTTGACAATGAGGTCATGATACTGTCACTTACCTCACTTGACAATGAGGTCATGATACTGTCACTTACCTCACTTGACAATGAGGTCATGGTACTGTCACTTACCTCACTTGACAATGAAGTCAAATGAGTCCTTTGCATTACAAGCTATATTTAATACCATTTAAATTACATATAAAAATTTGCAAATAAGTCATATAATACATAATAATTAACAACCAACAAACTCTTTCTCTGTTGTTTGTATCTGAGCTTAAATGTTGTTTTTTGGAGGGGTCAAATGACCTGTCAATATGTAATTATTTATCTGTCACTATCGCCTTTCTTACTTAGCTCTTCAGGGACATAGTTATCTTTGTCATACTTCCTTTCTTTTATTAGGAAATGTCTAGAACAGAATAAATAGTCTGACTCCCAAATCATAGGCTCCCTTCAGACTACTTTTTCACCTTGACTAGGACTACACTAACAGAGCCAGGTCTGAGGAGAGAATCTTGCAATAGTGACAGGTAAATATCCCCCCGCCCCCATAGCAGTAATACATCATCTGTTACTACTGCCATGCTGAATTTGCCATTTCAGAGGGTTGCTGATGGCATTCAAAAAATAGGTATAAACTGGTGTACTAAACCTTACAGTAGTGTTATTCATTGCTGTAACCTGGCTGAAAAGGTTGAGCCACCTTTTAAGCGATTACTGTTCAGCACAGTGAGCATATCCCTTTGTTCTGATACATCAAGATCAAAGGTAATAGAAAAAAGTATTATGTGACTGCCAAAATGCAGGTCTCATAACATGAATAAGAATGATAAAGAAAGGCCCAGGAAGTGACAATGACCCTGAATTCATGGTTTTTAAATTCTCCTGAAAGAAAGGGAATGGATGAGTTCACAATTGAAAAACCTGTTACTCCAGGCAAAACCAAAAATACTTCCTGTGGGGAGGAAAAATGTGGATGTGAAGACCTGAATATCAATAAAGACTGCCAAGTAAAAGAGCTTTACAAAATTTGGGAGCCAGTGGTCTCCATCTTGAATGATGACTCCTACAGGAATATGTTTAAGGAGGAAAGATCAATGAAAAGCCAAAACACACTGCATTTTTGGACACTCAATCAATTTAGAAGTAGAAAACTAGTGAATGTTCTTTCTTTGCCCTGTCTAATATGCCCTTCTCAGCCAATTCATTATCAAACTCATAAAAGTCCACCAACACAGAAAGGACATCTTCATCCTGTATTCACTCCTGTGCGGATGCAGGACTTTGCATCTCAATGTCTCTCTGATGTGAGGGAGTCATGGGAATAGGGGTATCCTTGTCCCTCAAATGGAGAGTGAAGGGACTGTCCTTATTAGCAGACCTTACAGGAAGATGAGAATGCTTCTTCCACTTCCTAGAATGTACAGAGTGAGAGGACCATTCCGTTGTTTCTTCTGCACTTGAGCTGACATGTTAGGTCCATCATGTGACATGATTCATCTAAGTATCTAGAGACCAAGACGTAGGCATCCATGACACAATAATGGGGAAGGAGGATTTTCTTCCCCACATCCCACTGGGATTGAAAGGGAACATAGGAAAAATCAAGTTGATATGGCCATCAATTCAGGCGGAGTAGTGGTAAAAGTATTTTTGGACTCGGTAGACATCATAAGAAATCTTCTGGTGAAAACCATGACATTACATTCAAACCCACTTATCTTGACCTCGGTTATGTCGAGTGTTTTAGCCTGCTCTAAAAAAAAGCCTTCTTTGTTATGCTAATTTTTTCCCATTTATCTCGACCCCTGTTAAGTTGACAACTCCATTATGTTGGGCATAAATTTTGTTCCAAAGTAACATGTGGACCCGCTTAATTCGATGAAATGCAACGTTTAATGTCCATCTTCGAGGAATTTTACAACTGATTGGGCATTTCTGCTACTACTGGTACCTTGTACCGCAAGGATGGAAAAGGCTGGTACAGACCAAGTTTTACCAGTACAAATGCTAATCAACGAATCTCATCAATGCATGGTTTATCACTTGCACATGGTGAAGAAAATTATATTGTAAACAGTATTTTAGAGTAAGAGAATTGAATGAATGCATTTCTGACCTTTATGGGAGCTGCATTCATAATGGAGAGCGTCACATATCAACACCATGACAATATAGTTTGTTCCACACTGCATCGCGAATTTTATCGATCTTTAACTCAGTAAATTATCAGGTCAGCATCATTAAACGTAGCTAAAAATACTTGATTCATTTTACACTAAATATTTAAAATGAATTAGGTAATTTTAGCTACATTTAATGACGCTAACCTGAAAACTGAAAGAATTACAGATAGGGTAAAATTCACGATGCTTTTTGGAACAAACTAGAGTGTTATCACATTCCAATATTGTTACACTCAGTCACCAACTTAATTCATACACGATTAAAAACTTCCTTTTAGAGTTAAAAGTAAACAGTTAAAGTGTTTCCATGGTTGGAGCAAGTGTAAGCCTTAAAATTCAGCATGATCATGTGACTTAAAAATATCTAGAAATAGAAACCGGCAATATTCACAACCCAGCTGGTACCCACTCCACCCCCAACAAAAGACATGGTTATTAATTTGTTTTGAACAAGAGCAAATAAAAGCACAAATGGTAATTTTTAAAAATCATAGCGCACAATATTTTTTTTAAAAAAAGAAGTCCCTTGCTGTGCCATGATTACAGATTCTTCAGCGCAAACAAAATGAAGCAGAAAGTGACTGGTAAGAGTAATGTCTATGAAACAGAAAACAGATTGCTTTCATTTGTATTATTTTATCTTGAATCAAATATAAAAGCCTTGCACTCCATGAAAGTATCACGCCAACAGTTCTTCTGGCTACTGTTCCGGTGGCCTAGTGGTAAGAGCGTCTGCCTCGGATGCGGGAGGTCGTGGGTTCGATCCCTGGCCGAGTCATACCAAAGACTTACAAAAATGGTACTAACAGCTACCTCGCTTGGCGCTTAGCATTATGAGGTTAGTGTTAGGACTGGTCGGACTGGTGTCAGGATAATGTGACTGGGTGGGACATCATGCTACATGTCTATGGCATGATGTCCCAGTGCCAGACATCCCTATAAACTGCCACATTGCAGACATCGTAGCGATATGACTGAAAAATTGTTAAAGCTACGTTAAAAATCCAAATCACACACACTTCTTCTGGCGCTATGTTGTTGCCGACAGCCACTAATCAAAGGGGGGGGGACATGCGACTACAACTATATGAATAGAAAAAGTCAGCTTCTTACAGATGTTGAGACGGTTAACTTTAATGACTTTAAATATATTTAACAGTTTGTCGGTACATGAATACTGACGGAACAGAGGCAAATTTTATTGGTAAAAACCGACATACCGGTGTCAAAGAACAAAAACAATCAATTTTCATGCACAGTTTGGTTATTTACACTCTGCTACAAGTTAAAGTCAACACTAAGAAAAGAAAATCCTATAAAATAAAATAAAAACTAAAAAAACAGTATAGTCCTACTTAATGGGATGTTTGGACAGACAAAACAACAGATGGATGCACAGGAAACAGCAATGGGTGCATTACTGAAATCATACAGAAACATAATCATCCAGTTCACATTAGTTTGACTTATTACCTGTCTAAGTACTAGTACAGAACCAGCTTGGAATTCTGACTCATATTCCTTCAACACATCTCTGTGCACAGTTCCCTGCATCTTGCCTATAAACAATGGTGATATTTTATGATAAATTGTATCACGGAAAATATCAAACTAAATGAGATTTTAAAAACATCGAACTCAAAATTCTTGTAAATGTTTTTTTTAAGATAAGGAGCCTTTTTATCAGCTATTGCATTATAGCAAAATTGTGGCTGTAATGTATTCATGTACTGTATATTCTCACTTATAAATCAAGTCCAACTGCAAACTCCATAGACCAAGATCTGCCATCGCATATTTCACCAGCAGATCTGGGTCTATGCACTTTGTCAGAAGTAATCAGTAGCAGAAACCTTGACCTACTTGTGTATTGTGCAATAGCAGATCTGGGTACACATTTTTTGCAGTTGGACATGCAAGAGTATTATATACAGTAATATATGTATCAATTCTTGTTTAGAATATAGCCATGTGTGTGAGGTTTATTTTTTATTTTTTATGTCAACTGTAGGGCTGATGGCGAGGTCAAAATCCTTTTTTTATGCATGCTTCTAATTGGAAGAAAGGAAAGAAGACCTAAATGTCTACATCTTACAATGGCTTTATATAAAGAAGTAGAACAACCCCAGTGTGTGCAGCTTTGAGTGAAGACCTTGGGATGAGTGGATCATTCTGTTTGTTTCAGTCTGGACAGTGAAATCAATAAGACATTGTCCTTCAGGGAAGTGGTGGGTTTGAATGGGGATTTGTCAATGACACAAAAAAAAATCCCAACAAAATGGCAGAGATCCATGGATTTGGATCTCCCTTACCTTTAGAGATAACTAACAGAAAAGTTATTTTAAAAAAGATGAGAACAGTGTCCCCTGCTATGATCAAAAGTCATTTGCTATGTACCTGTAATCTGACTAATCTCCACTCTCCAAAATGGCGGTTGTGGATTTCATTCAGTACTTACGAAGTTGTCATGATTAGAATCACAACTATGCAAGATTAAATAACTTAGGTAAAGGCTCTGATACTGATGTAGGCAGCAATTAGTTTTTATAAATTATCAAATTCAGATGACTTAGTGATATAGACGTAGACGAAAAACGTAAATTTCGAGTATGGGAAATGGCAGCTACGGTTGGTCATGCGGCCTCACTGACATGACGGTGAATGAGATCTCTCAAGATTTTAAAGTACATAAAATATTCTTCCGTGAAAAATAATTACACAGCTATATCAATCGGACTTTACTCTTAAATTTTTCCACATATAATAGATGTGTACCAAAAATGTAAAATGGTGAAAATTGCTGAAAATGGTGAAAATTGCTGTTAAATGTAACATATACTACATTGCTTAACAGTTCACAGGCAGGATTTCATTCAGTACTTATGAAGTTTTCACAATTGGAATCACAACTATGAAAGATTCAATAACTTAGGTAAAGGCTCTGATATTGATGTAGGCAGCAATTAGTTTTTATAAATTATCAAATTCAGATGACTTAGCGATGCAAACGCAGATGAAACACAATTAAATTTCGAGTATGGGAAATAGTAGCTATGGTTGGTCACGCGGCCTCACTGACATGACGGTGAACGGGTTCTCTCAAGATTTTAAAGCACAAAAATAAATCCCCGTGAAAAAACAATTACGCAGATATAACAATCGGACTTTACTCTTAAAGTTTTCCACATGTAATAGATGTGTACCAAAAATGTAAAATGGTTAAAATTGCTGTTAAACGTAACATACACTACATTGCTTAACAGTTCACAGGCAGGCTATGTGTATGCGGTCGACTAGGTAACAGGTGTTCTATTTATAGCACGCTGCACTTTGTCACTATGCTCTATAAGGTAAAGGGTTAACACTTGCATCATTAAAATTGTTTATTATCTCTCACCTGACTTATCTTTCAATATAACACTGGCATCTTTAAAATTGCACATTATCTCTTACCTAACTTGTCTTTCAATATAACACTGGCATCTTTAAAATTGTGTATTATCTCTTACCTGACTTGTCTTTCAATATAACACTGGCATCTTTAACATTACTTATTATCTCAAACCTGACTTATCTTTCAATAAAACGTTGGCATCTCTAACACTGCTTATTATCTCTTACCAGACTTGTCTTTCAAGGTAACACTGACATACTGAATTGTTCTTTATCTCTTACCTGACTGGTCTTTCAATATAACATTGGCATCTTTAACATTGCTTATTATCTCTTACCTGACTGGTCTTTCAAGGTAACACTGGCATCCAGAGCAAGAGTATCCACACTTTCAATCACTGCAAACATCAGGGTGACCTTGCCACGAGGTAACTGTTTCCTTCGTGCCTGTGATGAACAATGACATGTCATTTTTATCAGTTTATCAAAGATGTGTACAGGTAGCAACCAAATGAAGAACACAAAGCAATACTGAACACTTCTATCCTTGCCTGATGCAAAATAAACATGAGGAAAATAACACTAAATACACCTACTATCAAAATGGCATTAACTGTTGCAAACATTTTGCATCAGATGATTCGAACTATTTGGGCATCTTCAAATGATGACCATAACATATCTAAAGTTTCCTGACCATCGATTAAAAACTGATTCTAGTACTGTGCACATGATTCTTTCACAAAAAACATCATGACTGAAGTCAAAATGAGCAATAACTCAAATAAAAAAGCACAAGAGTACAGTAATTTGTCAATATCTCCTGATAATTATCATAACATTTTCCCATTTCACTGAAATTCACTGTAATCTGACAATAGATAGGTTGCAATGCACTTAGTCTTTAGACTAAAAGGGCAATAACTCTTTAACAACTGGAGGAGAAATGTAATTTGTTCACATGCATCTAAGGTGATTACTGTAATATTTAAGTTTCACTGTAATCTACCAAAATCAGAAGATTTTTTACACTAATGAAATTGTCACACCTTGCATTATGATACAAGACAAAAATTACAATAATTCTAACAAAAACTGATGGAACAAAGTGATTATCAGTTTGCACATCTTCAGGTGATAACCATAACGCTTATAAAATTTCATAGCAATCCATCAAACACTGTGGGACTCGCATAACAAGATTCTGTGCTGAACAGATGAATGGATAACTCATATATACCCCAAACATCTTGGGGTATAATAAAATCAGTATAATTATGTTGTCAAAAAACCACCATAACTTGTTAATTCCTAAACAGACTACAGATATAAAAAATAAGAATGGCATCATGTACAACACATTATACACCTACCCTGTGCATAACAGTCCTCATTAAAGCCATTAGTTGGGTATATTTCATTCTGTATTATTCTGTATCAATGACCTGCATTTTGATGAAAGTATGCAGTCTTAAACTAAATATAATGAACAGAAACCTTTCTTATAAGATTTACCATAACCATGACCACTCACCTTTTGACCCCTAAATCTAAAGGTTTCTTTTCTATTCTACATGCAAGTCATCCACAAAGTCTGGACAAGAAATTTCTCCAGAACAAAGCTGTTTTGCAAAATGCTTCTTTCAACCATAATAATTTTGACCTTTGACTGTTTGACTCATTAACCTCGATGTTTGACCTTATGAGCCCAAAAGCTGATAGGCCACATTCTTACCCAAAGTGCAGTCCAGGTCTGTGATGTAGAGCTTGTGCTATTGTGTAGAAACCATCTTTCTTCTATCACTCTAAATAATTTTAACCTTTACCATCTTGCAGACCTGCAAATCCTAGCAAGACCTCAGCAAAGCAGTCTAAATATTTCAGTAAGTTATCAAAATATTTGGCAGGGAGAAACAAAATTTAATGTCCTGCTATTGTTGAAATGGAAACATACATTTAAAAAGTTCAGAAGCATAGCCTGAGACTAAAGCAATGAAAAATTGTTAAAGCAACATTAAAAATCCAAACCACACAACACACACTAAAGCAATGAAGGCCAATATAGCTCAACTAAAAATGTTCGCAAAAAGTACATAAACCTTAATTACCTCCAGTACAATTTCCGAAATTGCAGTTCCAAACCCCACTGAGCTCAAAGGCTTCTTGCTAGAGCTCTCAACATGATTTGTTTTTTTGTTATTTTATTTCAATTTCAAGCAGTGATGTAAATTATCTTTCCCACTACAAAACATACTCAGATCAACACAATATGATGTCCAAGTAACATAAGTGATGCATTTCATGCTTTTTTTCTCCCACAAATCTGAATATTCCTTTTAATGCTTATATCATGAGTGTTAAAACATTTTAAGACTGTTAAGTTAATTTGCTACAATTAAATGGTGTAAACACCAGCTTGATCATGCAGGTGCTTTGCATTAAAAATATATGGACAGTTTACAGCATTTTAGGTACTACTGTAAAAGTTAGACTGCCTCCCTCACCAACTCCAATGCACCTAATTAAGATACCCAGATCAAACCAGCTTCCTAATTTGACCCAAACAATCATATTTCTGTAATTTTTGCTATTATTCCTTAAGTGCATAATTTAAGGTTCATTTAGTAAATCATTTTGGTTAGCAGGTCTGCTTTTGACCCCAAAATCTATTAACAGACTGCCTTCTTACAGCAAGAGAAGCAATCCAAAAAGTTTAGAGCAGGTATGTTAACGTTTAAGTATTGTTACTGTGTGGAAACCATTTTCAGTCAGGTATGTTATGTAGAAGTATTGTTACTGTGTGGAACCCATTTTCAGTCAGTCACCCTGATCTTTAGACTTTTGTCCTGGCAATAAACACGGTTCTTCCTTCAAGCCATCCACTAAGTCTGGTAACTGTAAATGGCAGAGAACTTAAAATTTGACTGAAATTGCTTACAGATGGATAGATGGATGGATGTAATAAGATAATACACTTTCCATATAATGGCCATATAAAAACTGGATGAAGTTAACTGGATGAACACTTGCATCACAGATTTAAGTATCCAGATCAAACAATCCGTGATATTTTAAATGTTGCAATATACAGTATACAATATTTTACAAAGCTGATGATGTAAACTTTCCAAATATTTGTTGTTAGAGATACCATTGTAGGATAATGCATATTACCAGTTTCTAAATGCATTCTGAATAGATCCATCCAATACAACACCCAAATTAATTTAAAGGAAAAAATTATTTAACTTGTTTTCTACCAGCATATGTATGGGTGTGTATTCTCAAGTTTAACTTGTAATTCAGTGTATATTTATATTTCTAAACTGAAATTCAGAGTTTGTGCCGAATGTTGAGAACTAAAATGTGAGTTCACCTTGAGATGCTACATTTGCCATTTTCCCATCTTTGTCTGTGGATAAACTCATGGCCAGATGGGTGAGAGCACTGGTGCATGACAGCTTGTCAATAGATGCCCTTTCTCTCTGCATGGGTGTTATGTATTTCAACTTTATATATATATTATTTTGAAAATAATGATTTTTAATAAGGGTTGTTTAGTTAAATTTTTAATGTTGGTATTCTAACATTGTAGTATGCACTTTAAAATTAGGTAACATCATACATAATGTATAGCACTATTTCATTCATAAATTCCAAAAGCGATCCATGCAACAATTCAAAAACATCACACGATCCAACAAGGACATTGGTACTGATAGGAAAGTCATCCTGATCTAGTTCCTGATTTGCTAGAACTGATTTTGTTTACTACATTTAATAATTCATATGATACATGTTTTTTTTAAAAACAGTATTGTATTTTCTCCGTGTATTAAATGAGAATATAGAGAAATTTTTAATGCAGTGTTTCTCATTCTTGACATAGCTATTGAACTTGAAGAAGTACACTGATTAGTTTGATTGATTTATTTAAATTAATATCATTCACTGGAATTGCAGTGCAAAAAATAAACATTTATTCAAAAACTTGGAAATATTATTGGCTGTGCAGATTTGCTATGACACTTCCATGACCTTTGGATTTAAAACATTGTGATTCTTATATTGGGTACATAAGAACATCACAGTTATCATTTTTGGAGCATTTAGATTACTTGAATTTATTGGAACTAAAAGAACATTTTAGGAAATTTTAAGAATTCATTAACCATTGTTAATTTCTTTTAAAATCTTTCACTTTATATTTTAGGGAAATAAAATTATATTTTGAATGACGAATCACTTGTTGGTTAAGATTTTACTTTTTTTACATACATTAAGTGCCTAGAGATTGTAACAGTGGGTTCAATTCCAGCTTGGAATGAATAACTATCTGACCTTTTTGATTATACTCGTGTCATTCATGAATTTCATTGACATAATCTTTATGTGTGTGTGTGTGTATATATATATATATAAAACACCTTGTCTAGAATCACAGAAATAGCAAATTTTGACAGCAGTTCCTTTCCATCATCACCCAGGTCTTTCAGAAGAGTTTGCCAGGGATGATCACTGAAGATATCTTCACTGCTCTGTGATGATACAACCACAGTATCTTCCTAAAAGATGTGAAGAACTGTATTAGTATTAACTACATACAATTTAACATTTTCATAAAGTGTCATAAATACTGCTGATTGCCATGCATACAATTCATTTTACAAGATGCTATCATATATAGTATATACAGTTAACTCCACAGATGGGCATAACTATAAGAATTTATCAGACCAAGATTACAGAATGATAGGCACATGTTTTTTTTAAAGTCAATAATGGCTTCTAAATATCAACAAAGTCCACAGAAAGATGTAGGGTTTGTAGTGTTTTGAGAATCACATATGAATAGGACAAGCTGATAAAGCTATCGTTACCTGCTCATGCAATATTTGTGGCAATGGATTACAAATTTATTTTGTAATTAGGATGCAGCAATATGTAGTAACCCATAAAGCCTAATTAAAGAACATACATGTAGCTAGAAATGGAGCATTAAATTCTCTGTGACTTATTAGCAATGAATAATACTCTTAGGATTAATGGATACATCAAGTTTTATGACTGTGGATACCAGTGTTCAAAACATGAACCAAGTGTAAAAATAATGAAAATGTTGAACAAGAACCAGTGACATAAATCTAGCTGTGAGCTGGAATCATCACGAAGTAAAACATGTGAAAAACCATGCATGCATGAAAGAACATTGAAGGGTTGACTGAACATCATTCTGCTAATGATAACAGGGATTTCTGTACCAACATTAATCTTCTACTTTCCCATAAAATAACACTGTTATGAATAAAGATTTTATTTTAGATGCCAATTTTGCTTTGAAATGAAAGAAGGGAATAACAATTTTGATATTTTAGTAATCTATATCGGCATAACAGATCCTCTCAACTGGGAATTTTCAGGTCAAAATTCAGAAATATATCCATTTTATAGTTTGGGATAAAAGTATGTCTTTAGAATGGCTATAAAAATCCTGTAATACATTTTTTTTAATCAAATAAACACCACCATGTCTCCAAAAATGTATCATATGTACAAAAATGATTTGATTATCCAAACTTATAAATGACCTGAAACATTCCCATATCCCAGAAAAAATCTGAAAAATTAATTTTCTACTGTATAACTTCTATTTATCTTGAATACAATATCCAATAAATCCTTAATTCTTCAGTAAGCTTTGTCATATTTAATCAGCTAATACAGGGATACAATAAGAACAATAACCTAGTGCCAACCTGGCCATGGAATATACAAGGATACAATAGTAGCACTAATCTGGTTACAACATGACCTAGTTAGCTTCATGAAATGGAATATACAAGGATACAATAGCAGTTCTAATCTGGTTACAACATGACCTAGTTAGCTTCATGAAATGGAATATACAAATACAATAGCAGTTCTAATCTGGTTACAGCATGACCTAGTTAGCTTCATGAAATGGAATATACAAGGATACAATAGCTGTTCTAATCTGGTTACAGCATGACCTAGTTAGCATTATGTAATGGAATATACAAGGACACAATAGCAGCTCTAATTTGGCCTAGTTATGTAATGGAATACAAATGTAGCAAGAGTACCATAAACAGTACAACATTCATCCATCATATGGTAAATAGTATATTTCTATTTTTCTTGTCTTTCCATGGTTAAGGTGGTGCTCCAAACATATTATGAACTTCTGAGACAGTGAAGAGAATGTTGGTATAGCTCTATGTTACTTTCATGTACTGTGGCTGAAATTTCATTGGATATTGTACTTGTGGAAATTGTAAATGATCGAAGCACACGGGTAACTAAAATGACTGCTCCCTTGTGTTAAAAAAATCAGCCTGAATTAGTCTAAAGAACCCTATCTTTAGCAGCTATTAAAAAAGGGAAATTTATTTTTGCCAGACTAGCCAATACCGACTTCTGAAAGTGCAATGAATGAATTACCAAATATATAAAATGTAAAAAAAGTTATTAGCTCTTTCTTTTAAAATTTACGTCTGAAATCCAGGAAGTGAAATGGACCAAGAAGAGCTAGCATTTTTTGAAAGATGCACATCTGGAGTAAGGCCAAACTGTATGCTCTAAAGCCCATATTACACCCATCAATCATACATCAAAATAAAGGGAATTAAAGCTTCTTTGAACATTACCTAAGATATACAAGGTCTTTTTGAAACAGACAGTATAACCAGTGAGGAAACCTGTGGAAATTCTTTTTCTTTAAAATTCTAACCCTATGCAAAATATGAAACTGGTGAATGCAACCATAAAACTTGACCTTTTGAACCATTTTAAATGCAAACCCATCCACAAACTTTTGTAAATATAAATAACACAGAACTGAAACTATTTTGCAGCAACCATTTTCCTTCTTTCAGGATTGAGGACTTCACTTCTCATTTATTGATCTCAAAACTGATCAGTGCTTTTCCTGTCTCAAATACAACCCATCTACAAATCTGGTCTAAGTTTGTGGCAGAGGATTCAAGTCACTCAGTGCAAACAATTCTCGTTTAGAAATCTTCACCTCTGACCTTTTAACCACTACATCAAAAGGTGTTTATCTTGTCTCAAACACATTCGATCAAAGTAAGTAATAAAAACCAAAGAAACCATTTATCTTCTTTGAGTCACTGTGACAAACCAATAGGAGTCTTTTGTATCTCAAGTGCAAACCATTTACAAAGTTTGATCATAGCATCTGGCATAAAGGGTACTGTGTGGAAACAGTTTTCCTCTTTTCAGTTCCTGTAATCTTAACGTTTGACATTCTGAGTGCAAAATTTACAGATTTCTTGCCGAAAATGCAAGCTTATTACAAAGTTTGGGAATGTATATGGTGGAGAACTCAAGTCATTTATAGAAACGAAACAGGGGACAGATGGATGGATAAACACCATCATACCATCAAACACTCAGCCTTATGGTAGGCATATTGTTGTCGTTGTTGTTGTTGTGGGTTTTAATGCCATTGTTCAGCACAAGATAGGCTATACAGGATAGCCAGTATAACTAGTGGAGGAAGAACCCTGGAAAACCCCAGGAAGAACCACCGACCCACGCGAAGCTACTGACAGGCTTTCTCACGTACCTACTTTAGATGAGCCTGAGACTCGAACCCACACAGACAGAGGTGAGATAGCAGTGATCCGGAATGGTGAGTGCTTTAGACCAGTCAGCCACTCAGGGCCCCTGGTAGGCATATAACTAGTGCATCTCTTAATGCATCAACTGCCACATGTAATACTGTGACTACCTGCAAAACTTGTCGGCTCCAAACCAGTCCAGCAGTACATGTAGCAGTAAACAATAGTGAAATAAAGAATATACCATTAGGATCTTAATGTTTAATTTATACTTGGAGATCATTTTCCTACCTTAAGATTGGTAGCTGCTGGATTGGGACTCCCTATTCCAAATATGGCAATACCATCCATTGACTGGCCTGGAGACTAAAGTAAAAAGATGTATACAATTAGATTTGTGTTTGTAAAACACATAAGACCACACTGCTGACACTGACTGAATATATAAACAAGGTCCAAGTCTAAACAAGTTTCAGAACTATAAAAATGTACACATCTGCTATTATAATAGCATGAAAATTTAATGAAGGCATCTATTTCAAATTGTGCTAACAATGCTATTGTTTGAAAAAAACTCTGAAAGGTGTTTTTTTTTTTAAATTAATAATTGCAATAAATCCCTTAAAATCTAATGAGGTCATCTACATGTAAATATAAACAAGCCTATAAAATTTCTTTTGTCAACTTCAAGTGATTTTTGCATCATTGTGCCAACAAGATTTTTGTCAAAGAAGTTGAAGTATAACAATTATAAAATGTGTAGAAAAATATTAGAAATTGCTGTAATGGCTAGAAAATTTAACCAGTTTTTCTGATCATGACCATAAAATCTATTGGTTCTGAGACTGATAGGTTTTGTTCAAATGTGCTAAAATGGATTTGGAATGGACTTGCAGCTGTGGAGACTTTATGACCAGACAATAGCAAAGCAATATGCCTTCTTTACCTCAGAAGTTGAAGAATAATTAAAAGTGTTAAGTGATTACAGTATATTGTGCAGTTTGTCATTTGAATATGGCAAAATACATTAAATTTTGAACACATAAAAAATTTAGCTTTTGGTATGGGTAAAACTAAACTTAAATTATGCAATACTTGTCAGCTATTATTGCACTGCTGTATCTTTTTCCTGGTACTAGTCCCCAGTCAAAGGACATAATTCCCTCTTCCAATTAGTAATTAGGTCTAGAATTAAACAATAACATCATCTCAGTCTGTTACCATCAATATGAATATCATCCTTTTCTGACTTGGACAGAGACTGAGGGATATCAGAGTGTATTACATAATTAAAATTAGTGTTCTACCCAAAAAACATACATTTTAATAGCAGTAATACAGTAATTTGCTAGCCTAGAGTGCCCAAAGATAAGCTGTCAAACTCACTGTCAGAATTCAACTGGGGATGGCTTGACAAATTACTAGACTGATACAAATGGACCCAGATCACAAATACCCTTGCTCTGGTGCAACACTGAATAAAGGTAAAATGATGAGAAGGTGGAGTGAGAATGCCAGAAGGAAGCTTTCATGACATCATCCACATAGCTGTCAACCTCTGAGTACAAAAATACTGACTGCTTATGACAAAAATACTGATTTTCAGGAACAAATATTTATGTATAAAACTTTAATACATATTTAACTAGTTACAACATCTACAACCATCAGTAAAGCCAGACAATAACCTAAATAACTATTTATATCAAAGATGGCTGTGCTGCACTCTTGCATGATCTGAATCATCAAATACAGGCTGTTTACAGAAGCCTTTTCCACACCTTGTCTATTTAATCATTATTGATTCCAATGTATCATCTTTCACTGATGATCTAAATTCTGTGCGACTGTTTGTTAATGAACCCAAAAAAAACTCACAATCAGCAATAGAGTGTGGTAAAGATATAAGTCCTAACATAAAATAACTCAGACTGTTTTTGTTCTAGCACACAAGTATTTCTTTGTCATTTACTGTCTGGAGAAAGTGTGCAAAATAAATCGCCATCATCACTAGCAACTGAACGAAGAAGTTTCCTTTCTAAAAGAAATTTTTTAAACAAACTTCCAATCGAATTACATCAAGGTTCTCTCTGGTATTTATAAAAGTTGGAAGTTCAGGCTGTGCTGTTGATGATGAAGCAGCAAGCTGATGTTTTATTTAGCTTTTTCATGCTGTTTTATCATGGGTGTCTCCATGCCCAATAGCAAAATCACAACTGCACAATTTGCAAAATGCAAAATTTTCTCCTTTACTGGGTGGTTTTACATATTTAAACATGACAGCATAATTGTCCTTCCAGTTCTGTTTTCTTTTCTTTGCTGGAGAAAATTCAGAATCTTCTGCTTTCCTTTTAAACATGATGATGAGATACAATGACAGTGGCACATGCTTTGCAGAGTCTAATATGTTGGTCAATGACTGGCATGACAGCCTCAATTTCAAATGAACCAAACATTTTAGAACTATATATCCCTATATACACGCAATACATTTACTTTAAGAATGGAACCAGGTACACAGTCTAAACAAAACTGCAAGGAAATTTTTAATTTAATTTTTTTTTTACACAAAAAACGTACACCCGTATTCAGGTCCAAAATACCAGAAATACGGGAATAATGGACGCTTAGCGGCTATGCATCAAAGAAGACCAAAGATGCAGCAAGAACACTTACCACATGGACATACTTTTCACGAATGTGATTTCTCTCAGTGAAAGACTGACAGGCTCTGTCAATAGTCCGACAATCCAACTAATTACGGGGAGAAAAGATGCTTACATCCCTTTCTTTTCACTACTGATTGATCTAGACAGAACCATAAGGCTCTACTTATCATTTCTTGCTAAGATTAGTCTGACTATAGATTTCAATTGGGAACAGGAATTAGCAAAATTAACTGATAATAAGGCCATGAACTCAGGAAAGCAAAGAGAGACTGAATCATACTTACCATTCAAATGTAAACAACCATTTCCACTGACAAAGCAAGAATTTCACTCCTTCTTGTAAATGCTCAGTAGAGGAGGGAGACAGCTTCAAGTGAAAGTTTCTCAAAAGATCCTTCACTCAGAGGTTCAGATAATGACCAAACACAAATGGTTCCACTGGAGCAAGAACAAGCAACTTGACTCGGGAGCTCCAAGCACCTGATTAGCTGAAAGATGTACAGCCCTTAGAAACCTTAAAAACATTGAAGGGGGCTGCTCAATAGCCTTCAACAGTGGATACAGTGCGATATTTTTCTTTTTCAAAGAGGAAAAGAAGAAAATTGGCAACTGCAGTTAAAAGAAGGCAGAGAGAACCAACAATTTCCTATAACACAAATTACAGAAAATTTACCACTTGGCATTATAAACCTGAGAATTACATGTAGATTGCCTTCCAGCCTGAGTAATGCATTTGGCAACCTTGTTCAAAAACTGGTCTTGGCACGGAGATTGTTTGATAAAAATCAGGAATGAAGGTGGAGGATTTAGGAAGTGTTGTTAATGAGGCATGGATGCTGCAACAGTAGAACCCACCTCAAATGTAACTGACCTGTATTGTCAACAGACAGTTATGGTGATCACTGAATCATGATTTCAGAGGACACAGCATTCAGAATTTCAGGATGAGCCATAACTTGGAATTCCAGACTCTGTCAAGAAACTTTAAAAAATTACAAGAGTCAGGGAGGCCATAACTATGCTACCCTTAATCACGGTCAAAGGTCAAGCAACACAATATGAATTAAATATACATAACAGGGTGGCCATTAATGCCATACAACAAATTCAGGCAAAAAAGAGAGCTATAAAATTCATGATCAAGAATGTGGATGCCCTCAGTCATGTGCCGGCACCACATCTGTCAACAATTTACTTTTGACTGAATTCATGAAACCAGAAAGCCCATCCATTCGTAAGGAAATCCGGCAAACCTTAACATCACAAGCTTCACACAAAGCACCATCCCTGTTATCACCCTCATTATCATAAACATATTAGATTTTCTCATCATTACCTACCTGGCCAGTATTGACAGGGTGGTCTATATGCACCTCTAGAAAGTATATTATAAATAAGGACAAAACCCAGTACTGGCTATGGCCATTTTCGGTGGAATATCCAGTACTTTAGAACCAAATACCAACTGGTTGTGGACCACACCCATGCTGGCACTACCAAGATTTATGACCTACGACCTATGACTTCTAGGCCTGAACATAGTACTCTATTTTCCCAGAGAGTTACTGTCCATCACCTGGTCATTACAACATAGCACAATGGCCCCATCCCTGGACATTCTATAAGTTACCTCATTTAGACCATATAACTGACTATAGTGATCATACCCTTAATAGTAAATACTGGACTCTGAAACCAAAGTCATTCAGCTCCAACCAAGTGTTCAGTTCTACTTCCCTGATATATCCAGTTCACAGTGCCACCATCAAAGCATTCCTTCATGTCAAACACTACTGGTGGTGACTGGTCATTACTGACATGCCCAACAGGCAAAGCTCATGCTGGCTCAGGTATGACCAAGTTTCTCTTCATGGCAACCTTCTAACAGAAAATCTATATTTCCTGGACTACTGTGTAATCTCAGTGCTTGATGAATCAACTGCTGAAGAAGTCAGATATGTTGAACATGTAGGCCTGGCTCACGTCAATGTTGCCGTCATTATGAAAAATATGTCCGTAATAGAGTAAGCTACTCAACGGCAACAGTTATGTATTTCTAATATTCAATCCAACAATACAAATTCAAAACAATGAATACACAACATGTATATTAATTTTCAAAGAGGGTAAGATCAAATCTTTATTTACCAGTTTAGGTAGGATGCCAGCTGGTCCTGGAAACTTACGCCTACTTCTATATGGCCCTTTTAGGGTTTCCTCATAAGGTAAATTTTCATCTTTGCTTCTGAGTGGATTAGACAAGGATTGATTCTTTGTAAATGAGTGAGATATCTGACCAAGAGATTGGGTTCTGGCTTGCAATGGCCTTGATAACTGGCTTTCATCTCTACCAGCCAAAGTTGCTGAGGGTACAGAATTTGCAGCAGGAGGAGCATCTTCTTTTCCATGTTCATTTTTCATCCCCTTTAATGGTTCTGGGAACCCTAATCAGAACAGAACTATATGATAAATAATATATATAATGTACCATGAATCATTAAAATTAAAAATGAATAATTAAAATTTAATTTTTACAAAAAATTCCAGTAACATTGGAAACTATGGTTACATTCAAGATGAATGTTATTCATTGTCAACATTTTAACAATTTTGTCGTGAACTTCACAATAATTGGAAGTCATACCAGTTTTTTCCCAGTTATAAATCGATATAGAACTATCTTTGGCTTAGTCCTAAACCTCTTCACCTCCTTTTCCAAAGTCTACCTCAATGGTCACATGTGAAAATCATTGAAATATCCTTAAAAGCGTGTCATTCTGCACTTTTTTCCAACATATGTCATACTTCTTTCACTCTAAATAAATTTTAGTTTGCTATTATCAGTTTTAAAAACATGAATAGTCATTTCATGATAAGTGTTGTTTACAATGTCCAATTATCAATGTCTAGAAATGTGGTCATGGAATGTGGCCATCCTACCACTAAACTACTCATACAAATTCTTGCTATGTTTTCCACTTTAGGACACTCATAACAGTACATCCAGGAAAACCATTTAGAAAAGAGACTCAAGTGGGCATGAGGCCACTCACCTGCCTGACATTTGAGTAACTGCCAAATGGAAGAGCAGTTAACCAAGAAATATGGGCCAGTAATGTCCTTTCTGTTTATTTTAATGCTTTTGATTGAATATGTTACAAAAACACTTGTTTTAACAAATTTATTCAGGTTAAAATTTCTTTATGCCAGAATGATTTCTGTCAAATTCTGTAGTTCTTAGCTCATCTGGGCACAAGAAAACTGAGCTTATGATATGGTCTGATGTTGTCCATTATGTAAACTGGGTAATGGGTATCCATCAATATTTGTTATTTTCAGGTTATTTTTTCCCCTCAAAAACTGCTGTACCAATTACAACCAAACTTAGGTTAGAACATTCCAACATGAAAGCCTTCCAACTTTGTACCATCAAATGAGGCAACTGTTTACTAAAAACAGAAAAACCAAGGAAACAATTTCAATATGAAAAATTAACTTGACAGTATTTGAACCAAGCTAAAGAAAAACAACCTAGCATGAGTAGTCAAAATATTTGTAAAATGTTCAAAAATAATGCTGGTCCGACATCCAAATTGGCCACCATTACTAAACATTTCAAAGATAAACATATATACAAAATTTGACAGAAACCATCCTGATATGAATGCCTTGTAGTGGTACAAAAGTTGGTAGTGAGTTAGCAAATATGGCCACTGTTGCTGAAAACAGAACCATTCAACAGCTGTTAAATTTACAGAAACAGATGAACAGAATTTTGAAAAATTTAAATAGCATCTTAGTCTAAACACATATTATGCACAAGTGATACTGATATCAAACAATGATGAATGTAAAAACATCGTCATAAACTTCAACTAAATCACATATAAAAAAGATTCTTGGAACTAAGTCCTTTAGTATCTGTACAACTAGCAACTGTTACAAACAAAAAATGCTTACTGACTTCCCAAAAACAACTAAAAAACTACATATCTACATAAAAATATTAATATAGTGTTGTTTTTTTTTCATTGCAAGTATATAAAACTATGGATGTGGCTGATACAAACTTGTGTATTCTGATTTCTGACCTCTCCAAATGTTCTTGTTGGTTCGAAAAATAACGTTAAAAAATTGACTTTTTATTACCCCACTATCTGTCCAACTGGTTATGTGATGTTCAACAACTTGCCATGTCATAATACCTTCAGTAAATGAAATAGTAAATGTGCATTCTGAGTCATTTTATGTTTTTTTTTTCAATAAAGAAAACTTAAATACTTTTATATATTCAGCATTTGACAAATTTACAGACAAACTGCCCAGTGTCCATCCACTTTCAATGTTACGCGAGTAAATTTTTTTTTGTTCTATTATTATTGAAAACCAAAACACTGCACATGACATTCAGTTTGCACATAGCACACAACCATGATCCGAGGTTGCTTGCAAAGAATGTCTGTAAGATGTTACATGACTATTACGGGAACTGATACATTATGTGATTGTGATAAAATAAGAGAATTCTTTAAAAGTTAGCAAACAGACTTAAAATAAATTGTTTTTCTTTATTTACAAATGCATGATGACCATTAAAATGAAAGAATTTAGCGAGGAAACACCAGTATTTTCCTGGCACTGATGAGATGGTTGTTTATGACTGATATCAAAACTAGCCTTGACTGATATCAAAACTAGCCTCATGTTACATTTACGGACCAGAAGTGTTCATCAATGTTACACTGTTGTGCATAAACAGCAGTAATGTTAATAAACATAACTGAAATTGTATACCAGTTCAATGATCTGATTGATCTTTATGTTTGATAGTAGCCTTGATACTGGCATTTGGTCTTTTTGCAGTACAATCAAAATTGTTAACCAAATTGTGTGCAAATCACAAAACATCGACAGAACAAAAATGACAGCCATAAAACTTGATTACTGTTTACTGATTCTTGTTATTTTACGAGGATAGCACTCACATGCACCTAATTAAACTAATAAATACCGCATTTCCAATTAAGGATTCAGTATAATTTGATTACTTTTAATTAACATGCACACCTAGCGAAACATTTATGGAACAACATTGGCAGTCATAGTAACATTATTCTTGTCTATTGTCAAGGAAAGTTACACAATATAGCATTGCTTTGCTTAAAATAAGATTTTGAAAGAATTTACTGTGATTGAGTACTGTCAAGATTTGATAGCAGCAGCATCAGATCAACAATAAGGGTCAAAAAGTTTCCTTTGACATCAAGCACTTAGTTCAGTAGTCACGCTAAGCAAATCGGAATGCCACAGAGCACACACAAAAGCCAAAATGTGCATAAAGAATCAATATCATATATTGCAAATGAAAATAATGCAACATAACTATATAAATATTTGAATGACCAACATACTAAACAATCAATACACTACATACATTAAATATTTCTCTTTTTAGAATACATCAGAATTATCATTGGCAGCCAAATATATACAGAATGTTGGCAAATTAAGTGGTAATGAAGAAGCTTAATACAAAAAATTATCAACATCTTAAATACAGAAATATAATTATGTTTTTCAATTCTTCTTACATGAGTTACATTTTCTACCCTAATAAAGTTGTAATACAAAATTAACAGAACATTATTTGCAAAATGGTCATTAACATCTTAAAAAATACTAAGAAAATATTTCACATAAGAATATTTGTAATTCCTAATGTAATGTTTAAATTTGTTACAAGTACATGATAAATGGGTTTTATATACATCCTAACCATACTGCTGCTACTTTTATTCATTACGATAGAATTTATTTATCCAGATAATAAAAGAAATCATTAGTTAAGGATCTAATTTTCCCATCCTGTTACATGAATTACAAGTAAATGACTGCAATGATCTGACAGAGGACTTGCTAGGATTTTAAAACTAGGAGTACAGGACTCCCACTTTTGTAAAAATAGGAGTCCCACCAGCAAAAGCTGCAGTCCCCTCCAGGGTTCAAGCTAGACCTGAATTTTAAGAAGAGACTTCTCCTTTTGGACAGAACAGGGAGAACTGAGAGCTTAACAGGGAGAAGTGAACGTGAAGGAAGAAACGCAATACACACAACATATATATATATATATATATATATATATATATATATATATATATATATATATATATATATATATATATATATATATATATATATATCTGCGCACACACACTTATATGTTCTATTATTTCAATTAAGCCCTTTATTTACCAGTACTCATATTTGCATTTAACTTGGGATTTAAGAACTACTTTATTTTCAAGTATTCAATTTTCTCAGTTATTTTGGCCATATGACTCTAAAAGAGAATAAAAGAAACTACATTGTAACAAATTTTAACTGAGTAACCAGATTATATTACTGTAATTTTAAGTTAGTAAAAATGCTTAATCAACTACCCTTAATCAATTTTTTAAAATTCTTTTATTTATTTATACTTTCTAAAAGTTCACAATAATGGCACTTTCAAAGATTTCTAAATGTGTTTGAAACAACTCCTGTACCATGTACATGAGGCAAATGCACATTTGTCTTCAGATCATACTGTTCGTCTTTATTTCTTCGTTGTAGATAAAATATTACCTTAACTATTCATACATAACACACTAAAATGCATAAAATTACAGACATGTCTCCTTTATAGTCGGTATATGAACTAAACCTTTCTTTCCTACAGATTCAACACAGATGTGAGTGAATCTATTTTTAGAAGGAGAGGTTTTCGTAATGTAATCACTCACTTTAATATACATGTAGCTTCATTACAACAGTCCAATGAAAGGATTGCAAATTTATGGTTTATTTATTTGTCAACGTACTTGTAGTAATTTTAGGCAATGGTTAAATAGTATCTGCTTTGCTGCTTTTTCTGTATTTTCACAAATATTGTCAAGTCAGAAAACAACTTAGACCTTACAAAGCATCTCGCAAATTCCACAACATAACATTGTCCCATATGTTTCTGACCCACATAATTTGCATTTTAAAGTTAAATCTTTAATAAAATAATACCAATGGCTTTGCTTTCAATGAATTGGATATTTTTCTGAATATATCTGCCCGATGATTTACGAAAACAGACAATCTAATAAACTGGTAAGTCCCAGACTTAGTGATGTCTACCATTATTTCCTGTTAGGCCAACTGGTTCACTTCCAGTTTCAAACTAATTTTATGACAAAATAGTGTACAAGAGGCAGCTTAAATAAATCCAGATCACTGACTCTGATCTTAAAACACAAACTGCTATTTACACACTATTGTAAAAGTTTCAAAACACAAGTTTGTATGTTTTTACCATCGATGGATAGCATGCAGAATTGGGCAGTGATATTTGCTACCTTTCTCGGGAAAGGGTTAATGGTCAATCAGCTATCAAAACACATGCTTGTGAATGGGCAAGAGTTTGTTCGTCAACGTAATTGATATCAAAACTAAGCCTAGCTACTGATGTCTTGATGAATACATTTCGCTACAACACTAGAATTAACCAGGCTAAGGCAAGGGAGCATCTAAAAAACTATGGTCAGTCAATGTACCTCTTAAAGCATCACAGGGCAAAATCGTTTTCACTTTCCTAACAGACGAAGATGAAGTTTATATTTTTTAGGCGACTTAGTCACCCACTTTGCCTGGTAGTGTGACCCCTGGCCCTCCCCAAAACTATAATAATAATAATAATAATAATGAGGACTTTGTATAGCGCCTAATCTTTAAAAGCTCTAAGCACTTCACAACATTCGACAACACCTATAACATAAAAAAAACATACATAATGATATTATTACAAAAAACACACAAACACCATGAAATTAAAACAACATGCTGAAAATATTTAAGGTAGGGAACATTATTAGGTCTTTAAGTTTGTTCTTGCAGTTGAAATAAGTGAGTTTTATTTAAGAGCACTCTTGAATGGGATCACTGTGTCTTTGTGTTTAGGTTCAGTGGGCAATTCATTCCACATTGCAGGGCCCTGGTATGCAAAAGAACGTTGTCCAAATGACTTCATTTTCATAGTGGGAATAATGAGTATACAATTGTCAGAAGAGGAGCGTAAGTATCTTCCTGGTGTGTACACATGGGTGAGGTCGGATAGGTATGTTGGACAGGAGTCCATCAGTGAAATGTAGCATAGAGAACAAATTTTGTGTTTGATTCTGGATCGAATGGATAGCCAGTGTAGGGTACACAGTGTAGGGTACAGAGCGGCAGGGAGGTGTGCTCTGATCGTGGTACTCTAAGTATGATCTGAGCAGCTGTGTTTTGAACTTTTTGAAGTTTCTGAAGTAGATATTGAGATGAACCAGACAGAACTGAGTTACAATAGTCCAGTCCTGAAAGTACTAATGAACATACAAGTGAAAATTAGAAGAGCTATTGGTTGCCATTGAGTTTAATTTCCACATTCTATATAACACAGACATAGCTCTTGTTTGTCCATCAGAGTGAGACTGAATTTTGTCAATCAAAGTAAGGACTTATTCCAAACACTAAGCTAGGCATCAAAAATTTTCTTACACTTAGCTACTGTCCCATCTGAACTATCAATTCTAGCAGCTTTAGTACTCTTCTGAATCTTGCTACAATCTTCATAAGTTATCCGTTTAACCCCAAAAGACTTAACCAAATTTGCAAAAGGCATTGTCTGTCTCAACATGTCTTGATTCTGAGGTCATGTACACTGCTTATTCCGCTACGTTCAGAAATGAACACAATAATGAAAGCTAAAGTTGTTTATTTGATGGACTCTTACACCTCTCCCTCGATAACTCTTGCACAATGGGGTACACAAACACAGACCGCACTATAAGCTATGGCGTGAGTTACTGAGGGACCTCCACAAATTAAAAAAAATGGCTTTGACATCGAGAAAACTGTTGGTGGTGGGGATTAGGAAACTAGGCTGTTTATGGACTGAATCCTCATTTTACAATCATGTTGATAATAATTTTTAATAACGCGCTTGTTCTAATGAAGTTGTTCATTATTATATTTAAATAACATTTATTTTCAAAATGTCCGACATGTAAAAGATCGTTCCAACTGGTTTCAACAAACATCACGTGTATGCAAAAAATCTGTGTATTAAGTCACTGCTTTTTGTTTTCTAGACGAGTCTGGTTCCCATAGTTTAACTATTTAAGAAGTCAGGTAATGGTTTTCTATTTGTAATAATGGCAGTACAGGATTATGGATCAGCATCATTCAGACAAATTTCAAAGCACAGTACTCTACAAGATTTGGATGAAACTGGTTCATTTATGCAACCAGGGACATAACATAAGCTCTTTCAGACTTACAGAATGTTGACCTAAAGTAGTTAATGAAGAATCCTGAAGAAATTAATCTAATAATCATGGGATAACCCTGCTGAGGAAATAATTAACTCCCAAGTTCAGTTTATCAGATATTACCTTTGCAGAACTGTTTGCCTGAATTTTCATTAGGATCTTTATGATTGTTATTTCTGCCATCATCGACATGTGTTGTTTTAGATGTGGATGAATCCATTCTGTCAACAGTATCCAAAGGGAACTCCTTAAGTATAAATAAAGGAAATATTAATGAAGCTGCATGCATGAAAGTGCATAATAAAGCAAAAAGTTTTACTTAATTTATAAGCAATAAAGAAATGAAAAACACATCAAGATTTTCAACATGGCAAATGATATAAATATTAAAACATTATTTGGCCACATTAAGCAGGTACAATCATGGCCATGTCGAGCGCTAGCATGGGGAAAATGGTTTGGCATTACTTAAAGGTATGATGTTATACCAAATTTAGGATAGACATACAAAGTCGAATGCTAGTCCTACAATGTAAGCCCTCGAGTCCTACAATTAAAGCCCTCAACCCTGATATTTATGTTTTGGGCATCGAGGTCTTACTGCCTAAATAAAGGCACTGTGTCGGTTTTTTCATGTCGACTAACATAACTAAAGTCAAATTTTTTGGAATAGCTCACACTCTTGGCAAGCCATATAAGTACTTTTGTACAAATTCAAGTCATAATGTTTTTTTTCAGACTTTACTTACTCTGATGTCTTTTTTCTAATAAATTCAAATTCTCACACAAGAAAATTGACCTGTTTTCAAGTTACGTTGGCCTACATTTCAGTAGGCTGGAAAGTGATGAAAGCCAGGAATGCCAAAATCGGGTCAAGTTGAAGTATATTTCTTTTAACAAAACGAATAAAAATATATTAATATTGACGAAAGTGTTTAGATAGCTTCGTTTTGTTTAAAATTCTTATTATACTTGTAACCAATTTCAGTATTTCCAGCTTCCATCGCATTCAAGCCTACCATTCCGATGTTATCAACATTAGAACATGCAACACAGTGCCGTTATTTGGGCAGTATGACCTCGATGCCCAAAACAAATATCAGGGTCGAGGGATTACACTGTAGGAATGTCTGAGCTAAACATCAGAACCAAATTTGTTCTGCTACGCGAAAAGTAGCTTGAAATATTAGCTTTGATTTGATAGATCACGCGAGAAAGAAGAGAAGTATCCTCCCTTGTATTATTATATAGTACATTTATAACTATAGTCTGATAATACAAACCCATTTGTTTGTACCCCCCCTACCGATTTAAATAATGGAAACCTTTAATGTTATAAAAAGTGCAAGGAACTTAGTCAATTCATTCACTGATTTATAGTTTCTGACCTGACTCTCAGTAGAGTGGCCCTAACAACGTCATCTTATGCGTGTTTCATGCTTAATGGAAGTTTTCAGTGTAATAGATGGACATGCTCGGATCCATTTCCAGTTTCTGGACAAGTCCATTTTCAGCAAAGGGGTGTATCATGACTAAGGTGTACATGCATAAGTCGTCTGCTTCTGATATTTACAATGTCGAATCAAACAAAGGAAAATAATGACAACTACAAATTTGCTTTTCATGTGGATTTAACAAGCAGTTTAATTTCTATGTTCATGTATGCAGAGGGATATAATTCCAAACTCTCAAGGTTATGTAATTTATGCAATTATTCAACAGCTGCCGAACAGGATGAACTACATCATTATGTTGTCTGATGGAAAAAAACTAGCCTATAGTGTACCGTGTTAGTATGGAAAGTCTGTTAAGCATGAATTGGTGTAGGGGAGGCCAGCATTAGTGCCATTCTGGTCACAGTCAGGTTAGAAATTATAAATCAATGATTCAATTGACTTAGTTCTGTGAACTTTTTATCACATTAAACGTTCTCGTTTTTGAACTCGGTAGGGGGGTACAAACAAACGGGTTTGTATTATCAGACTATAATAGTTAAATTGTAAGCAACGATACAAGCCCCTGTGAAATGGGGTGGGAAGGGTCAGAGGAAACTCGGATTCGGTGTTGGCGAATTCCAACTTTTCGATAGACAAATGACTATGACCCTAGACTCCAACACTAATATAAAAAATGGTGTGGGAGTAGTCAGAGGAAACTCGTATGACGAAGCCACCTATTGCTACTATATACGACCCTCTCCTGAGATCGTTGTTTTATTTAGGTCGCAGTCTCACAGCGTAAATAACGATTTTGTGTAGCGTGTTTCAAAGTCGACCAAAATGCATGCCATTTTTCATGGCTTAAAATAAATGGAAGTACCTCCCAAAAACTGTCATCGTCATCTGGTATTTCAAACATGTTCTAGAGTGAAAAACGCAACCAAGTGTCAGGTTAGTATTATTAAGCTCTCAAAACTGCCGCCATTAAGTCCAATTGAGTTCCGGTACGTGTCGAGGGGAAAACACACTTCCGCTCAAACCCTGGCTGTCGAGAAGGGAAAACTTGCCGTGTATAAGCAAGATAAATGCAAATAATTTACTGTTAATGCATCTTGTATCATGAACCGCAAAATCATATGCATTTGACATAGTCTATGAAGCAACCATATGTAATGTTAACAGATACAGTTTATAAAACATTTTGCATAAATTTGGTGAGTAGACGGATGACCGTGAATTGTGACATGTTATAAACTAGAATTTTACTTTATGAAATTATATCCTATCGGCATCCTAGCCATTATGGACCCAGAACACAATTTTACTATATATTCTCAACATTTGTTTTTCAGTACAGAACTTTCCACTGTGTGACAATCAGTACAAATCAAATGTTAATCTAAAATACCTTCAAAGATGACTTCAGGGTGAAGTTCTTGTCATAGGTTCACCGGCATTTCTTTTGAGAGGCTGGACAGTAAACAAACAATGTGCAGTGGAACACAGATTTCACTTCCAGATCATCACCAAGACCTTATTACTCACTGTACACTGTCGCCAAAACACACACAGACAACCACATCATAAGCTCATGTTCCAAAAGAAAAACAATTTCCTTTAAACCCATACCAAGAATGCCTAAATCAAACTCCAGTGTCACCACCAAAAGGCAACAGGAAAAAATGCTTTAAAAACAGACTGGGACTACATTTGTGGGTACTGAACCGAAGCTAATAATTGTGATCTAATTCCTTAAGAACTGTATCACATTTTCCATCTTCTAAAGGTATGGTTTGAAATTTTTAAAATATGCAGGAATCAGTTATTCTCAGGTGTGAAAAACACTGAAACACATTAGAAACACCATAATGATTCAGTTCAGTACTATAATATTAGTACCTCTATGTCCAGCATGTCTTTTTACTCAAATACTCTTTTACAGTTCTATTGTCATAAAGTAAGTAACAGAAAGAAACAAAACCTACAGTAAAAGTTAACAGATAATTTAATTATCAAAGTTATAAAACAGAAATATAATCAGAACTTGCAGTATTATAAATTGAATCCAGAATAATCTTTAAAAATTCTGTTCAAGTCCAAAAGAATTGAATGGTCTGAATGAACGTATTACAATGGCATTGTCCAAAATGCCATTGAATAATTCACAATAGATCCAAAACAATGTTGTAATGTAATGAGCACTTTGTAATTCCAATGAATAATTCTGTTTCCTTTCAAATTATCTAAAAATAATGTTAAAAACAGCTGCATACTGATTTTAACATACAAAATCTAAATCTGAAATAGGAATGAATCTAATTGCTCAGTTCTGTTCTTATATATACCTTCAAGATTCTATTACGACTATGTCGCAGTATACTGCATGTGATAAACGTTACTACTCATTGTCATTCAGAATATCTCTTCATATGACGTAATCCATCCAATCCGAAATAACAATTCTTCTGTGAACCCATGACACCTAACCCTACTTATGGGAAATAAATTCTTCTACGAACCCACCTGATATCACCAGCCAATGAGAAATTACCCCAAACTTGTCAGCAGATTCAGTATACAGGTTGAATTGAACTTGTCAATACTGATTTTTAGCTTAATAGCTATAAAAATAGAATCTATACCCAGACAAAAAAATTAACTTTGTATTATTTTGGATATAGACAATTACTACAATTTACAGTCATGCACAAAAATTATACACAATATAGGTATAGTCATGTACCAAAAGTTAAAAAAAATATAGATGTACACCATAACAACTCAGATATACTCAAATGCACTCAAAGGAAGCATATTTCATGATGTGAAATATTTATATTTTCTTTTTTAATAAATATGCTGATTTTTTGTATATCATGTAAGACTAACATACATGAGGATTATAACCTCTTTAGGCCTAAAAGAATTGTAGCTTTGTTTTTCTGGTTTCATTACTGACCCAACTTTTTGCCTGCTGTCCACATTGTGGTTTGTAGTGGACAGCATGAATTTTTCACCCTGTCGGAAAGTTGCATCAGTATACAATAGATAGTGCAGAATGATCTTTTTTAAGTTGTACACAATGCCTTTTTGCTGTGTTCGCTAAAAATATATATGCACAGCAAATACAAGATTATTGAATAATTTCCTTTTTTTAATGGTGTTTTGTTGTCCATTAAATTGGCCTCAAAATCTTTGACCAACAAGTCGTTCTCCACTTTGTTTTTATCTTTTTGACATTAATAAATAGTGGAAAAAATTTGTTGTAGCTTTACCAATACCTGTATTGTTGTAATGGTATTGATTGGTAAGCAGCCATTAATACAAATACAGGTTTGGGGATGATTTATTGGACTAAACTGTAGCTGTTTTGTTGCCCATCTGCTTTCTGGTCGTTGGCCACCACTGACCAGAGCTTAATTATATCTTCTGTTCAGTGGAATAGTTTGGACTCGTTCATAATGTATTGACTAATCACTGTGTGGATAGTCTTATTTATTGTGGATAACCTCTAGTCCATCTTCTTTGTAACCTCTAGCCCAGCCTATGTGTAACACTTTAGCACCATAATGTTATACATGTTCATGCCATACATTATCCCAAGAACTGAGGAGGAAGATGGACTTGATTGGACTTAGGTTAGATACAGTACTGTTTTTATGCAGACTGTCAAACACATGCTGCTGATGTATTCTTTTACCAATGGCTTCAAAAACATTATTGCTGGTTGATTGATACAAAAATTGGCATTCCTTTAATAATGCATTGTATTTGAAATATAAGGGCATGGTAAAATGTACTGAAATCAATGTAAGGTGAAGTGAACTTCCTTTTTTGTACCTATTTATGCTAAATGACAGACTTCGCTGCAGCTGCTTCACTATAATTGCCCACTAGAATGGACCCTTGGCTGCTGAATTATTATAATGTTCAAGAATATTTTCATGGTTAACATATGGGAATTAACTGCGTAAAAATATTTTTAAAATTTAGAATGCTGACTTGTACATTACGTTCATGTGCTGTATGACAGGACTTCCATAGTCCTACCTTCTGATACCTTAGCAGATTAAAAACTTTTCCAAAATGAAATTTGCATATATAAATTAGTAAAATTGAGAATCAATAATGATTTCAAAATATGTACTTCTGTTGAATTGAATGAGAGAAATTTGCTTTCTGAATATTGTGGGTGTTCTTTTATTATTATCCATTTCAGATGAAGACACTTTGAAAATTATCCCTTGGTCAGACTGGTGAAATATCGGAACCAGCTTAGAAGAAATTGAAAGCCACAATGTTGACTCTACGACTTGTTGAAAGCTATTGTTGCAGATTACAGAGATGTTTTCTGAGTACAAGTGTACCTATATCAGTCCATTGCAGAGCATTTGGAGTCACAAAAAATATTTCTGTTGACAAGAATTCCATTCAGAGATCAAATGCACAGCATTTTTCATTGACAAAGTCAAATCAAGATATTTCTCCTCAAATTTGTGCTGATCACAGAAACTATATACAACATCAGAGTTGTGGATATCAAAAAATTCAGAACAGACATTTATGGATGCAAACAAAAACGCAGATTTCAAATCAAAAACTTCTTGGACAATATAATCCTGCATTACTGACTTCATTTAGAAATATAAATATTTTATCAACAAAAGAAATATTAGCTTTGTCACCACCATTTCTGCAACCATATTTAAGGCTTATTCGATTTGACAAACCAATAGGTAAGTTTGTATATCCTTTATACTACTGAGTGTGGATTCAATATTTATTGATTATTTAAGCATTTAAAAAGCAAAAACATGTATTCACTATGCTAAAGTAATTAAATATAGAAATTTCAGTACTGTTCTCACAGTGATAGGTCAGTAATGTGTGTTTTTGGAGTAGTTTTGTTTAATGAGCTTGCATTACTATAAATCAAGATCAACCTACAAATGTAAAAGTGAGATGCATGTTATGGAAGTTTATCATTTTTACATTTTAACTCACCATCTGGATATAAATTGTATCAAAGACTACAGGAAACTAACTGATCCAAGACCTCAATGTTCTAAGACTGATTTGGACCTTTCAATAACTTTCCCTGGATTATATATATTCTGAAGCTGACTGCAGTGTATGTACATTTTCTCTGGCAGATTGTAAGAAAAAAAAGCTCTAACTGGCAAGAAAGATAATTACACAAACAGTAATTAAAACAGAGACCATGCTGGATTTTGCCAGTGTTGCAAGTGCCATTTTTTCCCCTTATTAGCAACAAAATATACCCTCTGGCAACATTTTTGGCAACAAAACATTTCATTGTTAAAACTTGTATATCCAGTCTTGGGTATGAAGTGGAGAAGTTCAAATGCACCATGACTTTATGCTGTGATATAACTCAAATTGTCATACTACTGGACTAGTTACAATTGACCACCTCTGAAGTTGGGAACTCAAAAGAATACAATTGACCAAACAATGGCTAATTATTTTTGTTTTTAAGAATATACCAGAAAAATTAGTTTTGCTGAAACTTAAAAGAAAACTGATTACATTTGAAGCACCTATCATTCTGTAGAAATACTAAGCCAATGAAAAACAAAAATGTTGTCCCAATCAGTGTTCTACAATTATTTGATGTTGTGACCACAATAGCAAATGGGAATTTCTTTGGCCTCCAAAGATGGACTTTAGTGGCACCTTCAGTATTACATGCACCTTCATCAAAGCAAGCCAGCTACAATCTTCAAAAACTACAAAGGACCTTTCATCAAAGGATGTCAGCACCAAACTTAAATAAAAGCAATGGAATCAGATCCTATGTTCCATTTTCCATAGTGATTAGAACATGTTTATTATGCTGTGAAACTGTCCTGTTTGCAAGAAAACCGTTTATGTTTATGATCACTAACAATGGTGGCATAAAGAGCAAATTAAATTTCCAATTTTTTGAAACCTTCGATATCTGGCTGTCAAGCTAACTGAAGGTGGGACGTCTTGCAGGGATGTTTGTTAAACTTTTTAATTTGTTCTCATGTTTTCATTTCTCTATGAATCGCTTCATCCTCTTGGTAGCCTTAGCAAGATGATTGTTGACTTTGGCTGACCACAATTTAGGCCAATTTAAGTACATGTACATATAGCATATAAACAACTATACAGCCACATGCTACTGGGGACAGTGAATATCAGAGTGAATTGTTTAGTGACATATGTTTGTTGACAATGGGATATAGATCAAATGAGGACTATATTTTTTATATACGTGTTATTTGTGTTTTCTAGCGGGATTTGACAGATATGTGAATTTTCTGACATATGATCTAATACTGGAATTCTTGGATTTTTCATATACATTATTCAACACAATGTGGAGTGTACTACACAAATGTAAGTTGTCAGTATATAAATATATTTCTGACTAGTTTTGTCTTCACTTAATAAAAATTTCCATTGGTTATTTTCTCTCTATAATGCTAGTCACTAATGATAGGTCACCACTTAAAAATTTCACTTATATGTGAAATTAATTTTTTTTTAGTCCCCCCCATGTCAAAACATCCACTTATGTCAAGAATATTACCTTGGTTCCAATGATGTCAGGATAAATTAGTAGTACTGTATTGTGAAAATGGAGATTTTTTTGAAAATTTGCAACAAAATATTGTGAGCAATTTTTTGGATGACAAGTTTTTTAAAGCCAGTGCCAACCGGATCAAAAATACTTTTTTTCTTCAGAAAGTGAAGAAGATAAACTGAAAATTAAATGAGATTAAAAGATTAGTTCCACCATAGGAAAGTTTTATTAGTTTGAACATATTTTTGTTGCAAACTTAAATATCCTCACACATTAGATGGGGCCCGACTCAATACAAATAGAGTGGTATAAATCAATCGGATATGATAAGTGGCAGAACAGAAAGAAAACAACAAAACATCATTTAATATCTGTTGGAAATTGAGGGATAACAAACAGTTCCAAAAAAAGAATATCAAAGGCAATTAAACAACAGTTGACCAAGCTTTGGAATTTAGTGTGTAATGTGCCTACATCAACTAATCAGTTGGTCATTGTACTAACAAAATAAAACAAAAGAACATGTTTACTCCTTAAGATCTAGTTCTAATAATGGACAGAGGTCTCGGAAATGCTTAATCACTTGTATTTGGATGCAGGTTTTTTTTATATGGGATGCAGAAAGTCACACAGGAGTCCTCCATATGCACACAGTAGCTGGACAGCAAATTCAAAGGCTTGCCAGTCCAAATTCTGACGTTTGCAGAGTGGGAAATTATGTTGATCAGTTGATCATTTTAGCTGTGCTGATATTTACAATGAGAGAATTCAGTGGCTGAAAGACCCTCAGATGTACATGTTGTCATTGTAAGAGTACATCAGAAAAATATGATGCAGTAGCTGGGTGGCAAGTTCAAAAGACTTCAACTAGCTGCTGAGTGGTGATATTTACTATGACTGAATTCAGAGGCAGGAAGACCCAGTGATGTACATGAGATCATTAGAAGATTACATCAGATAAACAACTTTAGCTTTCATTATTATGTTCATTTCCAAGTGTAGCAGAATAAGTTTTGCATGTGACCTCAAACTCAAGATACATTGAGACTTAGACACAATGTTGTTTGCAAATTTGGATAAGTATTTTGGGGTTAAATGGCAAAATTGATGAAGATTGTAATGAGTTTCAGAAGAGTGCTAAAGTCGCTAGAACTGATAGTTCGCATGGAACAGTAGACCAGTGTAAGAAAGTGTGTGATGCCTAGCTTAGTGTTTGAATAAGACCTTTCCTTGACCTGACATAATTCAGTCTCACTCTAATGGACAAACAAGACCTATATGCCACTGGTGTAAAGAATTTAGAAAAGTAAACTCAATGGTCACCACCGGTTCTTCTCATCTGGAAATTTAACCACTTCATGCATGCCCAATATGCTTCTGAGAGGAGACTGCAACTTTTGCTGGTGGGACTCCTAGTTTTAAAATCCTAGTGAGACCTCTGATGCAGCATGAATTTTTTTCAGAGTCGGGGAATGAACATGTATGATATTGTATAGGGGTAATTATCCTTCCTGGTGATAACGTTAAATTTCCATTATCAATAATTTTTTCTGTTACACCTTAGATAAGGCAGTGTTTTTTTCTTTCAGGTTCTTTCCTATTATGGTGGCCATGCAGTTGGAGCATAGCACTGGCCGCAGAGGCTGGTCATTTGCCTGACCTGTATATTATGTCACTATTTGCCACAGGATCATTCCTAATGCGAGGTGCTGGTTGTATCATCAATGACATGTGGGACAAGGACTTTGATAAAAAGGTAAATGAGTGTAAATGACCACTATTTTATTGATTTCACAGCCTAAAAAAAAGATGCTGCAAATAACATAGTTTAAGGTACACATCCTGGACAGTACTAGTTCTTAGTGAGTTGTTAATGAAATATGAAATTTATCATACTTCACTGTTGGGACAGATCCAGTACTTTTCTTGCACACAGGTTCTATTTTGAGAAGGCATGGTTTAAATTGCTTAAAATGGCATTCTTTTTGTTTCTCAGTAAAATTTAGAGTGCTTTAATTGGAATTATATTGGGATTCAAGTGATCCCACCCCTTCTATCAGTCCCCCCATCTAAACTTGACCCAGCATAGGTTATATTAAGATAGCTTTAAGCATCCCAGATTGGCTGTACATATAAGCTTTTGGGTGTTGTTTGTTTCTGTTTTGATATTTTAAATATGTGAAAATTATTTTTGGCAAGTAGACCATTATTACCCCTTAAGGACATTATTTTAGAGTTACATCTTCCTGAAGCAAGTAAAGTGCTTTGTCCAAGGACATTGCCTTGGCAGTCAATCCAAGCATATTCATTGCTGTGTATCATAGTAAATTGCTTAGTCTAAGGATTTAGTCTAAGGATACACCATGGCAGTCAATCCAAGCATATTCATTGGTGTGTATCAAAGTAAAGTGCTTTGTCCAACGATACACCATGGCAGTCAATCCAAGCATATTCACTCGTGTAGCAAAGTAAATTGCTTAGTCCAAGGACACACAATGACAGCTAGTTTACAAACTTTATTTCTCTATCTTTTAACTTTTATTTATATCCAGTCATGCTAGGTTTATAGATTCATAGTTGCAAAAAGTTTTAAAACTCAGATATTATGTTTTAAAACTTTAAAATTCTTCAACTTTGCTATTGTTTCAGGTTGAAAGAACGAAGTTGAGACCTCTGGCCAGTGGAGAGCTCAGCATGTTCCAGGGCCTGACCTGTCTTGCAGTCACCCTGTCATTGTCCCTAGCGATACTTCTGCAGCTTAACTTGTACAGGTAATATTTCATCCACGGCAACTCCTACCCTTTTTGATTTTGAGATATATCTTTTAATCCTTCAGAGTATATTGGGTAATATTTCTTTCACCATTCCTTGCATTATCAGTGGTGACACAAAGGCAATCATTACGTCAGGGATGCATCTATGCAGACATGACCCTTTTCAACAGAGCTGGCAGTATTAGTAGCATCCACAAGTTGGACATATAAAAAGTTCAACAAGATAAACAGAAAAAGCTCATATGAACCTATGTAGAATAAGTGTTTACCAGCATTCATTCATAGATATCTGCTGACTTCAACAAAGACAGTTTCCAGCCTAGATGCCATCTAGTAAATACCATTTTAAAAACCGCCACTGAAATGGAGATTTGTATAATGCATATTTATGTTGATCCCTTATTGTTAATGTTGTTTTACTACAAAAACTGGTTCACACTGCATATATATACAAAATGATTCTTTGGTTTTTGTTGTCTATTTTAGCAGATTTTCCATGACTGTTGTCTTTCCAAGCAATTTTCCTTCAGATACATTTCTGATGATATCATTATTAGCAATATAAGTTTCTCAAATCAGCAGTTCCAAAAAGATGAGAATTTGCTTCGTTTCTAAATACCATGTAAACAAAGGGAAGAAACTCCTACCCATTACCTCCCCTTCATTGCCACTAGGTTAAACTTTTTGCCACAGTATGAGTAACATCATCACACATTGCCTCTTATAATTATTCTATAATCTTTATTATTTAATTTTAAAACTAATATGAATGAGTATGGTGAAATTTTATGTCTGCAAAGGATCTTTGGCATTTTGTATTTATATTGATATTTTTGTGGACTTCGTTTTTCTTGATTTGGTTAGTTGCACTTGATAGTTTCACATATATGGGTGCTGTCATTTTGAATAGTAAAACTTAAACAGTTAAATTTGATAGTTTTAGATGTTATGGGTGGTGTTGCTGAATTTTCATATTTTGGGTTGTTAATTCCCAGCTTTTACTTTGCCATTCTTGCAATAGCAATACAATTTAGTAATTGTAAGAGGTACAAGTTCAGCGAGGATAATCATGAATCGTGTATGAAATGTACTTATACAGCCTCATGTAACATTTGCAAGTCATGGATTGGACGTGGTCTTGCATCCTCACAAAGAACGTCAAGGACAAAAACAGACCAAAGTTAAGTGTGACACAATATTTCTGGATGTGCCAAGTTGAATCTTTGGCTGACAATGTCTCCCTTATCACCATACTGGTAGAAGCTTTGTCACTCTCCCTTCATAACCCAACCCCACCCCACCCCCAGAAGCTACTATCATATCCAGTAAGCTTGGGATGCATAATACAGTGTATCTGTATGCGTCTCAGTGACACAAGACATATCTTCACGGTGTTGGTGATGAGGAGATGAAACAGGGAGGTCACATCACAGGTGCTTTGTCAGAGAAATTGTTGTCCCATCCTTCATCATGTTGTTCTATTAATGCTTTTGTTTTTTTTAGGAAAGTGTCTTCCCCATGTTTGACAAACCTTCTGTTGTGGTTTGGAACTTATGGAAACGTGTCTACCAATTGTTAGGCACCCCAGTGGGGGTAAGTCCCCCCCCCAATCACAAGTTGTAGCATGGCCGTCAGTTCTATATGACAGGCTTCATGGGGTTAGATTATGATTTGTCTGATGTGTATTCCTGGGTGGGACATCATGCTACATGTCCCAGTGTTAAACATCACTATAAACTGCCACACTGCAGACATTGTAGCAATATGATTAAAAAATTGTCAAAGGTACATTGAAAATCCAAATCACACACACACACACACACACACACACACACACACACACACACACATTTCAGCTTGCCATTCAGCCAGGCAGAGCTTGCATTGTTGGCTGCCCATTACTGACAGTGGGCCAGACATTGCTGGTTGCCCAGTACTGACAGTGGGCCAGACATTGTTGTTTGCCCAATACTGACAGTGGGCCAGACATTATTGACTTACCTGAAAGGAAAATATTGTCCCACTTTTAAGAATGATGCTACAGCTACTTCCATGCCATTCGGTATGTTGTATGTAGATACTGAAGCATTGCCAGATGATGGCAACCACCCCACATCTACCTTAAGCATTGCCTGACAATGGCAACTACCCCACACCTACCTCAGGCATTGCTAGACAATGGCAACTACCCCACACCTACCTCAAGCATTGCTAGACAATGGCAGTCACCTCACACCTACCTCTAGCATTGCTAGACAATGGCAATCACCCCACACCTACCTCAGGCATTGCTAGACAATGGCAATCATCCCACACCTACCTCAAGTATTGCTAGACAATGGCAATCACCCCACACCTACCTCAGGCATTCCTAGACAGCACAATCACCCCACACCTACCTCAGGCATTGCTAGACAATGACAGTCACCCCACACATTCCTCAGGCATTCCTAGACAGCACAATCACCCCACACCAACCTCAGGCATTGCTAGACAATGGCAATCACCACACACCTACCTCAGGCATTGCTAGACAATGGCAATCACCATACACCTACCTCAGGCAATATCAGGAGAAACCCTGATCTGATGATTATTCTCAAATTTTAGGAGGGATGGAATTTAGTTTTAAAGCTGCAGTAGAAGAAATATCTAGATTCTTAACTCTGCCAGATTGCCCACCTCCTCCGTCTAGGAGCCACTAAGATTTCCAGTCATCTTTTAGACAAAATCCATAACCCATGGAATTCTTGTGCAGTGGATGAAACTTGCCAAACAAAATTGCAAGCCTACAGGAACTAGGAAACTTGAACTGTTACGGGTCGTGTCTATCAACTCATTCTACATTTCATCATGCAAATTGCTCGGCTAGTGTGGGTACGTGGGAAAGCCTGCCAGTAGCTTCTCGTGGGTCGGTGGTTCTTCCCTCGGTTTTCCAGGGTTCTTCCTCCACCAGTTATACTTGCCGCCATGTATAGACTATCTTGTGCTGAAAAATGGCGTTAAACCCTAGAACAACAACAAAAAAAATCATCATGCAAAGAAAACAAAATGGTAAAATCAGGTAGACATGAATATAAGCCTTTAGCATGATGTTTTAGATAATGTAACATGGAAAATAAAGAAAAACACAAAATAAGATATTTACATCACATAGATTTATTAAATTCAGTAAATGACTGTTTGCTGACCATGACAGCGGTGCTTACTATCCTGCTGATCTAGATCAAAACTTAACTCATCGAGAAGCTGGGCATCAGAATCTTTTGCTGCCATTGATGATTGGTCTCAGTCATAAAATAAGAATCAGGATAATCATCCATTGATTTGTCATGGCAGTATTAGAACTAGATGAAGCTCTGGTTTCCAAAGTATATAGCCCAAGCTATTAGGTCTATAGAAAAATGAATTCCAGCAATAGATTTCTGAAACTGGATCAGATCATACCAGCAAGTTCAGCACTGTCATCATTGTAGCATGCATCCTTTTCCTATATTCCACACAAATTATGTTACCCAATTATTTTTCAAACATCACTTTCATTTGATAGTGACATATTCCTTTTGGATCGTTCCTTGATTGTTTTGGATTTTTGTTTTTAGCCTCCAGTGGCATTGAGGCACCCAAAAACCTCATGTCCCTTTTGAGAATCAGAAGTGGCATTGTCATCAGACACATACATGTAAAAGAGTTTTTAACTGGAGTTGCAAGCATTTGTTGAATGCAAACTGCATGCAATTTATTTACCTTCCCATCTTACACAGGTTTGCAAGTGGTCATCACAACAATTCCCGGTTATTTTTTTTGTCACTTGGTTTCTATTGTTTTCGCTTAATGTCATACAGTATACAACTTGTAGATTAAACTGACTTAAAAATCCAATTGGTCAGACAGACTGGCTACTTATTTTTCACCTTAGTCAGCCATGAAATTAGCTGGCATCAGACAGGTGGGCTGGCAGCAATTTTGCATGCTGTTCATGGTCGTCTTCTTGGAGAGCCTGTTACCAGTATCACATAACATGCTGATATTGTACACACTGGGACACATACAACACTGACATTCCCTGTGTTGCCAAGAACATTGGAGCAGTACACATGTAGAATCCACTGTTATGCCAGATTGCAATGTGATCAGTATTCCTCTCCATCAAAATGGAGGAGTTCATGAAAAGCTTTAATATGACATGCATACATTCCATCTAGTATCTTCACACTAGTTCCTTTGATTTATATTCAAAGGAACAATGTACCAGTTATGTGCTCTATCTTTTGGACTAATTCTTATTCCATGGGCCTTTGGACTAATTCTCAGTCCATGGGCCTTTGGACTGATTATCAGTCCATGGGCCTTTGGACTAATTCTCAGTCCATGGGCCTTTACAAAAACAGTCATCTGCATTGTCTTCTTGTTCAGAGCCACCCAGTTTGCTGTAACTTTTGAGTACCTGGACAACATCCTTAAGAAAATCATTGTAAGTACTGTTTTTTCATTCCACAGGAAATAAACAGGACTGTCTCACTTTTCACCTTTGTACAAAAAAAGAACATTTTTTTGCTGCAAAAACTGTGTAATCTGCATCCAATATTTGCACTGTGCAGTTTTAATATTTCGAAAACAAAAATTGAACAAAACATAAAATTGGGTACTTTTATGTACATTTATTTAAAGGAACGTAACTCCCAAAGTCCATCACATATGTTGTTATCAAAAAATAGATGCATTCATGCAAATATGACAGCTAGGTTTGTAAAGAGACTCCTGTTCAGTTTGAAGTGTGAGCAAGATGACAGTCTTAGAGGTCAAGAACCCATGCTAACGATCAGGTTAGAAATTATAAGTTGATGAATGAAATGACTACGTTTTGTGTATTTTTAAAAATCTTTGATATTTTTTGATGTTTAAAGTCGGTATGGTGGCACAAACTGCCAGGGGGGTAGGTGAATACTATAGGCTGTTTCTATATGCCCTCTGCAGATGGCATTGCTTGCTCAGTAGCACCCATTTTTTGATCAACTAGATTAGCACATCTCAATCTCAAACAAGTTAAAACAGTTCCTGGGGCCCCGAGGGCATAGCTGCCAACCCTCACGAATTTGGTGTGAATTTCACGACTTTTTCAGCGATTCACGGATTCATGCCATAAGCCAAAAATTCACGAATTTTCCAATCCTCAATTATTTTAAATCTTTAATAAAATAACCAGTTTCCCGTTAAGCTCTAGTTGTGATATTCACAGTTGCCAAAACGGTCTGGTACTGCTGGTCACGATATTAGTAGATCTACAGCCGATTAGTACAGTTGGCCCAGTAGCAAGCATTTTAGCTGATTTTAATCTATATGTTTTACAAATGCTTTTGAGAGAAACTGGGGCCTAACCGGAAATTTGCTCCGTGCATGCGTCAAAACCCTGATTTGAGTTACTGTTCAGCATCGCATGTAAGATCTTGAAAATGTCTTCACCACCAAGGAAAAAGAAATGTATTCCTCAAAAAGTGAAGTTTAATTTGGAATATATCAAAAATTGGCCGTGCATTCTGCCATTAAACATTGATATTCGTTCATGCTTTTTGCACTCAGTATGCCATCGCAGAGACGATGTGAGGAAGAATGTCGGTTGCAGAAAACACGTAGAAGTTGGGAAAATTAAGAATTCGCAGATTTCAGCTCTGGAATATTTTAAACCATTGGCGGAAGACCTGCAGGCTACCAACGCTGAAGCATTATTTGTGAGTTTTCTTGTCAAACACAATCTACCTTTGTCAGCTAGAGACCATGCTAAACATTTGTTCTGACAAATGTTCCCGGACTCAAAAATCGCTTCCAAATTTTCCTGTGGAAGAACCAAAAATGCTGCAGATCCTGTGCATTCCTCACAGCAACAGTGACAGCAAAAGAGTATTTTCTTTAGTGAGGAAAAATAAGACAGACTTTAGGGCCTCCTTCGCTGCAGAAAATTTGTCAGCAATTTTAGTCCCCAAGATCAACCAGCAGGCAAGAAGTCGGAACTGTTTAGAAAACAAATTTACGATCAAGCAGTTGAGGAAGTTCAAGTCTGCCACAGTATCATGTCTTGATAAATAACTATTTCTGCATATATGTAGTGTTTTATTTTTATTTTGCGAACTTGATATAGTGTAGTATTGACGGTCGGAGTGGTCAGAGTGGATGGACTTATCGTCATGGTATTTTTCACGAATTCATGTCCAAATTCACGACTTTTTATCCCTATCTTCACTAATTGTGAGCCTTGAAGGTTGGCAGCTATGCGAGGGGTCTAAAGCACTCTCTGTTACGGATGACTACCATCTCACCTCTGTCTGCGTGGGTTCGAATCTTGGATTCGGCAAACGTGGGTATGTGAGAAAGCTTGCCATGAGCTTCTCGTGGGTCGGTGGTTCTTTCTGGGGTATTCCCAGGTTCTTCCTCGACTATTAATACTTGCCGCCATGTATAGCCTATCATGTGCTGAAAAATGGCATTAAACCCCACAATAACAACAACAACAAAACAGTTCCTGCATCAGTGGCAATACAGGAAATGGCTCTTAATTTGTATTGATGCTAGTTTGTTGGGCTGGGGGCTCACTTGTTGCCTCACTTCACCATGTTGATCAGCAGCTGGAGTCAGCAGGAGAAAGCACTTAATATAAACCTCTTGGAAATGAAGCCTATAATGGACATCTTTGTTCATGCAAGATAACCTGTGCTGGATTCTCGTATTGTCAGAATGTTCTGTAGTGTCTACTTGCCTCCTCAAATCGGGGGGTGGGGGGAACAAATCACTGGACTTTTGCATCTTGGTCTGGGAATTTCTATGCTGTTCAGACATATCACTGGCAGCCTGTGTATGTTGGCAGATACGTCGAGATGGAATTAAAATCTGCATACAGAGGGGTCCTTTCATCCATTGATCTTTCAGCATATTCATCCTGTGCTAGAACTCTTTGTGATGCGTTCAAATCACAAACTGTCCTCCATTGTATCTCCTGCCCTGTGTCTTGAATCTTGGCTGTGGATGCTTAGATAAGAGGGAAATTGGGGCTACATCTTTTCTCTTGTCTGATTCCATAAATCATTTCTAAAATCAGGGATCAGAATTGCAAAGTTGTTTTGGTAGCCTAACTTAGATTTAACAAGTTATGGGCAAACAGTTTGCTCAAAAGGTAATAGGCCTCCCAAAGAAGATCCTATCAGTATTCACTCAACTCAAACAACCCTACTTGCAAGTGTTTCAGGCTTCGTTATGGTAGGCTTTTGTCAGGAGATCCTTGAATAGCAAGGAGTTTCAGCTTTCAGTAATGGAGTTAAGAAGGTTCTCCATTTTTAAAGCCTGCAAGGAGATGTAGCATTTATTTAGGGACTGGTGCGAAGATAACATATTCCCCTTGAATGCCTCAATCTCTCAGTTGGCTAATATTTTTCTGGCACGAAGAAAAACTTAGCTCCAGTTACTGTCATCCTCTGGTTACTCTCAAGATATTGCTATTTGATTCCTGACGCATTCAGGTAAGAGTGAATATAGGTCACAACAGTGATCTGTTTAATGTTTTGGACAACTATGACCTGAATAGGGGGGCCCTGAGTGGCCAAGTGGTCTAAGGCGCTCACTGTCACGGATCATTGCTATCTCACCTCTGTTTGCGTGGGTTCGAGTCTCGGGTTCGGCCAGTGTGGGTATGTGAGAAAGCTTGCCAGTAACTTCTCATGGGTCGGTGGTTCTTTCTGGCATTTCCCGGGTTCTTCCTTCCACCATTTATACTGGCCACCTTGTATAGCCTATCTTGTGCTGAAAAATGGTGTTAAACCCAACAATAACTACAGATACAAATATAAATTGACCTGAATAGGCCGAAATTACTCACCTTGTGCACAAAATGGAGTCTTTCACAGGTTTTTACTTTGCTTTCTTACATGACATGATTTCTGAATGCGGTAGGCATAGCATGCTGGTTGAGTGAGTTGTACGCTCTTTCTCTGGACCTGAACATGCTCTAGTTCGTATTGGAAGGCTCTGTGGTGTTAATGACATGACTGGGTTTCATAGCTAAGAACCAATTACTGTCTGGGAGCAGTCAAAAGGTGGTTATCCAAACTCTGTCCTTTCATAAATCATTGAGAGAGGTGAATAAGACCTGGTCCACACTCTAAGAAATTATTAAATGCTTGAAGAGCCATTGGTTCCGATAACTTCTTATTATGCAAGAATAGAGGTATGATCTCTTAAGCCCTGGCTGATGTGGGTAATAGACTTGACTTGTACATTATCTCTCGACCATATGACTCACAAGAATTTCTATTCACAAGATTACATCAGTCTTGATGAATCTCACATCCAGACACAATGGTTTGATCACAGAAGCCATTAGCTGGCATGCAGTCAACCTTTTCAAGTTCTTATCTGTGAGATCTAACATAATAGAAATGTGAGTAGAGTCTGGTGTGTCAAGTGGCTGTGGCATAAGGTGTTCAAACACTAGTATTACGGAAACTGAAAGAAAGAATAATGTTAAAGTTTATGGTCTCTCAAGACATATGGTATTATAACAGGTCATAACACTATATAATCAATAAATCTGTGCTTTGAGAATATGGTTTCTCAGAACAGGTGGTCTTTCAAGACAGGTTTTACTGTACTGATATATGAAAATTAGATTGTAATACTTATTTAGATAAATTCTTCATTCAAGTGAAACTGTTGTCAAAAAAAGTTAAATCCCTGTGCAAGCAACTCCTTTAAAGGTATGCACAAATGTTTGTCCTGTAAATAATACAAATTTCTGAAAATTTGTGACAAAACTGAATAGCTTTTGGAGTATTTTTTAAAAATATAAATGTTATATGCTTGTCAAGACATGTAAATGAAGTTAGATGATGAAAATAACTGTAAAAGAAATTAATAAGAATTATTGATACTTGTTTGATATTTATTAACTAGTATACCACACATCATTCAAAGTCAGAAGAGAGTCTAAACCATTAAAATATTATTTTTAATCTAAGATTTGGTCTGATTCTAGTCCACACAGTGACTATCAACTTTGAGTCTGAGATTTGGCCTCATTCTAGTTTGCACAGTGACTATCAGCTTTGAATCCGAGATTGGCCTAATTCATTCTAGTCCACATGGTGACTATCAGCTTTGAATCTGAGATTGGCCTAATTATTTCTAGTCCACACGGTGACTATCAGCTTTGAATCTGAGATTGGCCTAATTCATTCTAGTCCACATGATAACTGTCAGCTTTGTGTTAACACGGGAGAGCACATATTATAAGATTCAAGTAGAAGAATGTGCTTACAAATTAATCCTTCTAATTAGATGACAAATCCCATTAACCTTATGTTTTGAGACCACCCTTTGTCAACAGACAGTCTTGTATTCTGATAAGATTTGTTATTGTCCTATGCACATTGCTTCATATACAGCAGTTATCTGGGCAACTTCATTGGGCATTGGCTCTGGATAAAATAAGTATAAGCTTTTATAATTTAACCATTTGAACCAAGTTAACTTACAGATAAATAACATTTAATATATAAATGGACATAAACTGTGTGCTTAATTCACTGATCTCTTGATAATAAAAGAACATATTTCAGCCACAGAAAGTATGTTCACTTTATGTAATGATTTTCTCTTTGAATAAAAATTGTATAGCTACAGTGCTTATTTATTTTTCCTCATTCTCTGTTGATTGTTGTAGGCCAGGAAAGAAATCATTTTTCAGGCATAGTGCAGTTTGGGTTACTGTAAGGAGAATAAAACTTGCAGTTGATTTTGATCCTTGTTTCCTTGTGTCTTCTTGGGGCTTTTTGTACAAAGCAAGAAGAAAAACAAGACCATGACAAGAATAAAGGTATTTTGGATACTCTGATCAAAGATTGAAGAATTATTTCCATATTAGCAGTAGCATTGGGTAGCTGGTGGATGGGGAGATGTAGGTTGGTAATTACTCATTTTTGAATTTATTTGTGAAAAGTTTTTGGACTGAATGTGACCCATCAAGTTGTTCTATCTTAATCCTTTTCAGTATCATCCTAGGAGCATCATCAATGTTTCTTGTGATTTCCTATCCCTTGGCAAAAAGATACACCTACTGGCCCCAAGTAATGCTGGGTAAGTGCTCACTTTCACCACAGACACAGATGGCATGTTTAATCATGATTAATTCTGATTGCAAGTTACCAATTAAGCAGGTAATGTTTTGTATGCTAATAATACAATTTAGAATATGTAAAGTTGAAAACTACATCAGAGACTATAGAATTTTACACACCCAGTATTTATTTTTAAAAATTATTTTATAATAAATTTTACATATTTATTTATAATTGGTAATTATATCCATGAGCCTACTCATTAATGTAATACTTCTGTATATATTTCAATCTGGAGTATTTTATATGCAGTAAGCTGAAACTGGAGCACTGTTTCATAAAAATGAAAGTAACTATTTTGCCATTCATGTTGCCTATAACCCATTTTATTTTTTTAGTTAATTTCCTGCTATAAAGGTATATGGACAAACTGTACCCAGTCAGTTTTTATATTGTTGGAGACAGTAGGGTTGTAGTTAATCACATGATGTTTAAACACTGATGATGATTTATTTCTGCAAACAGTGTGTTAAACTAATATAATGCAAAGAAATAACAAGAAAAGACTAACACACTATTTCATTATGTAAAGGAAATATAAACAGTCACACAGTTAAAAAAATCATACATTCCTTGACAGACAGAATAAATATTTAAATTTTCTTGATTTACAAACATTTAACACTGTAGTTCCTGAGTTAAAACTCTTAACCATATGTAGACCTATATCCCTAAATGACATCACACAAGTACACTTTAGGTGAATTGTATAAACTACTTTGTCATTATTCAGTCAAATCACTAACCAGTAATGCAAACATTGAGTAGGTTACTAAAAGCTGTATAACTTCCAGTTTTGTATTTCCAGTAATGTTAAACACAATGTAAAAACATTTGGTACAAAATATGACATAACTGCAATATCCTTTGACTTTGACTTGGTGACCTATGTTGAACTGTCCGGCTTTTCACATTATAATGGTATTTTAGAATTTTTTCTGGTGCCTAATTAATTTGATTATCATCCAAAAATATTGAACAAGAGTCCTATTAACTTTGTTTTCATCAGAGAAAAGCTGAAAGTAATACGGATACAACTCTGCCTTTATAGGGACAAAACACTCAGTTAAAATAGTTGTTTGCAAGATTTATTAAACTATATGGGCACCATTTAGATAAATATATTAAGTTATCTTAAACATTATAGTTTGGTTTCTAGCATTATGATTTTTAATATTAACCATCAACAAGGTCAAGTCATTGTTGTGACGGTTTATATCTATCAATATGCCCCCCTCCCCATTTGCATCAATGATGTCCTTCAGCAGTAGGGCTGATTAAATTACAGTCAAATTTACCTTAAGAATCATCTCTCTTGAGTTGTCACCTGTCCCAAACAAACCAAGCTTTAGAAACAAGTGCTAAGCAGCAATCGGTTTCCTTTGGTCGGTTTATCTATATTTCTGCAGGGGATGCTTACCACAGGTTTGATTGTTTTTGTTAAAAATATATTTGATTGTTGGCTGTTCAAAATAATTTTCTACATTCAGCTCATTTTGAAAAATGAACATCTGAAAAAGATTTTAAAGGCTGATAAGCAGTTTCAGGATTTTCAGAATAGGCTTATTCCTTGGCAGACTTGGACTTGTAGCAAAAACTATTTAGCTGGAATTACTAGCATTAAGAAATATGCTCCATGTAGAATTACTAGCATAATGACTTACACTCCATATTTTTTTAAGGAATCCAGCTAATGATCTAGTATAATGTAGAAGAGAAAGATTTTTGGGCAATTTATTCTTGATTCTTTGCTCATATATAGAGAAAAGTTCTTGATTGTTCTCTTTTGAATTGCCAAAATGTTTCAGAGAACTTGTCTGAAAATTTTTAATGCTCTGCTTGTATCACCATTGTCATTATCATCCACCTCCTGGTGCTCTTCTTGTTAGGGTGAAGAAATGTTAGGAATGATATAACCTAAAGACCCCCCCCAAAAAATGAAAGATTGTGCTATTTGAGGTAAAAGAGATACTTAATGTCAACACTGGACTGTTTTTAAGGTAAAACTCGTGTGAATGTGACATGGCCACAATGCTTGTTGTAGACTTAATAGCAATTTAGTAAAAACATTGCTGAAAGTTCAAAAGACATGCAGATATTGTCATGCTAAAAGACTCAGGTGATTATTATTCATGGCCATAATTTTGCCAACATAATGTAAGTCTGGACTTGACAAGGAATCCAGCAATCTGACTTGACAGAACTTGAGTATAAGACTTGGGTTGGTGGCCTGACCTCAGTTTCATCAACATGTGTCTCAGATTAAATATAGATTTGAAGACACTGATTTCGGTTGGTTACATTGCTAGGTTCTAGACAAATTTAAGCCTGTACTTAAGTTCTTTTGGTGAGATACAGGCCAGGAGTTAAACTTTAAAACATGTTTTAAAAACTGGGGCCAGGCACTTTATTTTCTTGAAGTATTCTAAGCTTGAATCTCAGCAAAGTGCAAACAAAATTCAGCATTAATTCCAGTGTTATGACTATTGCATTAGAGGTGCTCACTTCAAATAAAAATTATAGAGTGATGTAACATGGGCTTTCAATATTTTCTGTATGTTTTTGAATGCCAAACATTTTTGCCAAAACTTTTAACGTCTAGTAGTTTTTTAAACATTTTAAAATAATTTTATTTATGCACTAATATTTTTGGACATGATTGTAGTTCTGCAGTGACAAGACAAAAGAGACAGACTAACACCATTTTTGGAAAGTTGGGTAATGGCTGTTTTATTATAGAAAGTTACATGTGTCAATCAAATTGTCAAAATGGGGAGAATGATGTTTTTCGGTTCATTAGATTGATGTCAGTGACATATTTTTTTAAAGCTATAATATCATCTATACAAAAATAAATAAGAATTGTAAATACATTAGAAGAATATGTGACTTGTAATAAAAAAGAATCCTGTTAAAAAGTCAAGATCTTGATAAGGAAAATTTTGTTAAACACTTCCATTATGAATAATACTAAAATCTATCTGGTCACATACTATTCACATTTTTAGCAACATTAATTTGTAATGTATTTTTAAAAAAAGAACCTAGCACAAAAACAGATCTTTATTAATATATTTTTATATTGTTATGTTATGAATTTATAAATATCGGGGATGTAATTTAATTTAGTCCTTTACAAATTTTGGTATTAGACCACACAAACTTGAATCAGTTCATTGGTTCTGTTAGTAACATTAAGGACTGGTCATCCATTTTTCTACCCACTACAAAAATACATTAGTGCTTTAAATATCTGGAAATTACTACAAAAACTTGCAGAAACTTACTTTTAAAATGTGTCATATAATATCAATTTTCATTTTGTTTTTTTATTAATGGCAAACTTAGTAACAAATCTGAGGTATATTTCTTGATAGGTGGTCAATGGTTGTAACATTGAAACATGGCTGATTTGTTTCCTTCTTGTGTGAAATTGTTTTTGGTATGCATTTTTTAGTGGACTGAAAAAAAATAAACAAAACTATTCAAGAAATGTTGGTTTTCATTTATTTTGATTACTTTGCAGTGTGACTTAAGGGACATGAGTGAGTTTGATTGTGATTACTTTGCAGTGTGACTTAAGGGACATGAGTGAGTTTGATTTGATTACTTTGCAGTGTGACTTAAGGGACATGAGTGAGTGTGTGATTACTTTGCAGTGTGACTTATGGGACATGAGTGAGTGTGATTGTGATTACTTTGCAGTGTGACTTAAGGGAAATGAGTGAGTTTGATTTGATTACTTTGCAGTGTGACTTAAGGAACATGAGTGAGTTTGTGATTACTTTGCAGTGTGACTTAAGGGACATGAGTGAGTTTGATTGTGATTACTTTGCAGTGTGACTTAAGGGACATGAATGAGTGTGATTGTGATTACTTTGCAGTGTGACTTAAAGGACATGAGTGAGTGTGATTGCTTGTTCTTATCATTCCTTTTGAAACAAAGTTAAATATTTTTCTTATTCTTTAAGTTGCAACTAAGAAAAATATTTAAATTACTGAACATATATCAATTTCAACTGCAAAAATGCATAATGCATTGGCAGATCTGGGTCTTTGCATTATATTTGGAGTAAATGAGTTGAACAAACAACAAAGACCCTGATCTGCTGGCACAATATACAGTCGCACATCAGATTCTGTGTTTTATGCAGTTGGACTTGACCTACAGGTAAGTATAAATATGGTATGTGAACCATACCATCTGTAACATAACATGTTGAATATAATAAAAACTTTTCAGAAGTGCATTTTGATGAAGTTAGACTAAAATGTTTTAATGTAGACAAGGGGCAACATTTTAACTAAAAAGAATATTGTTAAAGTTTCTTCTTAATCCCATTCTCTCTCAATTTTCAGTGGTTTAATTTGCTGTCTTCAAACTTGATGACATTGTCCAATGCCATACAGATCTTTCTTCATTAATCATATATTTTATTCATTTCAGGTTTGACACTGAACTGGGGTGTGTTGCTGTCTTGGGCAGCACTCCGGGGTAGCATTGAGTGGCCTGTCATCTCACTATACACTGCTTGTGTTCTCCATACTATGTCTTATGATACTATTTATGCTCATCAGGTAGTCATTCCTCACTTACCCATTAATCCAGCATGTGTACTTACTTAATTGCCCATGGGGGTGGGTGGGGAACTCTTTCACAGACTAGTAAAATCCACATGGTCCATGAAGACTTTCGGCACATCATTTATTGTCTTGCTTGCATTCCATACATATAATGTTCCTGGGCAGTGATGGCATCATTTTTGCAGGCAATAACAAGCCTAGGAGAAGTTTTATTGTCTGATTGGGTTGTTGTCGATAGATCTTACAGCATGTTTATAAATGAGCTAAAAGAAAGTACACAATGTTGTGAACTAATAAACGCACCTATGGTTTTTCTCCATGGGTAGATTGTAGCATGACAGAAGCAGTTGTTTAGCCCAATAAGGATTGTTGTTAGAGGATTTTGAAATGCAGTTAAACATGCAGTTTCTCAGTTTAGTGATGTCACATACATGTATTTTTATGTCTTCAGCTATGCATGCTGCTTGACCATGCTGTGTTGCTCTTCCATTATTACAATGTTCTGTGTTGATAGATATTTACTTCATTAAAAACAACAAATCTGGCAATTAACAATTTCAAAGCCTGATAGCTAATTACCTGTCAGTTTCTGCCAATTGTGACCTTCAAGTTACTATTGACTTCTAGCATAATGTACTTTTGAGGTTATATAAGTGACATCGGTCATTCAATATCTTTCAAAAAATAACTTGCACATATACTCCATTTGGCATTAAATCAAATCTTTATTAGTTTAAAAATAAAAAAGTTTCAGACGAAAATTATTCATGAAGGCATGAATATTTCACAGGTGAAAACTAGAGTTTAATGAAAACAGGATCTAAAATAGAAAATTCCACAGTGCAGTCCTTTATTGGTACACCCCATTAATCCAACATACCTATTCTTCTATCACAAAATTTGGGACTGCATGAAAAATAATAGAATCAACCTTGCAATATTTGCAATATAAATGAGGTAGGAGTTGATTGGGTATTTTAATTACACAGGTCATCCGCATTTGATTTATTCAGCTGACGGATAAAAATTTTTATTTTTATGGAAACTAATTTCCATATTAATATTCTAATTTACACAATTAAACTTTAAACAAAGACTGAACAATATTGCTTATATTCCTTCCCTCCTGTATTACAATGAAATTGTACTTTATCCTGTGCTTTTTCTCATGTACAGTTTGTTTACAAATAAAAATATTTGGTACATTCAGAAGGAAAATATTTAAAATTGTAGCTACCTTTGTCTGTGACAGAGTTCCAGTGCCAGATAAAATATGGGATAAGTTTCCCATTGACTTTGTGGTGTACAGTCATAGATTTGTACATACTGGATGAGCAGAACACTACTATAACCACCGTTTCTGTCGGTTTTTTCGGCTGTTTAAAATTTTGGAAACTACAGTCAAACCTGTCAATAGCAGTCACTCATGGGAAAAGACCAAACTGGCCTTTATAGACAAAGGTGACCTCTCTATGCTTGATTTACCATAAAAACTTGGTTTTTAACAAATACCACACACCAAATTTGCATAATTATTATTATTATTATTTTTATTATTATTATTGGAATTATTATTATTATTATTAAAAGTAGATTTAATCTCGTACAGTTTTCAACAAAATTATAACATTCATGTATGTTGTTCTCTTCCAAACTTATATTCCTCACAAAGATTACTGCATCCTAGTCAGTTTAATCTATCCTGTAAACTAAATCAACACTTCTTAAAACAAAAATCACTTATCTTTGTATTGTGAACCGTGACAAAATGTTAATTTCTGTACAAATTGACAGCTTATACATGACTGTGAAACAAAGGACTGACTCTTTGTTCAGCAGACTAGTTTAACTTGACTTCAGAACAACAGTTCACACTTTAAAATAATATCTGGATAAATTGGCCAGCTCACCAATAACATAAGACAGTTGGCTTATGTGTGAGACTAGTGTTGAATGATTGAAAGGAAGCCATATGTGACTATTGTTAGTCATACACAAACCAAAATTTCACATGCCTTCAAGTTTTTAAATATCTCGACCAAGATTGACATTTCACAGATTATAGTTGATACATGAAAACAGGACTGCTTTTTACATCATCCATATTCCTTCTCATATAATGTTAAAAGCTTGTGTTTGAATTTGACATATTTATATGATTGAGTTACATTGACACTTTGACAGTGTGACTGGAATACATTGAGTACAATGAAATAAGATACGCATATGCATCAATTCACATGACATGTCTTTATCTAAAAAAAAAATTGCTTTCCTCATAAAGCAAATTTTATTTTTACAAACACTGAGCATTCTCTGGAGAATATCAACGTTACATTATATAGGCATAAAGCAGTGAGAAACCATTATTCGATAGGAAACACCAGGCTGTAGACCACAGAAAGCACGTGATTGTTATATACATGACTTTTGTAAAGGATTTTCTTGGGGAAAATTAGAATGACCATTATGACCAGGTGACCACTATATTAAAGTCTCCATTCAGACAGGTTTGACTGTACTTGAAAATTTTATAAAAGTTATATATTTATGTTTGGTATGAAAGTGATGGTATAAGCTATAAAATTGGTTTAAAATTTTTTTCTGTAAAATAGCCTCTAAAGGCAATGTTAAGATCAAAGTTGGTCAATGTTAAGATCAAGGTTGGTCAATGTTAAGATCAAGATAGGTCAGTGTTAAGATCAAGGTCGGTCAGTATTAAGATCAAGGTTGGTCAATGTTAAGATCAATGTTGGTCATTGTTAAGATCAAGATAGGTCAATGTTAAGATCAAGATTGGTCATTGTTAAGATTAAAGTCTGTCAGTGTCAAGATCAAGATAGGTCATTGTTAAGATCAAGGTCGGTCAATATTAAGATCAAGGTTGGTCAGTGTTAAGATCAATGTTGGTGAGTGTTAAGATCAAGATAGGTCATTGTTAAGATTAAAGTCTGTCAATGTCAAGATCAAGATAGGTCATTGTTAAGATCAAGGTTGGTCAATATTAAGATCAAGGTTGGTCAATGTTAAGATCAATGTTGGTCAGTGTTAAGATCAAGATAGGTCAGTGTTAAGATCAAGGTAGGTCAATGTTAAGATCAAGGTAGGTCAAGGTTAAGATCAAGGTAGGTCAAGGTTAAGATTAAAGTAGGTCGATGTTAAGATCACATTGATTTGATCCAGAGTTTACAAAAAATAGGTGGTCTGTTTCCGATTTTGAATGTATTAGGATATAAATATCCCATAAAAGAAACTGACCTATATGAATGTGTATCATGACATCAAATTTTGGATAGCAATTTTATATTAATGGACATAATAATCAGGTATGATAATACTTGAATTTAATGTAAACTTCAGTATTTTGTCATCAGTTATCAACTTATGCTCATAATATTACATCCTGCAGGGGTGGGGTGGGGAGGAGTGTTTCAAACTACAAAAACTGCAAGGTTTTGATATTATAATATATCACTGTAGCATTATGTAGAGTAAATGTGGCTAAACATTGATAGATATCACCACATATTTTCAAGAATCATGTTAAATTGTATCACAGCAATAGCACTCCATGTCTTCAACAAGCGTATTAGATTATACCACAACAAAATACTGCCATATAGGACAAAAAGTTTAAAAATGATTCATCCATATTCAAACAACACAGCAGTGATGCCATCTCCATTTGAGTTTATTATGTCATGTGGATAATTTGAATACGGCTAGGAAGAGATTTTTGTGACAACTGTTGAATCATCACCCATTACCATTCAGTCATCTTCATTATAGGTTTTAATGGAAAGCTCATTGATAGAAATGTTTTCTTTTCTGGGTTCCAGATTCAGGCAGGTCACTGCCTAGCACAATATTGCAAAACATACACTGAAAGATGGCATTTCAAGAATTTCTTCCATCATGTATACATGGTGTGTTCGTCAAAAATTAAAAACAGAAATGTTGAGATTTTGATGAAATGAGATGGTCAGTTTTATGTTATATTTTCACATGTCTTGAACACTAAGAAGGTTGTAAAAATGTTCAGAAGTAACTCATATACTTGCTTATGAGTTAAGTCCAGTTGCAGACTGCATGAGTACATGCAGTTTGTTAATAGTAATCCATAGAACAAGTAGCATAGACCCAAAAATGATTTTTAGATCAGGGTCTGTATTGTTTGCTTTTGAAGTCAACTTACAAATGCATATGCATGGTAGTGTTTCCTTCCAGGTGCTTAAAGGTTTAATGGTTGTTTTCCTAATTGCTTTGCCATGGTAGCTTGGTTGGCTGAGCATTGACTCATATTTCCAGGGGAGTGGGTTTGATGCTCACCAAGACCAAGCCATAGTGTTTCCTTGGGAAAGACACTTATCTCCCATATCATTGGCATTACAAGGAATGCTGCTTGGTAGAAAGGCACAAATGCTGATACTGACTAAATGAAGCAAAAGTGAAATGCTATTTTTTTTTAAAACAGTTGCCAACACAAACACATTATCAAAGCATAGGTAGGCAGTTATTATCTATTCATAAGGATTATAAACACTGAAGTCTGTTTAAATGCGTTACCATGACTAATTTTATATCTGTGACAGGACTTGCTTAAATCTTATTTCAGTATTTAGTTTTGGTGACAACATAACATGACCATGAAACTGCCACGTTTCTCAAATACGTTACATTGCTCACATTAAATTTTGTCACATCAAAGACACACTGCTGGTTAAGGTTACTCTCTGAAATGAACTATATTTATGCTGTACACTGGATACTTTTGAAATGAACTATTCTACTTGTACTCGAGATACTTTGAAATGAACTATTTTAGCTGTACACTGGATAATTTATAAATGAACTGTTCTAGCTGTATGCTGGATACTTTTGAAATGAACTGTTCTAGCTGTACAGTTAATACTTTTGAAATGAACTATTCTAGCAGTACAGTGGATACTTTTGAAGTGAACTATTTTAGCTGTACACTAGATATTTTTTAATGAACTGTTTTAGTTGTACACAGGGTACTTTTGAAATAAACTATTCTAGCTGTACACGGGGTACTTTTGAAATGAACTATTTTAGCTGTACACTGGATAATTTGGAAATTAACTATTTTAGCTGTACACTGGATACTTTAGAAATGAACTATTTTAGCTGTACACTGGATACTTTGGAAATGAACTATTCTTGGTGTACACTGGATACTTTTGAAATGAACTATTTAGCTTATAATGGATACTTTTGAAAGTAGCTATTTTAGCTATCATTGGATTCTTTTAAAATGAACTTTTCTAGCTGTATGCTGGATACTTTTTTTGCAAAAGGCACTTATTTGTAGCATTTTCACCATAAATTGCTTTATGTTAAACTTACGCTGGAGCAAACAGAGCCTTGTTGGTTATAGCTTCAACTTGTGCTCCATTCCAGAGTGTATAAATATATGCAAATCTGCTTTAATGACCACATGTATATAGCAGACACCTGTGTATAAAGGTCAAGTAAAATGTATCACGCTTATATATAGACCAGTATATACAGCCACATAAAGACCATTTGTCCATAAATGTTGTTTCAGCTGGGTTTCCTAAGTGGAGATCATTCACAGTATTTGTGCTGTTTTTTTTGGACTGCACCTACCTCAAGAATAAAAAATGAAGAGCCTAAAGAAACCAAAAGCAATCAACTCCAGCCAGAACTGAATACCACTGATGATTCAGAGGAGCAAATGGATTAAAACTTCACCATTGTTTAGATATGGGCACTAAAGTATCCTGCTTAATGAAGGCAGTTTATGTTCTTTGGCCATGACAGAGTTTTTGTTGTTGTCATGAGCATGTATAGATATAACAAAGGTTTTTTAAGATGCCAAGTGGTGGAAACACTGAGCCTCTGTTCATAAAATAGCACATTTTGTTTTCACTTAAAATATACGGAATTGGAGGAAATAAATTAGTTTCTTTTGGAGTTCTTTACCAGTAACTCAGAACAATCTATTAATGGATTGAAACTTCACCATTGTTCTGATATGGACACTTCAATATCCTGCTTAATGAAGGCAATTTATGTTCTTTGGCCATGACAGAGTTTTTGTAGTAAATTAGTTTCTTTTGGAGTTCTTTGCCATTAGCTCAGAACAATCTCTAATTAATGTATGTAATGATGCTGTACATTTAATTGGATTTAAGAAAAAGTTGGTGGAAACTTATCTCATATTTAGTTGTATTTTACCCTATATCTGGCATATTTTCATTCAGTTATTGCCCAGTTTTGCCCACAATTTATATAAGGATATCATTGTCTTTAAATGAAAGTCCTGGAATAATGGAATATTTCATATCTAGCAGAATAATTTAGGTACCAATACATAAGTTATTAATGTTTATTATTCATTTTTGAGTTGATAGCATAGTTTCTGTAAAGTTTTGTCTGCAAAACAATGTTGATGTTAAAGTTTTAATGGATGTGCTTTGATTCATGAAAGACGAGAAATTACTACACTACTATATATGGAAAGTTCATTGGTTACCATTTTATCAGCACTTGAGTTTGCAGATAATAAGTAACTGAAATATTGATCTAAGATAGTAAGTGTGACCTTTAACCTTTGCATTGTTTTGTGGTTGAATAGCTTTAGTACTGTAGACCTTTTTCAGTGAATATCAAGTTTTATGAAGCATTAAAAATTATATTGACTGATGCAAAACTTGGGTCAATATGATAGGTCTACTGGTTCATAAAACTTAATATTCACCAAAGCAAAGGTCTGTAATCATTTTATTACATGATTTAGTGCAAACTTTTCAAACTGGGCTTGCTTCATTGAAGTGAAAATGCCATTTCAATTGCATGGCATAACAATATATTATGATAGGATGATGCAGTATCATGAATCATCATAAATTACATGCTGTTGTATCAACCATTGGAAAAGTGCCTCTCATGGAAATCATATAATACTAACCAATGGAAAAGTGCTTCTCATGGGAATTGTGTAATATCAACCAGTGGAAAAGTGCATGTCATGGGCATCATGTAATAAAGTGTTTGGCCCCATGCTATAGCATCCATATTTGTCATGCATTTTGTATTGCTTATCTCTTACCAGTCCTTTTGCTAATATTTAGTAAATTGTGTCTTTTATCCTTTTTTGCTTCCTCTGTCATAATGAGTTACTCTTGCATTAATACACTTCTTGCTTTTCTTTAAATGCATGATGCAAAATAGATAGTAAACCAATACAACCCACAGTGTGAATCAAAAGACTCTTATTACTGAATTTTTTTAAATACATTACAAATTTCACTCACACTTTAGTGGGAATTCGTTTTCCTGCTTTAGATTGTGCAGGTTAAATTGGAATTACAGTTGAAAATTGAATTCATTTACCAGTAAGTATAGAGTGGTAAAAACCTTAAATTTGCTTGTCCTTAAAATGTGATTGAACATCATTACATATAAAAGTTGTTAATATTTTTTAAGCGGCTTTTCAGTGATTAGCTCCTGTATGGTCCACTTTGATTTACATGTTCCAGTCATGTTGGTTGGTTGGCATCCATTAGTCTTGAGAGACAGTAGAAGTGTGCCCATGAGAGATGTCCTGGTTTGTGGTTGTGCAGCATCTGCTGTGGCTATGTAGTCCAACACGGGAGTGGCAGTCCTTGCTGCACTTGAAAGTTGAGTCTGGTGTGGGTTGGAGCTGCTTCTTCTTCCTCTGCGATCGCTTTTCATCAGCTAGCAAGCATAGCTTGTCCTCGCTGGCTTACAAACCAGTGATCAGAGCATATCACAAGCTGGACCTGTCTAGAGTAAGCTCTTCCCAGGTGTTGACATTGATGTCAAGGGCTTTCATGTTGTGCTTGTAGACATCTTTGATGCGGAGATGTGGCCGTCCGATCGACTTTTTGCAAGAGGTACATGAACTGACTGACTACCTCTAGTTCGTAGTTGATGATGATGCTGCTTGGGGGGTCCGCGTTCTGAGCCATCACATTTTTTTCTTTAGGCTGATGGTCAGCCCAAACTCCTCACCTGCTTTAACAAAGTGGTCAATCAGGCGCTGTAGCTCAGCTTCTGTGTGACTGGTTAGAGCATCATCTTCTGCGAAGAGCATGTCCCTGATGGTTGTTGCTTCACTCATTTTGCTCATTGCCTTCATTTGTGCCAGGTTGAACAGTCTGCCATCTGATCGAGTGTGCAGATAGATCCCTTCTGTGGATGTTTCAAAGGCGTACTTGAGCAGGACAGCAAAGAATATGCCGAAGAATGTGTGGGCAAGGATGCAGCCCTGTTTCACTCTGCTGCGGATGTCAAAGGGGTTGGATGTGGAGCCATCGTACTGCACTGTGCCTTTCATGTCATCATGGAAGGACTGGATCATGCTTAGCAGCTTTGGAGGGCATCCAATCTTTGCCAGAGATGTGAAGAGTCCATCTCGCTGATCAGATTGAACGCCTTGGTGAGGTCTATAAAGGCCAGGAAGAGGGGTTTGTGTTGTTTTCTGCATTTCTCCTGTAGTTGCCTGATGGTGAAGATCATGTCAGTTGTGGACCTTCCTATGCGGAACCTGCACTGCAACTCTGGATACGCTCTGTCAGCAAGCGTCTGCTGTCTGTCCAGGATGACACATGCGAAGACTTTACCTACGATGCTGAGAAGAGATATGCCCTGTAGTTGTTGCCCTTGTTCTTGTAAAAGGTTATGATTTTGTCATCTCTCATGTCCTGAGGCACTGCACCCTCATCCCACCACTGGCAGAGGAGGTCGTGCAGTTGTGTGAGCAGCAAGCTGCAGCCACACTTGATGACTTCTGCTGCATTGCCATCCTTCCCTGGGACTTTACCTAAGGACAGTTTCTCCAAGGCCTTCTTTAATTTGGCTGCAGCAGGTTGCTCCTCCAGTTTGGCCATGAGAGGGAGATTTTCAATGGCGTTGAGGGCATCATTGATCACGTGGTTCTCTCTGGAGTACAGTTCAGAGTAGTACTCCACCTAATACTCTATCTGCTTGCCCTTGTTGTGGATACCATCGCTTGCAGCAGACTTCAGTGGTGCTGTCACTTTCTTCATGGGACCCATTGCTTTCTTTATGCCATCGTACATGCCTCTGATGTTTCTGATATCTGCTGATGACTGGATGATGTGACAGAGCTGAAGCCAGTATTCATTGTCACACGGCCGTGCTAACCTCTGTACTTTGCTTCTGGTAGATCTGTTTGCCTGTAGTGTCTTCTGGCAGGTAGATCTGTTTGCCTGTAGTGTCTTCTGGCAGGGGTGTTGTTTGTATTCCTAGTGAGCACTGCAGCGTCCTTCTATGGCTGGCATGATTGTGACAGAGTTAGCCTCAAACCATTTGTTGTTCTTTGACTGCTTCTTAACAAAGATCCATGTGGCTGTGCTGTACACAGTCTCTCTGATGTGATCCCATCTCTCTTTGGTACTGCCGTTGGGAGGTTCTCAGTTAAACATCTTGGAGAGGGCATAGGTGAATTCTTCATCCTTGTCTGGATATGATGTTTTGCTCACATCAATGCATGGTGTATCCTCTTGCCTAGAGTGGTGGATCTTCTTTGGCTGAAGCTTCATTTTGCAGCACACCAGTGAGTGGTCAGTGTCACAGTCAGCACTGTGGAAGGTACAGGTAAGAAGCACACCCTTCATGGCAGACCGTCTTGTAATGATCAAGTCCAGCTGGTGCTGGTGTTTGGACTGGGGATGCATCCAAGACACTTTATGCTGTGGCTTTGTCTGAAAGAATGAATTGGTGATGCTGAGGTTGTGTTACAAGGCCTGGAGCTGGATTTGGTTATCAGATGCAAGCCATTGGGGGATTTCCAAAGGAAATGGGTGCTTATCTCCCACATCCGTCCCCGGCAATATCAACCCTTGGAACCAAATCATTAATTTCACTAATTTGATATAAATTTGAAGTATGGCTGTATTCTGGATATAGCTTTATTCAGTAAAAGCACAGCTTACTATATATACATCAGTTTGCATCCCATTTTGTCCCATTTCATTTTCATTAGAGATTGACAGTGTGTAATAGACTTGTCAGCCAGTACAGTGAAAATCTGGTTTTAAAGATCATTTTTAAGGGAGACTACCAATAATTTATGATGGGTCTGTAATACTCCATCCAGCCTTTTTGCAGGATGTATTATGGTACAGCCCTTTCTGTCTGTCTGTCAGTAATTTTGTTTTCAGTGAAGTGATAGCTGCTGTCATTAGAGACCATAAGTTGTTAGTAAAAGGATTGGGTTTCAAGGCTGTAGGTTGTACTTAATTGTACATAGAGGTAGACTTTTTATTAATGTCTCTACAGATGAAGGCATTTACTGTACTTATATTATGTAATTTAATTTAATCAATGCTCCATATAGTGTATTCATTGTAAGCTTTCATTAGTCTAACTGTTAAACTGTATACCTGGTGAACATCCTGATTATTTTGCACATGTTCCTCTCCTAAATCTAGTAAATGGAATTGGAAGAAAAAGAGGAAATAAAATCAATTCACTTGTCATTCTTTCAGAGTACTAGACTGAGATTTCTTGAGAAATCATCCCTGTGCACTAACATTATGTAAATGAATTGTCCATTGCAGATTCACTTTTACTATGCATCACTCACTAGCAGATTGTGTGACATTGGGTTCACTTTTGTAATGTATCACTAAGTTTCAGATTTTGGGACACTGGGTTCACTTTTACTGTGCTTCCCTAAGTTGCAGATTGTGTGACATTGGGTTCACTTTTACCTTGTATCACTAACTTGCAGATTGTGTGACACTGGGTTCACTTTTATCTTGCAAGACTAACTTGTAGATTGTGGGACATTGGGCTCACTTTTACCTTGCATGACTAACTTGCAGATTGTGTGACACTGGGTTCACTTTTACCTTGCATCACTAATTTGCAGATTGTGTGACATTTGGGTTCACTTTTACCTTACATAACTAACTTACAGATTGTGTGACACTGGGTTCACATTTACCTTGCATCACTAATTTGCAGATTGTGTGACACTGGGTTCACTTTTACCTGCATCACAAACTTGCAGATTGTGTGACACTGGGTTCACTTTTACCTTGCATGACTAACTTGCAGATTGTTTGACACTGGGTTCACTTTTACCTGCATCACTAACTTGCAGATTGTGTGACACTGGGTTCACATTTACCTTGCATCACTAATTTGCAGATTGTGTGACACTGGGTTCACTTTTACCTTGCATGACTAACTTGCACATTGTGGAACACTGGGTTCACTTTTACCTTGTATGACTAACTTGCAGATTGTGTGACACTGGGTTCACTTTTACCTTGCATCACTAATTTGCAGATTGTGTGACATATGGGTTCACTTTTACCTTGCATTACTAACTTGCAGATTGTGTGACACTGGGTTCACATTTACCTTGCATCACTAATTTGCAGATTGTGTGACACTGGGTTCACTTTACCTTGCATGACTAACTTGCACATTGTGGAACACTGGGTTCACTTTTACCTTGTATGACTAACTTGCAGATTGTGTGACACTGGGTTCACTTTTACCTTGCTTCACTAATTTAAATATTGTGTGACATTTGGGTTCACTTTTACCTTGCATAACTAACTTGCAGATTGTGTGACACTGGGTTCACATTTACCTTGCATCACTAATTTGCAGATTATGTGACATTGGGTTCACTATTACCATGCTTCACTAAATTATAGGTTGTGTGAAACATGCACTCAGTCTTGACATAAATGATAACTTTTTCTTCTACCCACAGAATTTATTAAACATGTAACTTGTCGTGCAGACATTTGCATGGTATGGTCATTTAGTTAAAAATGTAATGAGGAGAAAATATTTTAGCATAAGAAATTAATATTCATTGAGAAATGGAACTTGTGAAGTGAGTCTGTGTTGATACAGAATTCTGTACAATACTTGCACACACTGAAAAATGTTGCTCACAAGTGTGATTGGGGCATATATTAGTCTGTCCAGTAAAATGTTGTGTTTAAAATCAGTTTGTCAGAGAACATGTTGGAGCATTTTATTTTCCGTGAACACATTTTAGTCTTCATAATCATTTAATAGCCCGAGTTCAGTATTTTTAATTGATCAAGCTTGACTGCACATAGTTGTTCAATTGTTTATGCAAAAAGCTCACAGCTCAATGCTGATCATTAGTAAAATAAATACATGAATTCAGAAATCTTTTTTTCAGGAACAATAAAAACTCTTTTCAGCAGTGGTATAATCAAGTTACTCAGCATGTTTTAGGTATTAAGCCAGCTTCAAGATGGAGTCTTAATGATATATTATCCATCAGTACAAATTTTACAGTTTTGCAGGGCAGCCAAACTTTTATGTCATCTACCCATAAAATAAAACAGAATCTGAAGCAAAACTTAAGATCTTTTGCTGCGCCTAACAAATTTCCATTCCAGACAAGTAGAACATTTTCAGGTTTTGCTGACCCTCGTTGATTACCAAGGATAAGGAAGGCATTAATTCATTCGGACTATTTGCTGACAATATTCTAGTTATTTTTACTTTGTCATACTGCTAACACTAACCTTTCTTGCATTTTCAAATAACTTTTTTATATTTTATTTTTGCTGTTGCTGAGAAGTGATTATGTTGCATTTAAATAATTCTGCCGGGGCCTACAGATCGTTCTTACTAGTGCAATTTTGTAGATGCTTCTCTTTCAATAAATCTAATACCTAATTGTTGCATGTATATACAGTGGTAACTTCCATGTCGGACATCTCAGTACACTTCAAGAAACCCATCCTTAGAGGTTGCTAATAGGGATGCCAGATAAAATCTTATAACAATTTTTCTTTAATTACAGGATGTCTGTGAAAGATATGGCCAAGAAACACCAATTCTGCGTATGCTCACTGATTGTGAAAGATATACTTTTTTACAAAATAATAAATCACAGCAGTTTCACTGAACACTCACTTTATGTGTGTTTGGTAGCTGTCATTATGGAAAAGAATTGTGTGAATGCACAGCTATGTGTAAAGATGAAATTGTTCCTGTCCTTACACAATTGCTGATGTATACAAATTGTTGAATATTATAATGTACAAGGGGTATTTACAAAGTTCTGAATATTAGTCTGCTGTACACAGAGTTCTTTCTCAGTGAGAAATATGTCAGTCCATCCCCGCAAATACTCATGTACCTCTATACACTTTCTCGATATGATTATCCAGTCATTGAATGCCTTTTGTATTAACATTTAGTATGTTCTTCAAACTGTATGCCCCTCAGCAAATCATCTTTAATCAGATTCAACCTAAAATTACTGTGGAGTATCATATGGGATGGTTTGGATGCTGTGCTTCACCAGCAAGTCCATCAAGACAGCAGATTTGTACACTGGTTTGTTGTCATTGAATAGATGTATACCTCAGTTACCACTGCACAGACAGTTGGGTTTGGTAGTTTTTCACAACTTTTGAGGCACAAATATGTTCAGTGACACAAGCAGTATCAGGCACAAGTACCTGATGACCAGGCCTTTTGTATTTACAGTCTAACTGCGTTTGTGGTCTCTGCTCATTTACTCTAATACAAACTTTATTGTTTTCTCTCGTGTCAGCTACAAAAAAAAGTAAGTCTATGTTTCAGCATCTAATTCAAAAACATTCCAGGGCACTTTTTTCATATTTGGCAAGTAGCTGCTCAGCAATTTCAACCATTGTATTTGATAGCCAGCATCTTGCACACCTTTCTGAGCTTCAGATTATTCTTCATTATATTATAGACAGCTGACAATTGAATGCATATGATAATATAAATATTTTCCACTCTGTATAAAGCATTGTCATCAGTTTCCCCCTTCACACCAGCCACTTCACTAAACCAGTCACAAATAGAGGTCTTCTAGAAAGTGGGTCCTCTTCCATGGATTTTCAACCAATAATGAGACCAGCTCAGAATTGTATGATATGACATAATTATTTGGTAAATATAGTCCAAGTTGACCCTGTTATCAATCAGAGGGTACCCCTAAGAACTCGGGGGATTTTGTCAAATGCTCTTTGCATAGTTGCAGAGTTGTTTTTTCTGTCTATGGCAATTTTATGCCATGGTCATTGCCTATGTTATGTTACATCCATATATCTGCAGGTGTCATGTGTGCCCTATATGCATCTGCAGGTTTCCTGTGTGCCCTATGTGCATCTGCAGGTGTCCTATGTGCCCTGTGTGCATCTGCAGGCACCCTGTGTGCCCTATATGCATCTGCAGGTGTCATGTGTGCCCTATATGCATCTGCAGGTGTAATGTGTGCCATATGTGTAGCTGCAGGTGTCCAACATGCCCTATGTGCAGCTGCAAGTGTCCAATATGCCCTATGTGCATCTACAGGTGTCCAACGTGCCCTGTGTGCGACTGCAGGTGTCCAATATGCCCTGTGTGCATCTACAGGTGTCCAACATGCCCTATGTGCAACATGCAGGTGTCCTGTGTGCCCTATGTGCAACTGCCGATTATTTGACAGAATGTTATTTTGTCTTGTCAATTTGAAGAACATTTATTTGCCCAAAAATGTTATAGCAAAATATTTCAAACTTGTCAAATACCCCTTGTACAGTGTATTATTGTCAAATATTTAGTATTAAAGAGTCAAAAGTGGGTGATTTTTACTTGTATATCTGAGATTTCAGATAGTATATCTCATCTAGGTAAAGGGCCACTGTATATGAGCTGCTTCTGTGTTGCATGTATACCTGTCTAATGCTGGTACTGGGAGTAATTTCTGTGTTGCATGTATACCTGTCTAATGCTGGTACTGGGAGTAATTTCTTATTTTAACATCTGTATAGGCAGGTATGCAATAGTTTTAATCAAAACAAAACTTTACAGAAAATGAAGTTGACACATTTAAGCAACCAGATATTTTGCTAAGTGATAAGTATTGAGTAAGAAATTATTTGTTAATTGTACAATAACAATTGTAGTCTAATGAGAAGCTTTATATTGGAAGTTTCCAGTGTATTTTAATTTTTAATAAGATCAGAGTTAAATAAATTGTTATGGGAAGGATTATATTTAACAATTACATGAAAATGATATTTTATAGTATTTATTTAGTAATAATTTTTAGCTCAACCAAAAAAACTTATGGAATGGCCTGTTGTCATTCATCTATCCATTAGCACAAGATTGTCATCTTGCTTCTCCTAAACTACATGGAGGATTGCCATGAAACTTCACACGCATTCATCCCATGGTCTAACTCCCTTAAATCAAAATGGCCCTTCTTGACCTCCAATATGGCCACCATGGCTGAAATCTTGAAAATATTTTTGTAGTTCTGAATGGAAGGTCACATTAACATGGGGTTTTCATCAAAGACTTTATGAAATTTAGTTGACCCAGATCTGATGTCCAGTATGAAAATCTGGTATTGCTGCTTCATTTCATTGGATGGTCTATGGCCATGGTGGGCATATTGGATGCCAAGAAGGGCCATATGGCATTTTCACTAGACTTATGATGTCTAGTTGGTCTTAAAACAAAAATGGTTCTGATCTGATGCCATCTTGAAAATCTTGTTATTGCTACTCATGAATGGAAAGTCATATCTTCATCGTGTTTTCACCAAAAGATTTCGTATGTTGTCTGCTTGGTCTTAAATGAAAATGGCTCTGGTCCAGTTTCCAATATGATTGCCACAGCAGCTGTCTTTAAATTCTTGATATTACTGTTCCTGAATAAAAAGTCAGCTTGGGTTTTCACTAAAAGATTTCTTGAGACACTTGTTCCTACATGAAAACAGTGCTGATCTGACACCCAGTGTGCCCATGAAGGCAGCCATTTTGATAATTTTGTTATTGCTACTTATCAGAAATGGAAAGGCTTAATTAATAGGGGGTTATTACTGAACACTTCTCATTGCATCTAGTTTGGCATAAATAAAAATGATCTGACACGCAATATGGAAATCTTTTTATTTAAGGTATATTTCAACAAGACATTGTCATAATGGTTATAAAAATATACAGAAGTAAGGTACTAGGTTGCTAAATATTTGCTGTAATTATTTGGTATCATTTATTTTAATAATCAATCCATAAAAATCATTTTGTTTCTCCAATTTTTAATGTGAAGAAATTTTTTAATTTATAAACAAAAAATGCAAATTCTGTGTATTGAAATTACAAAAATTAGACAGCACTGACAGTTCATCACAGCCAGGAATTCATATTGTGAAGTAAATGAAGTAGAAATTGTAAAAACAATACACAGATAATAAATGGAAAACTTGACTATAGCGACATAATGAGAGGGACAGTACTATACTGAGGGTCATTACAGTGAGGGAGCACCGCACACTGTCTGGTTGCTTGTCTTTCTTTTCCTAGTTACACTAGTTCACATATGCAACATTCACCCTTTCACTACTGAAAAAGAGGCTTTTTGCCATTGCTTTGTAAAGACAGTTACATACATGGGGAAATTTTGCACTGATTTTCTAATTTTTGGTCAGATGTGCTTGATTAATTTCCATAATTTTGCAGCTTGTATGCTCCTGGCTAGTCTGTCTTTACTTTCCATGATTTTGCAGTTTTTTATGCCCCTGGCTAGTGTTTTTTTTTTCTGTCATTTTGCAGTTTGTATGCCCCTGGCGAGCCTGTGGGAGGGATCATATAAATATAGTTATCCTTTTCTGTCTCTACTGTCCCATGCATGTTGTCACACTTATTAACTTTTGAAGGATTTGAAACCTTATTTTGCATGAGGCTTAAAATTAAAACAACCTAGGTCAGATATTGTTTTAGTTTTTCAACATAATTTTACAGAGTTATGGCCCATGTTACACTTAAAACTTTACCTTTCAACTGTATCATATGATTGGAGACTTCTTTAGTGTATGGACACATTTTTAGTTTAAAACATATTGTCATTCCAGTGTGTGAAGCAAAATTTTTTGTGATTTATAAATATCACTAAAGTCAAACTGGATAAAAAAATTCCCCATACATGGCAACAATAAGCTTGAAGTATTGATATAATTATCATCTTTCTTCTCAAGTCAGAATATTATGTTCCCGCGTGGACTAATAAATTGAGCCTCTTAGTAGTGAAAGGGTCAGTTTTCTTAAAATGTACAACTACAAATATTCTGCTAGATTACTTATAAATTTTTTCCATTTTCAGACTTTGAATGTCATCAGGCATGCGACAGCAATGCTTTTAATCAAGAGCATACCTGGCTTTTTAGCTGATAATTTTTATGCTTTCTGAATGCAACTGTTTAACATAAATTTGACATTTCTGGTTGCTAGGGTTAACATTCAACTATGGAGCGATGCTGGGTTGGTGTGCAGTGAAGGGTTCAGTTCATTGGCCAATCATACCCCTTTACGCAAGTTGCTTGTGCTGGACTCTTGTGTATGACACCATATATGCACACCAAGTGAGTAGTGGTTTTCAGCATATGGCTTCTTAATCTCCATGTAAAAAGAAATGCTAACTTCTGTAACTCATGTAAGGGCATGGGTTGCATATACGTCATCATTTCATATCCAGATTTAAGCAACTCTAATGCCCACTGAGAGTTTCACTAACATGCAAAATAAGCTACTTGGCCCTGTAAAATCATTGAGGACTCTTTGTTTACTAAACAGAACCAAAAATGTTTTGAATTTTTATCCCTGCACATCAGTGAAGAGCAATGATATTGTTATTGTCTATGTGTCCATCTGTCTGTGACAAAGCTTTTCATTACTTCTCCTGGACACACCATTTGGAGAACTTTACTGGAACTTATAAATGTGGTTTCTGTATTTGTGCCATGGGTTGTACAGTTTCTTTTCTTGGGCACACTGTTGTGGAAATTTCTTGACAAGTTTGCTTAAAAACGGGCTAATTTGAAATTTGACATCTTTTCTCCTAAATTGATTGAAGAAATTAAACTGTAAAGTCAAAATAAATGTTTATCGTACATATGCAGTACGGTTGTACCATCTTTTCTCGACTTCATTTTGGATCATTTTTGTGAAAATTGTGGAAAAGTTTTTTAGAGTATGGTTTTAATCAGAAGTTTGTCATCATTCCTCTCATTCTGCACGAAGGATTTTATCGAATATGGCAGGCTAAGTAAGTGGTTAGTGTAAATGTACAAAAAGGTTTTATATTTTTTATCCGTCTCATTTTTGGGTAAACTATTTTTGAAACATGAAACCTGTCAAATTGGTTTTTAGCTTTTCAGGCTTAAGGCCATGTGAGTTTATGACATGGTCCACTATTCACCTTGCATCTGTCATTCATCTGTTTATTATTTGCTAAATTTCTTCGCAAAGCTGCTGGACCGGTTTTGATCAAACTTGGTAGGAATATACCTTAGGAATGCTCTACAAAAATTATATTTGGGGTGGTTTCCCAAGCAGCGGTGTGTATCCATAGCAGCCATATGGAAAACCGCCAGAACTAATGAGCCAATTTTAATCAGATTTGGTAAGAATGTTTCCTATAACATGCTTTGTGAAATTTACATCCCAGGTGACTACGCCAGTAATAGTGTGACTTCCCTAGTATTCACTGGAAACCCTATTTTCAACTTCTTTATTAGAATGGCTGGGCCAATTTTAATAATTCCAGGTGTTCCAGGTTTTCTATGGCATGCTCTGTCAAATTGATTTCCTGGGGGAATATGTTAGCAACAGTGTAGTTTCCATAGCAACCATATGAAAAACCTTATTTGAAATTTTTCTCCAAAAGGGCTTGAGTCTTGGCTTTAACAATATGGATACTTGAGAAAGCTTTCCAGTAACTTCCTATGCGTCAGTAGTTCTTCCCCCCACTAAATATAGACTGCCATATACAGCCTGTATGTCCTGAAAAACGGCATTAAACCCCACAAAACAAAACAACCTTCTCCAAAATAGCTTTGATCATTTTGATCAAACTTGGTAGAAAGGTTTTAGGACATGCACAATAAAAATTCTGAGTTAGCTTCCCTAGCAACATGGTTTCATTAGCAGCCTGGTGCAGTCTTTATAGTGGCCCTACTTTTTCCTGTTTTTGTCAGATTCCCTGTATGTCCCCTACCATCCAAAACAATCCTACATCCCTAAAACATTTTTAAACATTTTATGATAAAAAATAATATGCTGCATGAACTGTCATTGAAAATCTTAATTTAGATATGGTCTTTGTGATGTGGAGCAGGGTATTTAAGAAGATTGAGGCAACTTGAATTAAAGAGATGGCTATTATGTTAGCAACAGCATGTTTTTATTAAAGTTGATGAAGATAAATTGAGTAAATGTCTTTTTCCAGCAATTTATGTAAATTTAATACATTTATTTTTCTTTACAAAATATCCATATTTCCTGCAACTGTTTCTCTGCAGTTTAAAAATAAGTAGCCCTACTTTATACCTACTGTTTTGTAAGGGTTGCTGGAAAGACTACAGGTGGAAAATCTGTTTTACGCTTCTCAAGAACAGCAAGGCCAAGTTTTATCCAACTAGTCAGAGATAGTTTTTTTAAGGACAGTGGAGCTGCTTTTGGACAAAGTGGTTAGGAATGTGTCTTAAGACAGACTCTCTGAATTATGTCGCTTTTTTGTGGCATCCATGGTATCAGTATGGAAAAAATCTATTTTTAACTTCTCCAGAATGGTTGAGCTTGGTAAGAATGTTAAATAGGATATTCTTTATCGTAATTGCCTCTAGCGTGGCTTCCTTAGCAACAGTTTGGCATCTTTAGCAACCAGTTATAAAATCCATTGTTAAATTCTCAAGAGTAGCTAATACAAATGTTTGCAATTTTTAACTTTACCTTTTTAAAACTAACTTGTATTTTGTACTGTGTGTTCTGAATTGTACTGACATGCAGTTTAACTCCATATGACAGACATACGATGAACATATAGAGCCAGTTTTGATCAAACTTGGTAAGAGTGTTTCTTAGGATGGCCTTCATCAGAAGTGTATCTGGAATAGCTTCCTTAGCAACAGTGTAGCTTCCCATCTTAAGAATGTTTGTACCCATGTTGGTCAAATTTGGTATGAGTGTTTCTTAGAACATGCTTTATCAGAATTTTGTCTGGGTGGCCTCCCCCCCCCCCCCCCATCTGTGATGTGGCTTTCATTGTAACCATATTGAAACCTATTTTCTACTTCTCCAGAATTACTGAGCCAATTTTGATCAAACTTGATATGTTTCTTATGATATGCTCTATCAAAATTGTATTTTCATTTCAAATGTAGATTTGATGATATCTTGCAGCCCATATTATTGAGCATTTTTCATCTTTATTTTCAGTAGTACATTGTTTCAAAACAAAAGAAATTAAATGAAAAAGAACAGAAAACTTACCATATATAAAGAAAAATTAGAGACAAAATTGTATCTACCTTTAAATATCTTGAATTGATAAAATACTTTGAATGAAATTTATAATCTTAGATAAGACAGTATTGAAAAAGTGAATGCAATTTGTTTCCTTAAATAGATGTTACATTTCATAATTAAAAATACTAATTAGCGTAAATGAAAGATCTTGTAACTTGTGACTGTCATCATTAAAATGCGTGTCAGCATGAGATGAAAAGATGGGTCACTAAAGTTGTTCATGTCCAATCTGTGTTTACCCGTCTATTTTTATGTATATAGGTACTTGCTGGTGTGTCTGTCCAATATTGTGTGCCACACATTATACATATTAAATAAATAACACTGGAAGTATCATGAGGCAGCTTTAATCTTTTGTTAGCCTTACTACCACTGAAATAAGTATTTCCATTAACAATAGAGCAATATGAACATCTGTCTATCACATTTAGCACATGAATGACTTGTAAATAGTTACTTTATGAATAACGACTAACCAGGAATTTTTTAGATTTCTAATTTTTTTGTAAGCAGATGTAGGTTTGCTTTTGTGAAGTGATTTAACACTTGCTTTACAACGTAATTGCCAAAGATTATAATATTTGTTGATAATCCTATCTAGATTAAGTAAAACTGGAATTATACCTAACAACAAAAGAAATTATATTTTCATCTTTTATACGACTATACATTTCACTGAATCAAACTGTGGAAGAGAAGATGCTTATTTGAAAGCAGCACTAATATCAGTCGGAAACTAGTAATTTCTTTTCAGAAAAAGTTGATGTAATTCTGTCAACACATTTCAGACAATATCACTATCAAAAATAATCTTTAAAAAATGAAAAAGTTCTGTATATGACATTAAAATTTGAAAGATTTCATTATTTTTCTTGAAAATAGCATACTGGTACCTGTTATCCTGTTTTGCTTTTAGTACTTGATGACAATGAAGAATTCTCAAACATCAGTCACCAAACTTTTTGAACTATGTGTCTCGAACATAAGTATGTGTTTTTCTTCATTTAATATAGTCTGCTTTTGTAAAATGAATATTTACTGCACAGCTTGAAATGACCTGAATATTACGTTGCAATTTCATTAATACATCATTAGTTTTTCCCTACATGTATTACAGCACTATTAACTCAGGTAGTCATTGGATATAAAGTAATTGAAACAGTTACAACTTTTAGCATCTTATTAAGTAATTAAAAGAAAAATTATTATACAGATTTATAAATCACAATAACTGTTCTGTGTAAGAAAACGATAAAATCAGTGAAAAGTATACATCAGTCAATTAAAGGATTTAAGTCGCCTACGCAACTAGTACTTTCGCGACTGGTTAAGTCTCGAAGGTCGAGATTTTCAATTGATCGGGACTTTAGGAATGGAGCCACTACAGTCCTGCTTTTATGTGCAAATGTTGCACTTTTTAATTCATGAACATGTCCAGCCGAGGTAAGGAGGCAAGGGATCTGCAGGACATGAAACACCACAGGAAAGCCCAGAAACAGCAAAGTGCGTAAGATCAAATTAAGTCCAGTTATACTAGTGGACAGAAATCTATTCCAATGGTGTGTAAGCTACTCGTGTAATTTTCCTAATCCCTTGAGTTGTGTAATATCATTACTATTTTTAATTAAAGTTGGAATTTGGTGTACATGACCTTTGGAAATCTTGAGCAATTTATGATTTGCCAAAAAAATGAACAGCATATTTTCTGCTACAGAAAAACTGATGTGGTCTACACAGTTGTCGTCCTAAAAATAGTATCTCACACACATCTTTTATTTGTGCATTTGATAAGAGGAACTGACCTTGCCATAAGGTTAAGTGAGCTAATGGCATGTCCTTGTGTCCATTGTGTCTACTGTTCATCAGGTATCCATCAGCATTTGCTTTTTTCAACATCATCTCAAGGATCACTTGGCCAATTTAAGTCAGACTTCGGAGGGACCATCCTGGCAACAGATGCTTTCAAGTTTGTTGTTTAAAAAAATGCAGATCTACCATCAAATATGGCTGCCACTTCTAGAAACCTGTTTAAATAATATCTAAAAACATTATGACCAAATGTTACAGAAACATTGCAACAGAGCTTCACCACATTTGAAAGAAAACATCTTGACATAATGAGTTTGCAATTTTACACAAATGATGCTAAGTTACCTTCAGTTATGACCACCAATACTAAAAATAGAAAATCCTTTATACCATTTTTTTGTAACCACTCAATAGAATTTCACCAAATTTGACAGCATCTAAGCATGAAGGGCTCTCAAATTAATACAGTGATGTCTGAAATCAAATAGGGCTGCTTACACTAAGAATAGGAAACCTTTTAATGACTTTTTCTCAGATACCACTCAGCTGAATTTAACCAAATTTTACAGCATCTTGGCATGAAGGGCATTCATATTCATGCAAATAATGCCTATTTGCTATCAGATATGGTTACCAGTAATAAAAATAGAATACCTTTAAATGGCTTCTCAAAAACTAATGGACAGGATTTTTCCAAATTTGTCAAAGCATCCTGGCATGAAGGGCTTTTGAGTTTGTACAAATGACACTGATCTACCACCAAATGTAGCTGCCATTACTAGAAATAGAAAAACATTTCAACAAGCTGATTCTGAAAACCTGCTAAACAGAATTTTACCAATTTTAACAGAAAGCATACTGGCATAAAGACCTTTCATTATTGTGCCATCAAATATGGATGAAGGTACAAAGGAAAAACTTGAAAGAATTGTCTTTATAACACATGCATTGCAAGAAATTTTAACAGAAAGCATCCAACTGATCTAGATTTCTTGGCAACAGATAGCTATTCAACAAATGTCAGCTGTCAGACAGGTGAAAGGTCCCAGTTCCACTTGCAACTTTATGTTCAATATTCAGTATTTATTTGTTAAATACATTTTGTGATTGAGTACTTTTAACCATCATTTTCTATCTAATGACCCTTAATTGGAAATAGTCAGCTGAGAGTTGTACATGAAAATGCATACCTGTCCATGGATTTTTTTTCCTATGTGATTTTGGATATCTTGGACTGTATAAAAATATCAACTTTTTTCCATTGTTATAAGCAACTGTGCTTAAGAATAGGTTTAGGTTCTTTGGTTAAGAGAGTATTTAAAATTTTTGAGTCAACTCCAGTATTTTGTTTTAGAAGGGATTTGAGTATGAGCTTTTATGAGTAATTTTATCCTTTGCCTGCCATTTGACCAGTAGTTGTTTAGTAATTGATATGGATTGATCCAACTTAATTCTCTTTTTCTTCCACTGCAGATATTCGCATGGCTTGCTTGTACTGTAGAACCTGTCTTGAAAGACACCCCCCCCCCTTATGCAAAACAATTATGGTCTCATAAGACAGGTAATCTCTCATAACAGGTCATACCATGATATAATCAATAAATGTGTGTGATGAGAATAAGGTCTGTCAAGACAGGTGGTCTCACATAACAGTGCTCTTTCAAGACAGGTTTTACTGTAGTTGTTTTCACATGGATTCTTTGGTATTTGCCCAATGACTTTAACTGCCCTTCTCTTTAGCATGCCAGCTTTAAAAAAAAAAAATTAAAAAGTTCTCATACAAAATCAGCTTGGGCTTTTGGACATATTCTACAGATTTTTCTCAAATTGGACAGGAAAGGATCTAATCATAATAATTATGATGTAATTAAAATTTCTCATAAATAGAATAATTTGGACATAAATGTTATTACATAGCAAAAACTTCCAGGATGTGCAAGTCACAATTTGAACCAATCTGACAAACTTCTTGTCCTGACATCACTGCAATACCATTTTCCTCCAATTTGTATTTTCCCAGACACAGACAGAGATGCGAGGGTTGGGGGGTCTGGATTTACCTTTTTACAGAATTGATTGAAATATTAAAAAAATAATACTTGGTCATTTATTAAAGATACAAAAATAAAGTGTGTGCATGCAGACCTGCCTGCCTAGCTGGCCAGGTGACTTAATAGTATGGTCCTGTATTCCTTTTGTCCACAAAATCTTTGTGAACATACAGAGGATTAAGTTCTTGTCAGATTTCAATCAGACTTGGTAGATTAAGATTTGGATGAGTTCATTTGTGGGCAACATCAGTGCATATTAATGAGGTGATTCTACAGTTGATTGTCAGAGCTTGTATTTCTAATTAGATTTTTTTTTGTATGTAAGCTTTTATCTTCAGTATCTTACATAATCTGGTATAAAAAATCTAATATAAAATATGGCCTCAAGAATGTTCACAAAATCTCGCTTATAATTGAGATCAAATTAATAAAACTTCTTAAGCAAGTCTAAATGAGTCATCCTGTATAATACATTTATTATTATTATTATTATTATTATTATTATTATTTTGATCTCGGATGGTGGTATCTTTTATAGTTGTCTTCTATGCCATCTTAGGGCCAACATTTATTACGTCAATAGCACTTAATTTATTTTCTGAATGATAATTATGTTTAAATTATAATTACCATGGCTGCTGGAGACTACAATAACTTAGTAGAAGCAAGTTACATAATCACAGGTTATCACACACATAAATTGTGGTAAAATTACACCCCACTCCCACTCGTCCCATTTGCTACTGATCATGATAAAAATTAGAACTATTACAGTACCACTTATTAATGTTTTTTTTTTTAATAGTAACTTGTCATATATAATTTTATTCCCTGGGGGAAAAAATGAATGTAAATAATTTTGAGGTTTTCTTTGTTATTATCCTGCTAAAACTCTGTATCAAACATCAGTCAGTATTCCCTCGAGTAATTACCTCAAGCAGTAACATTATTTCTCCTTTCAGTGACATTTACGACTCCCCAGCTGTGTACTAAGTGTTATATATTGTATCCGCCATTTATGTATTTTGTCATATATTTTAGATTCCCCAGTTATATAAGGGTTATGTAATTTTCCCAAACATTCTGACTCCCCGGCTATCAAAGTGTTGCGTATTTTGTCTAATAATCTAGACCCCCAGTTAAGTAATGGTTCTTTATTTTGTCAGATAATCTAGACCCCCAGTTAAGTAACGGTTCTTTATTTTGTCAGATAATCTAGACCCCCAGTTGTGTAAGGGTTCTTTATTTTGTCAGATAATCTAGACCCACCCCCCCAGTTATATGTTACTTCATTTGTCAGACATTCTCACTCCCATATTAATGTAAGTGCCATGTTTTTTGTTAGACATTTTAGACTCCCCAGCTCTGTATTATATATTTTGTAGACTCCCCAGCTCTGTATTATATATTTTGTAGACTCCCCAGTTATGTAAGTGTTGTGCATTGTGTCTGACATTCTAAACTTCCCAGTTAATAAGTGTTGTGTATTTTATCAGACATTCTAAACTCCCCAGTTATGCAAGTGTTGTGTATTTTGTCAGCTATTCTTTATTCCACAGTTATGTAAGTGTTTTATATAATGTAACTGCAGTGTTTCCAGAGGTCTTTAGACATTATATGGAAAATGTAACATTAATTCCTGATTACCAGATAGTTATAGATTTTACATTTTCTTTGACCTTGTATAGGAATGTTAAATTAAAATACGTATCATGAAGTCATCAAACACTATTTCTGTTTCTGTTGGAGGAAGAACATTGGTTCAGAGCTATTTTGTGATCATCCATCCACTAAGTTCAGCAAGAATTGAAAATAACAAATTATCTTTGCTGCATGAGATAAAACAAAATACCATATTGCACATTGGTCCATAATTAAATCTTGCTATGTTTTACAAGAAGTGTGTTTTATATTACACCGTCACTGTTAATTTCATAAACAGTACGTACAGAGAAGGTTATTGCTAAAATCTTCATCTTGCTAAATTTAGGACAAGTATGATGACATGCTGATTGGCGTGAAATCCACGGCCCTACTAATGGGGCATCACACTAAGCTCTGGCTGACTGGCTTTAGTACCCTGATGGTCAGTGGTCTTACACTGACTGGCTACTTGTGTGACCAGACCTGGCCCTACTACACCACAGTTGCTGCAGCTGCTGTCCACCTAGCATATCAGGTAACATGAAGATGTTGCAAGTGACTAGTTAAAAAGATAATTGTATAAAAGGCAAAAAACAAATTTTATTTTCACAACTGACACAGTATTTATATTCAGCTTACCATATTCGTATATTTGACACTGTACTCATATTCAGCATACCATATTAGTATACTTGATACTGTATTCATATTCAGCTTACCATATTAGTAGATTTGACACGGTATTCATATTTACCTTACCATATTAGTATACTTGACACGGTATTCATATTCAGCTTACTTGACACAGTATTCATATTCAGCATACCATATTAGTATACTTGACACTGTATTCATATTCAGCATACCATATTAGTATACTTGACACTGTACTCATATTCAGCATACCATATTAGTATACTTAACACTATTCATATTCAGCTTACCATATTAGTATACTTGACATGGTATTCATATTCAGCTTTGCATATTAATATAATTGACATGGTATTCATATTCACCTGACTATATTAGTATACTTGACATGGTACTCATATTCAGCTTACCATATTAGTAGACTTGACATGGTATTCATATTTAGCTTACCATATTAGTATACTTGACACAGTATTCATATTCACCTTACTCTATGTGTATACTTGACACGGTATTCATATTCACCATACCATATTAGTATACTTGACATGGTATTCATATTCAGCTTACCATATTAGTATACTTGACACAGTTCATATTCACCGTACTCTATGTGTATATTAGACACAGTAATCATATTCAGCTTACTTGACACAGTATTCATATTCAGCATACCATATTAATATATTTGACACAGTATTCATATTCAGCATACCATATTAATATATTTGACACAGTATTCATATTCAGCATACCATATTAATATATTTGACACAGTATTCATATTCAGCATACCATATTAATATATTTGACACAGTATTCATATTCAGCATACCATATTAATATATTTGACACAGTATTCATATCCAGCTTACCATATTAGTATACTTGACACAGTTCATTTTCACCATACTCTATGTGTATACTCAACACAGTACTCATATTCAGCTTACTGTATGTGTATACTCAACACAGTACTCATATTCAGCTTACTGTATGTGTATACTCAAAACAGTATTCATATTCAGCTTACCATCAGTCTGATTAAAATTAGATCTCCTCCGTCTTAACTGAAGATCTGACGGCAGCCACTTAGGATTCATGTTTTGGTGTCCTTTGAATTAGCCATTGGAAATGCAGCTTTCAAAAATTTGAAAGTGAACCAAATCATTTGCCAAACATTGATCCTCTTCAGCCGTGCTGCTTAGTCTCCCAGACGTGAAGGTATACTTCATCTGATTGGCTGATCAAATTAAGGATTATGGTAATAATATAGTTCACCAGAACATGACCCGTAAGCAGTCTGTGTCAGATCTTCATGTAGGACAGTGGAGATTTGATTTGAATCAAATTGAGCTTACCGTATGTGTATACTCAACACAGTATTTATATTCAGCTTATCATATTTGTATACTTGACACAGTATGTATATACTGGACACACTATTCATATTGACCTTACTGTTTGTGTATACATGACACAGTATTCATATTCACATTACTGTTTGTGTATAAACATCACAGTATTCATATTCAGCTTACTGCTTGTGTATAAACATCACAGTAATCATATTACCTTACTGTTTTTGTATACTCAACACAGTATTCATGTTCACCTTACTGTGTGTACTCAACACAGTATTCATATTCACCTTACTGTATATGTATACTGAACACAGTATTCATATTCACCTTACTGTATGTGTATACTTGACACATTATTCATGTTCACCTTACTTAGTGTGTACTCAACACATTATTCATATTCACCTAACTGTATACTTGTTTATTATATGCTCATTTTTTCCCCCGTTAACTTTACATTGTCAGAATCGTTCAATATTCCCTGATACTGAACGCGCGCGACAATACACATATAGCATTTGCGTGAATAAAGGAACTACTTTCTATTGTGAACAAACAATGAGGCAGATGCCAGCACTTTTGATTTGTAAACAAATCAAATACACTCGCGTAAGAGGCTCTTTATGTTGTGGTTGTTTAAATTTGTTTCTGAATGAACTAAAACATGTTTTGTGAACTGCAAAAAAACACAGCTGTTTTGGCACATTCTGCATGGATACAATGTTATGGATTTAGGCTAGCTACATTATATAAAAGACTGAAGATTAGGTCCTTACAAATAACATACAAGTGACAAGGCATATACTGTCTTCTTTATCTGGTGATAAGAATGGCAAAATAAAATATACTTACAGTTTTACATCCTGAATTTCCTCAAAATGTTTTTTCTTAATTCTGCAAATCCGAATTACATGAGCCATGTCATAGGTTTTCAATCTGGATTACACATTTTGAAATTTTGCTGTAATTTCGATGATAAGTGCAATTGCATCTTCCTTACTGCACTCAAAATGAAATAAGCATTAAATTCCATAGTGTCTTTTTGATAATTGCAATTGAAAGACTTCATATTTTTCCCACTTTATGATTTCAAACATTCAATGACAGAAACAGAAACACATTTGCAGACGTAAACACGCTTCTCCCACGCCACTTCAATCCGATGTATTTCATGTATAATTTGCACAGATGAATCCAGTCCAAAATCACAAACTTTCGTTGAATCAAAACAAAATATCAAAATATATTCATTCCAGATCAAATGGAAAAGTTGTAATGCATATTCATTCACAATATGACTGCAAATTTCAATTTTAACTAGACATGCCATTTTCTTTCGAAAGTTATGTCGAGTGCATGACTAAGTTCAAATTTATCTGGGTGGAGTTATGTGCGCATTAATAATGATGTCATTGTGTAATGACAAATCTGCACTTGTGCATTTAGTTTGGAATACGGCATTCATTCATTTACGTTGTTTCTTGTAGTGTATTTTGTTTATATAATTAAACCTTAGGTAGAATAAAAAAATGAGCATATAATAAAAAGGTTACTACATTTGTATGGGAAAATATGAACTCGTTTTGTCGGAAGGATATATTGCACTCACAAGTTCGTGCAGTATTCCATCGCAAAACTCATTCATATTTTCCCATACAAATGCAGTAACCTATAAATACTTGATGATTTTTGTGATTGTTACAGGAGGAATGATAAAGCAATGTCTGTATTTGTAATAAAAGTAAAATAAAATGCCTGACATCTGACAAGTCCATGGTACAGTTTGATACTGTGATGCAAATTAATACAAGGCTCAGAAGTAAATGTATCATTATAATGATACATTATAATGATACACTTATTTTGTCTCACCAGCAAAGTGTGGTTGAGACATAGGTACTGGCATTCCTTTTCCATTGGCACTGATGATGCCATTATTGTTAGCATAGGTATCAACATTTGGTTTTCCATTTTACATCATTTTACTCAAAAACTATTGAATTTAAAGTTATTAGAGCTGGGTATTGCCAGCCATGTTGTATCACAATACTAATGACAGCAATTATCTTCAATACCAATTCTTCACATACATATAAATTTGTAAAAAAATACAAGCAAGTCTATATTTGTATCTTTACATAAATCCAAAATGGTAAAAGCAAGTCCATGTTTGTATTATTACTTAAATAAATTGAAAAAGGTACAAGCATATCCATGAATGTATCATTACATAAATCCAGTGTAGGATATGTTACATTCCCAAAATAAATGAAATTAAGTTTGTATTCTCTGTCACTCATTTAAGGTCCATGTTTTCCTTTTGGTCATTCCACCATCTCTTTTAGCCATATGACTTGATATGAGCAAAGCAAAAGCTAAACATAATTAATTTTATCTGTTTGGTTTATATTACACTGTGGTCATTACAAAAGAGTACACTGCCATTTCACCTCTGTCCACATGGGTTTGAGTTATGGGTTGGGCCAATGTGGGTATGTGACAATGCATGCCAGTAACTTCCCATGGGTTGGTGGTTCTTACCAGGGTTTTCCAGGGTTTTTCCACCACCAGTTATGCTGGCTGCTATATATAGCCTATCATGTGCTGATAAATGGAATTAAACCCACAGCAACAACAACAATAACAAATGTTAAAAAATATTTAATCAGCTGCCACTAGAACAAGCAAACGTTACGAGTCTATGCTCTTAAAATAAGTAACAGAAAAGAGTGAAAAGCAACAAGCTTTGTTGTTGTAGGGTTTAACGCCATTTTTTAGCACAAGATAGGCTGTACATGGTGCCCAGTATAAGTGGTGGAGGAAGAGCCTGGGAAAATCCCAAAACGAACCACTGACCCATGAGAGGCTACTGGCAAGCTGTCTCACATGCCCACAGTGGCCAAGCCCAAAACTCGAACCCACGCAGACAGAGGTGAGATGGCAGTGATCCGTAATGGTGAGTGCTTTAGACCACTTGGCCACTTGGGGCCCCAACCAAGCTTTGTAAAATACAACAAATGATTTATTTCCCTCGAATACAAAGTGAAAATGAGAAGAAAGAACTTATGGTATTGCAAATTAAATCCCAGAATAATCCAAGAATTACAAACACAAGTCCTAGTAATATAAAGTCCTGAATAAAAATCAGTAGAAGTCCAGAATAAATCCAAAAAACCGAAGGTGATGATGTGTATGTGGTAGCTTATAGAGTGTTGATGTGTCAAGTCTTTTGTTGAATCATAGTGATATAAGTAGTAGCTTATATAGTGTTGATGTGTCAACAATCTTTTGTTGAATCACAGTAATATAATTCCAGGTTTGAATTTACTATAAATTCCAGTGAATGTCTCTGTCCAAGAGTTTTATCAGAGCACTTTTGTATTTCCAAAGAAAATAATCATTTGAATTCAATATTTTGAAGAAATAAAAAAATTCCAGCCTTAAAATGGTATACTGGACACAACATATAATACAACTTGAAAGTGCTAGATCTTAAAGCATGCCTGAAAAATCCTCTCAGTTACAAGATTATATAGTTCTCTGCTTTACCTCAGGTCACAATTAGTTTCTTTTTTTTAAATAATATTACTTAATGGACAGTAACTTTCTAGAATGATCCTGATGTTTACAAAATAAAATCAGAACCTGGACTATGTAAAATACACTAAAGAAATTCCAAAACCTAGACCTAGACCTAAATAAACATATCAACTTCTATTAATAATAATACTGATTTTAAACCCATACACATATAGAATAATTTAGCTATGTATTTGTAGTTTACAGAATAAAGTCAATTCAGGTGAAGCAGAAACAAACTCAGTTTTGGACAAGGTCAAGTCCAATATTGTGTTACATTACAATAGCATGTAATGAAAGAAATATAAAAAAAATTAAAAAAAACTAACAAACAAACCAATGCAAATCAAATATACATAACAAAAATAGTTTCAAAAACTTTATCAAAACAGTTATATTAATTTCTGAAGTAAACCCTGAAACATGTACAGTGTGACCCCGCTATAGTGCGCTCCATTATAACACGGATTAGGATATAACACAGTCATGGTGTGGCTCCTGAAATTTCATATGCGTGTATTTTTCTTGTACATGAAAATAAATCTTTCTTAAAAGTATGAAAAAACATAAAAAGTTGATTATCATTTTGGGGAAAACATCACATATGAATAATACAAAATGATCATGGCGTGGCTCCTGAAATTTTATATGTATTTTTCTCAAACACGAAAAAGTAGTTTTTTTTTTATTCTTAAAAGTAAAAAAAATAATGTGTAAAAAGCTTATACTGGGATCACGTAGGGCTTCGCCAGTGTCACAAACTTGGATTTATTTTTCTTATTGGTGGCAAAATATACCATCTGGCAATTTTTTGTTTTATTGGCAACATTGTTTGGTTGTTTAAACTTGTATATACAACCATTGGTTTGGACTGGAGAAATTCAGAGGCCCCACGAAAGGAAGGCGCAGACTCGATATAAAATGCACTGAAATTTATCTATTGTTACATAAACAAATTCATTGTCCATATTGACAAACCATCTAAACAGTGCATTGTTATATCATAATCTGCCTATCTTGACATCTAGCATAAGTACTGTATGTTGTGAGATATCCACTTTTTTGTTGTTGACATTTCTGGTAACGGAGATCAACTGGATTAGGCATTATCTCGTAATCTATCTTTCATCGCATTTTCGACCACTTGCTAGCAATTAATATATTAATATATTTACATAGACTGACATTTATATGTGGATGGTCAGCAAAATTCCTCTTCTTTTCACTCAGAATTAAATTAAACACTCAGTTTCTGTATTAATCCCTGTCATCAGACCAGAACACCTGGGTCTCTATCATCCGTTGACCCTTTGTTAAATTTCTGACACGTGCATGGAAGGCAGCATCATGCTGCTACTACAAATGTAAAAAATAAAACACATCCTACTTATTGGTTTATTCAATAGTCAGGGAGGAGCAGTAACTAGAATAGACCAAACGATGGCCAATTCCTTTTCAGAAATGTACCCAGATAAAATAGTTTGTTGAAATTTCTAAGGAAATAGATTACCTTTGAAGCACCAATTGTTATGAAAACATATTCAGCAAATGGAAAAATATCAGCCTTAATCATGCAGTACAATTATTTGATGTTGCCGCCACAATAAGAAATGGGCATTTATTTTGTTCTCCAAAGCGGTGACTTCACAAACGCATGCACCCTTCATCAAAGAAAGCTAACTACAATCTTCAATAAAAACAAAGAACTTTTCTTCACAGGAATTCAGTACCAAACTTGATTAAAAGTAATGGAATCTGGTGGATTTTTGCATTTTCCAACTTGACTGGAACACGTTAACTGTGCCATGAAAGTTTTCTTTTTGCAAGGAAAAAGTTTATGCTTACGAACACTGCCAACAGCAGCTTAAAACGCAAACTTTTACTGACTTTGGACATACTGAAAAGTAAATGTGCTTCGTCATTCAGTATGTTTTTATGCTATGTTCTTTTACTGAATTCAGACCAAAATGACCTGTGGCAAAATTACTGAATATTTTAAATCAGTGTGTGTGCATATTTTCGATAAAATCACTTGTATTGTGGATTCAATGTATATGATGAGATTTGCAGGTGAGTACATGGTGTTGATAGTCTATTCATGCTGTACATTAGACATGTATATATAAACAGTATTCATTTATATGAACCAATTCGTGGTTCTCTAAGTAAATTGAATCATTATATATGCCTTCTCAGTTTTCACTACAGGTGTATTTCTCATTTAATATGCATCGATTTAAGATAGTAACTGTGCTGATGAAGCACGTATTTTACCGCCCACATTTATTACCTACCCACCCTGCACATTTTTTGGGGTACATGCATCATTTTCTTAAGCTAACTGACCTACCTGGTTGCCTATAACTTGGTTCGGTCTATAACACGGTCTGGTTCTTTGGCTCCCAACTATGGTGTTGTAGTGGGGGTCACACTGTAGTTGTAAAGTTGAGGTTACTCACTTTTAAAATCAGTGACCTCAGGGTTGAATACATGACCAGTATGGTATGAAGATATCTGTGCATATTATGTCAAGTGTGTGTGTGTGTATGTATATATGTATATATATATATATATATATATATATATATATATATATATATATATATATATATATATATATATATATATATATGGTTCTTGTGCATGTGTTGTAAAGTATACTAAAGGGTTCTTGCTTCAAACTTTGTCATAATTAGTTATGATTTATAACAAAACAAAATTATTTCATCTTGTGGCACTTTATTAAATATTTGCATTACCTAAAAGTATTTTCAGTATTGTAATTTAATGAACATCATTCACAGTTGGGCATCTAAACACGGCCATTACTGATGTCATTTTCTCTGAAATACACACGTATTTGGTAGAATTGCAAATAGGCTAAGTTGTCATGGCGCCTGCAAGGTCGTATTTTGTTTTTAATTCATCTATCCTTGAAAATCTCTACTTCACATTGGACAGTTCAAGTAAATTGTGCTTTATTTATTAAATTCCTTAATATTATGCTAAGTGATGTTTAATTTTTGGCAAATGTTAAATGTAGAAAATGAACTCAGATTTTAAGATGCATCTGTTCAGCCTAGGGGCAAGTATATAGTAAAGTTTTTATTGGCCTAGTCAATTTTTACCCAGTCCAGACAAGAGATGATTTTTTTTCCTGACCCCTATAATAATAATAATAATAATAATAATGATAATAATAATAATAAATTTTAATTGGCCCAGTCAGTTTTTACCCAGTCAGGACAAGAGATTAATTTTTTTCCTGACTCCTGTAAAAATAATAATGTTTTAATTGGCCTGTCAATTTTTACCCAGTCAGGACAAGAGATGAAGTTTTTCCTGATCTCTGTAGTAATAATAATAATAATAATAATAATAATACATGTAATAATAATAATAATAATACAACATGCAATAATCATTGCAGTAATGGTATTCGGTACATAGTATTTGCTCAAGAAGCAGGTTTGAAAGGTGAACTGATTGAGAGGTCATCTGTAGAAAAGCTAGTTTGGCCATTTCCAATGGTTGGATGCTGTTTGCATGTTTGTTGACTGGGATGTATTGATGCATTGATGATGTTAAACCAGCTCTGAAGTCATACACCTTGATGATTGCTTTGTTTTGAGGAGGATAACCCACTGCAGGCACCCACTTTTTCAGATTCGGTGATGACATTTAACTTGTTTTATCATAGAGTGTTGCCACTGTTATGAAACTTTAATCAAGTGGATTCATTTTGAGAATTAATAATGGCATCTGCAATGTTTGGTTCACATTGACCTTCAGTTGCTCTAGTGACAATGTTATATTTTTGGACTATATACCTATAGAATTCTTGCTTTGCATAAGTTGATATGCAGATTAAATGCAAACAGCAAAATCTGATACAAAGCATTTTTTGCTATGCAGGCAAAGAATAATTATCACTCACCCATTGATTGAATAAACTCCTAAAATGACAAATAGTTTGGTAGTGGAGCTGCTACAACTTTGGCTTTCTTCTATGTAGCTGACTTTCCTTATTGCAGCTTTTTTGAATGTATGAAAATATGTTACATTTACTATAAGCATTTTTATGATAGGACTTAGATTTTGAATAATCAGGTTGATTCATTAAAGTTGTTATGGATTAATTTTGGTAGTTTTATCATAAGTGACATTTCTGATGCTCCTTCTTTGGCTTTGTATCAGATAGGGAAGGGCATCCAGTAGTCTTCATTAATGAGTCATTATGGTTGTCTTGGACTTATTAATTTGTTTCATTAAATTCTTGGTTTGTATTAGCTTTTAAATCCACGACAACAGGTGCCCTCCAAATAAAAGAGAACTTACTGAATCTTCTGTAAACTTATTTTGTTTTTTCATATCTTATAAAATCATCCAGAGTGAATCAAAGATTACCTTTACAGGTTTGTTGTACAACCTCCTTAATGTTCCTGAACATAGTAAAATTCACATGTGCCAGTTGTGATAGGTGATATTTTCCAAACAAAACAGCATAGACCAAAATAACTTAGAAAATTTGTTTCTGTTAAAAATTATTGCACATTTTCTGTTTTCAGCTTTATACAGTTGACCTGAATAACCCTGATGACTGTTTTGCAAAATTTAAATCAAACTCGAGACTGGGTTTCATCCTCTTTGTTGGAATAGTTCTGGGAACTTTGTTAAAACCAACTGCTGAAAAAAAATCAGGATCAGAAAAGGCAATCGCAGCTGGTTGAAAATTTTATACCAGTGGGCACAGTGGAAATTACAGAAACTCGAAAAGAGATAAACTAAGTCTTTTTTACTATTTAGACCTTTTGAAGGATTTTTACAAGTATCGGCAGCAGGTCTGTTACATTTGTGTTTTCCTTAACACTAATGTTTATTCATTGTTACATGCTGGAACCTGGCTCAAGACAAATTTTTAACAGAAAAAAATGGAATGTTTCAGTATTTTATATATATTTAAAATTATTTGAATAAACTTTAAATTATAACCTGTTAACTTATATGTGATTTTACTCGAGACACAGTTAACTTAAGAAATGTCTTACCATTATGTAAATTATCTGTAAATGAATACTGTGAAAGATGTTAGTTTATGAACATTTGTATTAAATATGAACTTGAATTGCTGGTGGCATTATTTACAACATGCTGCTGGTATGTTAGTTAGATCTCATTTTTTTAAAGAATGATTGCGTTAGTTGTTGTATGCGATCCAAGGCACTCCTTAATGCATTGCAGTCATTTGTCACATAGCTGGAAACTTCAGTATCCAAGTTTTTCACTCTTATGTACTGTTTATAAAGACTAGTAAAAACTAAATTTAGTCTGTTTTGCATTGTTAAAGTTACATATATTAATGATTGAAGTACAACTGAAATTCAGATAATTTTCAAATTCATCGATGATGGTTCACAGCATGTATTAGTCACGAGTATCAAGTTGTTTTTATACTTATGAAAGCACTTTTATTCACTGTGCATTTTTTCTGTTAAATTACCAGCATATTAAAGTTTGTTCCTGCTGTTTCAATTTGGTAGTGCTTTAGCATCATTACTTTTACCAACAGGAAATTATTGATTACATATAAATCATGGTAAGAGCTTAATGTTGTTTGAAAATGTAGTTGCTTTTTGTAATGTTCAATAATGTTTAAATGATGTTAATAACTTGTATATTAATAAAGTTCTACACAGTACAATGATTGTATTTTATGACCACCAATCCATGCAAATTCTTATTTGTCCTATCCATCCATACATCCATAGCAGAAAGCTTGTCATTAAGATAGGCACAAAAAATGTATTTTGACAAATTAAAGTTTATTAGATTTTCAGGCCATTATACTAGTATTTTTATTTGTCTACATATTTCTAACTCACCTGGCTACACGGTCAAGTGGGCTTTTAGTGTGGCCCTACAGCTGATGTTTGTCACCTGGCTACAAAGTCAAGTGGGCTTTTAGTGTGGCCGTACAGCTGATGTTTGTCACCTGGCTACAAGGTCAATTGGCTTTTAGTATGGCCCTACATCTGATGTTTGTCACCTGGCTACAAGGTCAAGTGGGCTTTTAGTATGGCCCTACATCTGATGTTTGTCACCTGGCTACAAGGTCAGTTGGCTTTTAGTATGGCCCTACAGCTGATGTTTGTCACCTGGCTACAAGGTCAAGTGGGCTTTTAGTATGGCCCTACATCTGATGTTTGTCACCTGGCTACAAGGTCAAGTGGGCTTTTAGTATGGCCCTACAGCTGATGTTTGTCACCTGGCTACAAGGTCAAGTGGGCTTTTAGTATGGCCCTACAGCTGATGTTTGTCACCTGGCTACAAGGTCAAGTGGGCTTTTAGTATGGCCCTACATCTGATGTTTGTCACCTGGCTACAAGGTCAAGTGGGCTTTTAGTATGGCCCTACATCTGATGTTTGTCACATGTCATACTGCTATTTTCAACTTCTTAAAAACCACTCAGCCACTTTCAACCCAGCATGTTTGGAATGTTTCTCAGGAAATGTTGTGTGTCAAAATGGTGAAGCTTCCTTAGCAACCCAAAACCTATTTTCATTTACTCCAAAATGACCTTGACAATTGTGATCAAACTTGGTATGAATATGTGTTAGAACCTCTTTTCAAAACTTTTTCTGGATGACTCCCCTAGTGTGATTTCCTTTCTTTATTAGAACAACTGAACCAGTTTCGATGACACTTTGTAAGATGGTTTATAAGAATGTTGCATCAACATTTTCTCTGGGATGTCTTCCTTAGTGGCGTTGTCATGGGCAACCAGATGAAAAGTTTTTCAACTTCTTGTTTTGAATGGCTGAGCCAGTTTTGATCAAACGTAGTAGGAATGTTCTTCAGGATATAATTTATCAAAAATATATTTGGGGTGGCTACCTTAAAAACAGTGTGGATTCTATATCATACATATAAAAACCTAGTTTTGACTTCTCAAGAAGAGCAGAGTTCATTTTTATCAAATTTGGTAGAAATATTTCTTAGGATATGCTATATCTTCAAACAATCAAGTCCTTCTTCCCTCCCTCCCACCACTCCAAAAAATAAAAACCTGTGGTGTGGCATCTTTTGCAACCAGAAAAATGACCAAGCATATTTTTTCATTCAAAGCTGCATGTATAAATCATTTGTGGCTAATGGCATTTAACTTAACATGATGAAGTAATACATATACATGTAATAATTTAAAAACAACCAATATTTCAGACAATTTAAAGGTCAGTACCTTTTTAAGGTATAGGTAAGCTTTGGTTTGTTTTTGTAGGGCAATGAGAGTAAGATGTTTTACCAAAAGATATTGGTGTGCATTCTTTCAAAAGCATGATCAACAGCAGATTTCTTTGTGCAAAGTCAGAATTAAGTTTAAAGTTTTCATAGAATCTCCAGTATACAAGTCCGCTGCACTTACTGAGATGACTCCAATTTTCTGGTTTTCAAATACCAAAGGACACCATACAGCAAATATTCCCTATATTGCAGGCACATCATTGTCAATGTCATCCATAATTTATTTCAGCTGAAGTGTTACTTATTATATTTCTATTTTATTTTTTTCTTCAGTTTCAAACTGCCAATTATTCTATTTATTACAAAAGGGGATTATTTTGATAATTTTGAAATTTTGTTTTTTTATGATATTTATAAATTTTTTGTTCTAAATTATTTTTTAAAGCTGTTTTAAATTTTTTTCTGCAAGGGTAAGAACTCTGCATATCCACAATCCTGTGATTCTCATTCCTTCTAGTCATAGGTTACTTCCCTTGCTTTAAAAGGAAAAGTGGTCAACAGTATTTTTCAATATTTAGCTCTACTAGTCATAGACAAGAAGAGTTTGTGTTATGTTCTGTTATCCAATGTCCAGCCATCTGTTAGTACAAGTTTGTTTTCGCTGCAACTTCTGAACTACCTAAAAGGATTGCCATGAAAATTTATACACAGATTTATCCCCAAGTCTGAAAATTGTGCTGCTCAGACATCCATTATGGCTGCCACAGCAGCCATCTTGAAAATCTCATTATTACTAATCCTCCTAAATGGATGGTCATATCAGCTTGGAGTTTTCACTGAAAGATTTTTTATAATGTCTAGTTGGTCATAAATAAAACATGCTTATCTTGCATCCAATATGGCCAACACAGCAGCCATCTTGAAAATCATCATCATTTGATGCCTAGTTAGTCAAAAAAGAAAATAATTTTATTGTGACAGTTAATATGGACCCAACAGTGGCCAGTTTGAAAATTTTGCTATTGCTACTCCTTGTGGATGGATGATCATACAAACATGGGGTCTTCACTAAAGACTGCTTTTGATATCTAGTAGGTCATGATGACAATTATGCCAGTCTGATGGACAATGCAGCTGCCAAGGCAGCCATCTTGAAAATCTTGTTATCGCTACTCCTAATTGGAAAGTCTTGTCAGCATGAGGTTTTCACCAAAGACTTTCTGTAATGTCTGGTTGGTCCTAAACAAAAATGGTGCCACTTGAACATCCAGTATGGTTACCATAATGCCAAATTTGACAGTCAACTGTCACTTTTTTTACCTGAATGGATGGTCATATCACCATGGGGTTTCACTAAAAGGGTTGTGTCTAGGTTCTCCTAAATGAAAATGGTGACAATCTGACATCCAATTTGGCCTCCACAACAGCCATCTTAAAAAGCTTGTTATTGCTTCTCCTGAATGGAATGCCTCGTCAGCATGGGGGTTTTCAGCAGCAGACTTTTTATGGTGTCTGGTTGGTTGTAAATAAAAATAGTGCTGATCTGAAATCCAATATTGCCACCATTGTGCTCATTTTGAAAATCTTACGGCACTTCTCCTAGATGGACATTGGGTTTTCACCTCAAGGCTTATTATGACATCATGTTGGTCCTGAATTATAACGATGCTGATCCAGCATTGAATCTCTCCTCTGTGGTGGACATCTAGAAAATCTTATTAACATTAATCTGCCAAAATAGTCTACCTTTTTTCTGAATGAAAATGGTGCCAGTCTTCCATCCAATACAGCTGCCACAGCTGATAACTTTTTAATTTTATCATTAAAAATCTACTAAGGAAAGCAACTATAAAATCCAGTAGGTGTCACAAGGATAAAGAAATATCTAATCAATTTCTGACTTTCTGGAGGGGACATGCATTGTTTTACATGCAAATCTACATGTAGTTTATTCATTTTCTAGCTTTGTGTTTATATATGTGCCTAGCAGATTATAAAGGGGGTACTCACCAGTTATTATGTACTTTTGAGAGAGTGATGTATGTAAGGTGAAGTTGTTTGCTTTTAAAACATGCACAACGGAGAGAATGTTGGCATACCTCCGTGCTACAATAATGTAATGTGGATGATATTTCTTTGGATATTGTACCGTTCCAGTGGCCTAGTGGTTAGAGCGTCCGCCTTGAATGCGAGAGGTCGTGGGTTCGATCCCCGACCAAGTCATACCAGAGACTTAAAAAATGGTACTAACAGCTGCCTCGCTTGGCGTTCAGCATTAAGAGGTTAGTGTTAGGACTGGTCAGCCTGGTGTCAGGATAATGTGACTGGGTGGGACATCATGCTACATGTCTGCGGCATGATGCCCCAGTGCTAGACATCACTATAAACTGCCACATTGCAGACGTCGTAGCAATATGACTGAAAAATTGTTAAAGCTACGTTAAAAATCAAAATCACATCACATCACATCTTTGGATATTGTACTTTTGGAAATTGTACATGATCTAAAGCACACTGCTAACTAAAATGACTGCTCCCTTGTGCTAAAAAATCAGCCTGAATTAATCTAAAGTACACTATCCATGGCAGCTATTAAAATAGGGAAAATGAATTTTGCCAGACTAGACAATACCAGCTTCTGAAAGTGCAATGAATGAATTACCAAATATATAAAATGTAAAAAAAAGTTTTTTTTATACAATTTACCTCTGAAGTTCAGGAAGTGAAAATGACCAAGTGGAGCTAGCACTTTTTTGAAAGATGCCCATCTAGAGTAAGGCCAAGCTGTACACTCTACAATCCATATTACACCCATCAATCATACACCAAAATAAAGGGAATTAAAGGTTCTTTGAATTATACCTAAGATATACAAGGTCTTTTTCAAATAGCCAGCATAACCAGTGAGGAAAGCCGGGGAAATTCTTTTTCTTTAAAATTCTAACCCTATGCAAAATACGAAACTGTAGAGTGCCACCAAAGTGAATAATATTTACAAGTTTAATGTAATCCACTGTAAATAGGTTACATATTTTCCAGCATGACAGATCATACATTAAAAATATATAGTCTGGTAACATCACACGTCACATAAGAGTCAACAACCTAATAAGGCCGATTTCCAAACTTGCAACTACTGCTCAACATATTGGCCACCCTGATGTGTTGACTTCTAAACCTTTGTTCGAATTTTGGTTTATTCTTTGGCAGTTCATCTAACCTGGTATGACATTTTATTAATAATATTCTCCATCTGGTGAGAAACTCTACCCTTCGCTTTCTGCATTCTACTGTTCACTTTTCACCCAGCCATACTCGAGTATAATCACACCTCTGTAAACAGACCAAAGTTTGCACATGCACACATGTGAGGAATGGACATCAATTGCAGAACCCCTCATACACATTTGTCTATTACAGCTGGATTTCCAGATATCCTTTACTAATAACCTACATCTGCATACTTTGGAATGGACAGAGTTATTTTGATCAAAAAAAGTATCCTTACTTTTAAATTTTCATTTAGATTTTTATTTATAAAGTTATTTTTAACAGATAAAAAGAATCTATACTACTCAGAGTGCATTTTTATATGCATGACTTTGAACTAATTTGCAGAAGTTCTCAAGTGACACTTGTTTCCAAGTGCACAAATTTGTAAACTTTTTACACAACTTGCACCTGAGAAGTATATCTAGCATGTGAATTTTAAATCTAAGGTTGCTTTTGTTGTTGTAAGATTTAATTACAATTTTCTGCACAAGATAGGCTTATACATGGTAGCCAGTATCAATGGTGGAAGGAGAACCTGGAAAGAACCACCAACCCACGAGAACCTACTGGCAAGCTTTCTCTCATACCCACATTGGCCAAGCCTGAAACTCAAACCCCCCACGCAGAGGTGAGATGGCAATGATCCGTAATCGTGAGCACTTTATACCACTCGGGGCCCCTAAACCTAAGGTACTATTATACCAAACAAATTGAATGCAGCAAAAAAATTAATGTAGAGGATGGCTAAAAGACCATATATACCTGGTTATAAGTCAAGTCCAACATTAATGTGCAGGTAGATCCGGGTCTCTCTTGTTCTACTGATACCAGATCTCCTGGCACATTATGCAACACCATATCTGGGTCTTTGCAGTTGCAATTGGATTACACTCATAAGCAAGTATATACAGTAGGTAACTTTCAAAAACTTAAGATCAATACTTGATCGTTGTTTATGATAATAATACCAGAAAACAGACCTTTATATCTCGGCATGCTTGCTTGGGTGAGACAGTAAACATGTATTCTTTTAAAGATGTACCATATGTACTTGCTTATAAGTGGAGTCCAACTGCAAACTGCATAGATCCAGATCTGCCATCATATAATGTGCCAGCACATCCGAATCTATACAATCTGATAGGAGTAATCAGTATAACAAATAACACAGAACCTGATCTGCCAGTGCATTATGCAATGATAAATCAGGGTCTATGTTGTTTGTAGTTGGACTCGACTTGTGTACAGCTATATACAGTACTAAATTATGATTTTACCATAATTGTTAATTATAATGAAAACAATTTAATGACAACCTAATATATTCAGATATCTTTTGTACTTTTAAGTATTGTAATGTTCATAATTTTAGATCACTCATTTGCTGTCCCCTGACTGACCTTAAAGTTCAACTTTCTCCAAATTTAAAGAATTTCAAAAGGTGTTGTTAAAATTTTTGCCCCACATTTCCATGGTTCACAAAAAAACCCACTGAGGAATGACCAAACAGGTTTTGCTCTGACAGTAGATTTTAAGAGCACAAGATGTGACTGACTGTCACCTGACAGTTAACTGTGGTATTCAACAGATTCAAACCATGGGATTACACCAATTCATCCACAGAAAGCACATTGATACTACAATCAACTCGACATTGTACTGATTAAGGCATTTTTTTCAGCATGACTTATCTTTCTTGCCTGATTGTCCAAAACATATAATAACAGGAAGAGGACAGAAAAGCTTATATGGCTGGCAATTTCATCTGGAGTGTACCTTGAATGTTCATCCCTAACGGAAATTCTGAGATAGAAAACTTGGGTTGTCTCCCTTTTTGCTTGGGGTTCAGAAATGGTTCTAAACTTTGATATCATATCAATGATTTCTCATAACCTTTTCTGGCAAATTTACTCCAGTCATCATACAATTTATTTTAAATATCTGAAATAAGATACTACTAGCTTGTTGCACATCATTATGTCAACTCAATGATTGTCAAAATGTGTACCTGACGTGTTGTGTGCACTCTGCTGCATCACAGAGTTACAGATAAATCACAAATCCTGATTGATGATTAGTCACAGTATGGATTAACACCTGGTCAGCAGGCTGCAGGCCTTGATGTAATGGTTACTTTATGTAGGTAATTTGCAAGTCTCTGTTGTTGTTGTTGTTGTTGTTGGGTTTAACGCCATATTTCAGCACAAGATAGGCTATACATGGTGGCCAGTATAACTGGTGGAGGAAGAATCCTGGAAAACCCCGGGAAGAACGACCCACAAGAAGCTACTGGCAAGCTTTCTCACATACAAACGTTAACTGAGCCTGACACTCGAAGCCACGCAGACAGCGGTGAGATGGCAGTGATCTGGAAGGTGAGCGCTTTAGACCACTCGGCCACTCAAGGCCCCTGCAAGTCTCTTACTCAAAAATCAATCTTAGTGTTGAAATTTAAATATTCCATTCTAATAGTTAAATCTGACAGTATGTTTGTTCTAAGTGATTTTTCATTATTAAGTGAATATTCCATTAAAATGAATGATGTTGTAACAAGCTGACTTATTAAGTTAAGACTTGGTAAACCCTGTTACTGTCTGTTCACTTTGTATGGAAGGGCAACTGTGTTAGGCCCAAGTTGACCTAGTATCATTCACCTGCTTGTCTAAGCAGGTTTATGTAGTTTTGTAAGAACACAGCCTAGATACATGCATGTCAACCATTACGCTTTTGGCATAATCATTACGCTTTTTCCCACTCAATTATGCCTTACGCATAAATGTATTTGGATTATGCATTTTTGGTATATCCCTCTCCAAAAAAATTAATTTGTTTTCTCATTTTTATTAACATCCCATTAATCCCACAGACTGTGTTATAGAAAAGACAGCTTCTATGTAACTACAACATAAGAGTACACTTGTCCATAGACTTACATGCACTTTCCTAACAGTATTATGTTCTATTTATAGCAGTTGCCTTATTTCCAAGAAACATGCTGGTTTCTACTTTCAACTTTAGACCTTGGTTTTTATTTATAGCAGGTGTATGGCTTAGTTAGGAGAGAACAGACTGGTTTTCTAACTTTTAATCTTTGCTCACAGATTCTTTGTTCTAATTCATATCTGATACAGAACCACACTGTAGGTATTGGTACTAATTTTCAAGTCGGATTTATTCTAGTCAATGCGTGTGTTAGAGCAAAAACGTTTTTCAAATAAATTCACAGATGGATTAGAAAAGATGAAAAATTGATTCAGAGATGAATACATGAACTACATATTACAGCGTTCCATTCTAGGGCAGCTTCACGCCCCATTGCAGGCTGTGTGGCAAGGATTTTAATATTTGTCATGGTGGTAAAACAAAGAAACATTTAATTAGCTCGTTTTACTAACTCCAGTACTAAGTTAACTTCTTTTTTTACAGCAGAACTAAATTGTGGACACAAATTTTATAAATGCAGAGGCGTTATGTACTGAGTTCTTAATAGAACATGGACTACCCCTAGCAGTAGAAGACTACTTTGGTCCTTTGTTCAAACAGATGTTTCCCGATTCCAAAGTTGCAGAAAATATGCATGTGCGAGAACAAAATCATCTAATATTGTTAGATGTTTAGCAGAAGATACTTCACTTAAAATTGCAGAAGATATGAAAATTGGGCCGTTTAGTATTGCAACAGACAGGAGTAGTGATTATGATGACAAAAAGTTGTACCAAGTCTGTCTAAGAGACTTTGACAATAAAAAGGGCAAAGTCAGAGTGCTCTTCTTTCATTACCAGAATTAACAGTAGATTCCACTGGAGAAAACAATTATTTATTTGCTTGATAATGCTTTGAATAAATATAATTTGGCAGAACTGTATGGGGTTTTCAGCTGATGCTGCATCTGTGATGACTGGAATTCATAAAGGAGTTGCATTCTGTATTTTGAAAAATGTCTCCATCATTGTTCATATCAGGTTGTCTCTGTCATATGATGCACCAAGCTGCAGGAAAGGCTGCTGATAAATTAGGAGAACTCCTCTAAAGTATCAAGTTGGCACTCCTCTACCTAACAATGTACTTCATGGGGACAGAGTTGATTTTTTCATCTTATTTGCTAGCTAAAAGACCCAATAACTGGAAGATATAAACTTCCTCTTCTTTATCAGGTTATGACAGGAATATTGGTTCTTTATCATTCTAATGCTGACTATGAGAGATTTTTCAGCATTGTTAACAAAAGTAAAACTGAATTTAGATCCAGGCTCTGTAATAACCCAGCACTTAGTGCTCTACTGGTGTGCAAAACATTTATAGTCTCAGCTGGTACAAAGTGCTTTTAAATGCAATATGAATCTGTTGCTTTTTAAAGCTCAAAGTGTTATATACAAAAACTTTTAGCAGTAATTGATATTAAAAGTCCAGAGGGATAAATAAATCCTTTTGTACATATATCATGTTATACGTGGATTACTATTTTTCTGCTCAGATTACTCTTTTTGTTCACTTAGATTACACTTTTTCCTCACCAGGGGTTGGCATGTATGTAGATATTAAACCATCTCCCAAACTTAATATCATGTTGATTTAACCCATTGTACTTTATCCTGATAAGAACGTACTTAAAGTGCAGCCTCTTGCTCATAATCAGTCATCCAAGATCCTGATACAAACGTAATTAAAGTGCAGTCTCTTGCTCATAATCAGTCATCCAAGATCTGATACAAACTTATTTACCGAGGTTTATAGCATTTGGATTAGAAATATAGTCTCTAGATATAGTGAGGTAACAAGCTTGAGCAAGTCAATTGCAAGGTATCTCATTAATATAGAATATCCCTTTAAACTAGCCTTTATTTGATTTCTAAACAGTATAAGCATAAATTCGAAGTTTGAATAAATCCGGATCAGAAATATGACCCCCAGAAAGATGACAAGCTCTGCCAACTGATGCAGCTAATTAGTAACCATTGATTTTACTCATTACCGAACTTCTCTGAAATCTTAATGATCTAAACATATATTCCAAGTCTGATCAAAATCAGATCAGAAACACAACTTCTAGATTGGTAACAAGCTCAGCCAATCAGATTCAAAATTACCTCATTAGTATGTGTAGACTTCATTGGATATTTTAATGATACAAGCATATATTCAGAGTCTGATCAAAACTGGATAAAAAATATGACCTTCATTTTGGCAACAAGGTTAGGCAATCCAGTGCAAAATCACCTCATAAATATACGTGGATCTCATTTTTTAAAATCAAAATCATCTAAGACTTTGATGATATAAACCCTTAGGCCAAGTTGGATTGAAACTATATTAGGAATATGGACTTAGATTGTAACAAGCAATTATTTTTAATGGCTGGATGAGCAAAGGACACTAAACCATAACATAAGCTCACTTAGCCTTATGGCCAGATGAGCTAAAATTGTACAAAATGGAAATTTAAAAATTGTAAATTGCTCATGTATAAGTATAAACTTATAATTCAACTCTGTAAACTTTAATATTGTTAGTTTTGTCCTGTATTTTTCTTATGTTTTCAGTCAAGGTGCTACAAATAATCTATACAGATTTTGAGAGAATCACCTAGCATAATAAATTAAATGGCATCTATAAGATTTAAAGTTTGCTTGAATAACAAAGAAAAATGGTGTCCCAATAAATTTTAATTTCACCCACATCAGAACAATCTGCTTTTACAACAGTGAATATACTACATAAATAAATCTCAAAGAAAATAATTTTCTTATATTTTTATGCATTTTCTCTCAGTCTCTCTCTTTCAATAAAAAGTGTGTACATTTTAATGTACATATAAAAACAATAGAATCTGACAAGATAGAGAACATGGTATGAAATATATCACAAACAAACCAAAATAGACATAATTTTACAGCCGCAGGGCTGAAATGTATATGTTCAACTGTTCACATAGTGAAATCCATCACTCCATAAACCTGTTTCCATCCATTTTATTTTGGTCCTTTTCATCTTGTTGAATATGGAGTCCAGAGTACGTTAAAAGAATCTTGTATATAAACACCCTCAACTGTCTTTCTTTCTGTGTGTAACACTTGCCAAACAAGGTCGAGAGTTCAAAACTCGTGACAGCATCCAAATTGTTTTTATGTTCAAACTTTGTTTTCAATTTGCTCATCCCAATTTTTTTAATTTTCTTTTTTACTCTTGTTTTATTCTTGTCTTAGGAGAGACAATTAACCTAGTAATAAATAAAATGTGATCCCAGAAAGTGTTGCTTGGAGGCCAAAACATTCAGATTATAAGTGTTCTTTGTACCTATCACCACTGTAATCCAGTCCCTTATTTTTGTAAATACTGTACATTTCTATGTTAATCTGCTTAGATCGGTGAATTACTCGTGACATATCTATGACAATCTTTTAAGTGAAATTGACAACCTTGGATGTGAAATTGTATTAAAACAGGACACTGCATTATGCAGGTGTAAGCTTGCTAAAAGGTACTTTTTCTATCAAATTATTTGCCTAATAAAAGCCAACCTGTATTTATCAAAATATATGCTATAATAACCTTTCTTATAATTGTCTTCAAAATTTGGTTTTGTTATCCAAATACCACGGCAACAGAGCATGCTCATGCATCTAATATTGCACAGTATTTAATTCCTGCATGTATCAGTCCTATGTAGTGACCTCTTTACAGCTAGCAACGTCATTTTTCAGTAGATAATTGTCATATCTCATCATTATTTGTTCCAGTTCAGCCAGCTACCACCATCACAATGAACATCCATGATAACCTCTGAACTCTAGCTTCTGAGCTCTCATGTGGCATGCTGCAGTCCCTTCTGAAGCAGTTGAAGCATTATGGGATAGATGGAGGCAAACTCTTTACCATGCCTTGATTTGACTTGCTGGACATAGGCCTCAAGGGAGCCCCTGTAATATATATGCATAAAACAATGTACAGCATGTTACCTGTGGGGCTTATGCAAAAGCTATCTCAAGCATAGAACTATCAATTAATGCAAATACTAATTCCTCCCTGTAATCTCTGTAAACTAATAAGAAAACATATTTTTGAATATTATGACATTGGTGAATTTGTGAAATTCTGACATTTTTTGGCAATTATAACTTCATATTTTGTAACAATATATGAATTTTGAGGGGAAAATGGAACTGAATCATGCTCCTTGTTTTTAATTGGATGTGGAACCAAGTCAACTTAGTTTTATAAGTGGACTTGGGACCAAGTCATGCTATCTGTTTTAAATTTGATTTGGGACCAAGTCATTTGTTTTAATGTAAATATGGGACCCAGTCATACTATTTGTTTTAAAGTTTATTTGGGACAAAGTCATGCTATTTTTTTTTATGTGGATTTGGTAGCATGCCATGCTATTGATTACAAAGTGGATTTAGAACCAAACAATGCTATTTGTTCTAAAGAGGATTTGGGCAAGACTCTTGTTAATGGGCATTCTATGCACAAGCCAGGCTAGGTGAAAACTTAGATGCAAAAGATGCATTTTCAATAGGTATGATCTACGTTACAGGCATTTGCAATAGGTATGACCTATGTTACAGGCATTTACAATTGGTATGACCTATGTTACAGGCATTTGCAATAGGGGTGACCTATGTTACAGGCATTTGCAATAGGTATGACCTACCGTATTTACTCGCGTATAAGCCGAAAAATTTAGGGAAAAAATAAGGCCTGGAAGAAGGGGGGTCGGCTTATTTGCGGGCCAAGGTCCAAGTCAGAAATTTTGAACGCTTTTTTCCCTCGATTTCCAGTATTTATTGTTTCTGTCGATCACCGAAGATGAGATCACATGCCTAATGATGCCACATGGCTCATAAGATTTGTGCTGTCGTGAAGTGAAACAAATTTTTTTTTTCTAACTTAAGTGGTAGGATAATGAATGAAAAACATGTTTTAATGTACTTGATGTCTATTTGACAGATGTCCATCCACCAGAAAATGCAGCCATATGTGTTATTTGAGCCACGGTGGTACGTGTATTTTCCAAAAGAACCGCCATATTAGTAATCTCCAGTCAAGTATTTAACCCTCAGCTAATCAGTAATCATTAAACTCTACGGTATAGTACAAATGCACGCTAGCTTATTTCAGTGTAAATATGAAAAGAATCTATGTAAAAAAAATACAAGAATTACGATACTGAAGGTATATACGACAAACATTTTGATCAAGAGTAGAAATACATGTACAATAGTCTTAAAGGAACAATAGCGAGAGGCTCCATAGGGGTTTGTTGCGCACACGCTTAGGAAGGGTAAATAACAGGGCAATATACGAGTCAGCGTGAATAATTGTAAAACAATATAATTTGTGGGATTTCTTTGACAGGTGTTTTAGAAGTTATCGGCAGCCACAGTTTATATACTACTGTTGTTTAGTTGTTTGTAAAGGAAAGTGGTTTGTTAGCGGTAGAGTGTTGTATAATAACTACCATATGCTTAATCTGTGGTAAATGCCTCGGGGATAACAGGTTTTTTGGTTGCACAATGCCAATGACTTTAGTAATACATGCCGACTCTCAGATGTATTGTTTAATAAGATGGTTTCTGCTCAAAGTTATAAACTGTCACAATACTTGAATAATGTCCACGCTGAAACCAATCATATTTTGATCAATTGAGTCACACTACCGGTAGTTTAAAAAAAACACACAAATAAACAACAATGATAAATAATTGTCAAATACAAACTGATAACCAACCACACATGGAAATAATTACAGGATAATGTATATAAATAGTATACTACCACTATAAGAAATTATTTCAGTTTAATCTCTCTAAAGGTTTATATTCAATTCAATCAGATGAAATGAATAGTGTTGGAAGTAAAAGAAAGTGTTCTGTGTATGATGCAGCATTCAAACTTAAAGTTATTGAATATGCAGAAGCAAGTAACAACTGTGCTGCAGCATACGCATTTTTTGTGAACGAGAAGTACGAGAATGGCGGAAAAGCAAAGCAGCATTAGAAGAAATGCCAAATTCCAAGAAGGCTCATCGGACTGGGATTGCCTCTTTCCCTGAATTGGAGAAAGAACTCAGTGATTTTGTAAGTGAACGTCGACAAAATGGATACATTGTCACACGAACTGCAATTCATCTACGTGCTATGCAGATGGTGAAAAATGATAAATATAAGTTGGCAGATTCAAAATTTGTTGCATCGGCCAGCTGGTGTTCTCGTTTTATGAACCAGAATGGTTTCTGCCTCAGGCAGCGAACGAAGATAGCACAAAAGCTACCAAAAGACTTGGAATAAAAATTTAATCATTTCAGCAGTTCATCATTAAATGCAGAAAGGAGTGCTCATCTGAACTATCACAAATTGCAAATATGGATGAGATGCTTATGACCTTTGACTTACCAAGCAATAAAACAGTCAATGCTGTTGGTGAGAAAACTATTCTGATAAAAACGACCGGCCATTAAAAAACGCATTTCACGGTTGTATAGGCCTGTTTAGCTGATGGATCAAAGCTGCCTCCTGTCATCATTTTTAAAAGGAAGACGCTGCCGAAAAGCATGAAATTTCCTGCTGTTGTCATCGTTTGTGCACAGCAAAAGGGATGGATGGACGGACGAAAGTGGAACAATTGAATGGTTGGAGAAAGTATGCAACAAGAGACCAGGTGCAATTCTTCGGAAACCTTCAATGCTTGTATGGGATATGCTTCGTGTACACAAGAGTAATGAAGTAAAAAAGGCCGCAAAGAAAATGAAAACAACACTGGCTGTGATACCAGGAGGTTTAATGTCAGTGTTACAACCTCTTGATGTCTGCCTTAACAAACCTTTTAAGGACAAATTACGAAAGAAGTGGGCAGAATGGGTTTGTTCAGGGGCTGTGAAAATGACAAAAGGCAGGAATTTAATGAGGACTGACATCGATTTGGTCGCCAAGTGGGTAAAAGAAGTGTGTGACTCAATTCCATCGGAAATGATTGCAAAATCATTCAGGAAGTGCTGTATCAGCAATGCCATGAAAGGAGCAGAGGATGATGCTATATTTCAATCCGACAATGACGAGGAGCGAGGAGAACGACACACTATCGGATGACCATGATGACAATGACGACGTATATGATGAAAGCACGCCCGTAACAGAAGCCGAGTTTCGTGAACTGTTTGGCGAGTCTGATACAGAGCCAGATTTTGAAGGATTCTAAAAGTGATAGAATTTTTATAATTCATGATTTTAGAATGAGGATTAATTAAATTTCCATTAAGACTTAACACTTTAGAATTATTTTTATTTCCACATATAAATTAGCTTTCTTACTTTCATTTTATTTAATAATGTGATTTGCCTAAATAAATGTATTCAGAACTCATTTTGTGCATCTTGTGATGTACTGGTAGTCTAGAAATTATGGGTTGGCTTATACGCGGGTCATGCACTTTATAACAGTTTTACCAATTCAGTTTGTGGGGGTAGGCTTATACGCGAACGGGCTTATATGCGAGTATATACGGTATGTTACAGGCATTTGCAATTGGTATGGTCTATGTTACAGGCATTTGCAATAAGTATGACCTATGTTACAGGCATTTGCAATAAGTATGACCTATGTTACAGGCATTTGCAATAGGGATGACCTATGTTACAGGCATTTGCAATAGGTATGACCGATGTTACAGGCATTTTCAATGGGTGTGACCTATGTTGCAGGCCTTTGCAAAAGGCATGACCTATGTTACAGGTCTTTGCAATAGGCATGACCTATGTTACAGGCATTTGCAATTGGTAAGACTACATTACAGGCATTTGCAATAGGCATGACCTACATTAAAGGCATTTGCAATAGGTATGACCTATCTTACAGGCATTTTCAAAAGGTGTGATATGTTGCAGGCCTTTGCAATAGGCATGACCCTATGTTACAGGCATTTGTAGTAGGAATGAATGACCTATGTTTTAGGCGTTTGCAATTGATATGGTCTATGTTACAGGCATTTGTAATAGGCATGACCTATGTTACAGTGATTTGCAATAGGCATGACCATTGCTACAGGCACATAAGAAATGATTTAATACATATGTAAAAAAAAACTTCCCGTTAATGAACTGACCACACATTTGGAAATAAATGTGTTGTTTTACTGAAATGACATTATATAAACAAGATTAAACTGTGGTTTCAATTAATCTTTACTAAGCCATGGGATCAATAAAAAATATAACCTGTGTGCTAGAGTTTACTTGATAGAAATAACAAAACACTTTTGATCTTTCATAAAATGTCCACTATAAATTCACCAAAGTTGTAAGTCACTTACTTTATGAGAGCCAGTCTGTCCTTTTCTGACTGGTGATCATCCAACCATTGAGAATAACGACTAAGGGACCAATCAGCAGTCTGAAAAACAGAAATGACTTGACTACTATTTACATTGTCTCTACATTGAAGAGAGTTAGTTTCTGCAATTCATAAAATCATGACACAGTTTATGATAACAGCAATCACATAAAGAACACAGATTAATTAAACTAAATGGGGAACACAAGGATCAATATAAAAACCTAATAACCCAATACAGTGAAATCCCATAAATTTTCACACTTTCGTTCCCATCCCTTTGTGTACTACAGACATGGAATCAAAATTAAGGAGTCAAATAATGAAAATATTTGTTTAGAGAATTTGCCATTTGAATATTGTGACATCTGAATTAATGATGGTCCAGATAAACAAGGCCTCACAGTGTTTCTAAATAAACAATCATCACAGTGACAAACAAGACAAAGTTGATCCAAATTATTAAGTCAACTGGATTAGCTACTTACAATGAGGAAATGTTAGAAGGTCTAAAAGGATGGATTAATGCAGCAAGAAATGCAATAGTTGTACATTGTACACCATTGTTCTGCTGGAATTTTGCACATAGTGGTATAAATTTCCCATAAACCATCTTACTGTTCTGTTTGCATTGTTACTAAATTAAAAAAAACAATGCAACAAACAATGCAATGGGAACACTTTTTGCCAAGTTGCAAAATAGAAGAAAAAAAAATCACTACACTGGACTGCTGGATTTATATAACATGTTCTGTATAATTAAAATGTAGTCCAACAATCTTTGAATAATGCCCATGAAATCTTTCATTTAACACAAAATAACTAATACATAGTTATGATAATATGTTTCTAGATCATCTATTTCATAAGAAAGTTGATAAAAATCTAAAATTGCTACATGACATCACATATTTGTCCTCCTGATATTGTTAATCATACAAATAAGGATCCATCATTGTTAGTATTTTCACTTCTAACCAAATAAAAAACATTAGATAAACAAATGGCATTAACCTTTTTTATTCCCATTCAGCCAAACATCTTTTTAAATGAAAAATATTTTAAAACTCAGATAAATCATGATACTTATGACCTCATCCCAGTAACCATATCCAAAATAATAATATCACTGGCCCTTTTATGACCTCATCTCAGTAACTACATTGAAAATAATAATAATACTGGCCTGTTTATGATCTCATATCAGTAAAAATATCCAAAACCAGTAATAGAGTCAACTATTTCCCAGCTAACTGACAAACCTGTACCAAATATATAAGAAAACTTACCTGACTGACATCTACTTTAAAGCCAAATATAAAAGCAGTTGGCCAATAAATGATGCTTTTGAAGGTATTTATTTTCCATAACGGCAGCCAAACAGGATGGCAGATTGGTATTACTTACTGAAAGGCCTTACACCAGAATTCTTTCTGTGAAATCTGGTCAGTTTCTGTTGACCAGTTTTTGTGAAGAATTTAAGTTTCTTGTAAATGTCAAGATACAGCAGCCAGATCTTATCGGTATCATCTGTATAAATCTTAAAGGCCTTCATGCCTGGATGCTTTTGTCAAATTATGTTATATCCAGTTCAATGGTTTTTGAGAATAAGTGATTTAAAGATTTTTCTATTTTAAGAAATAACAATCATATCTGAAATAGCAATCATGTTATCATTTGTACAAAATTAAAAGGTCTTTACATCAGAATGTTTTCTATCAAATTTGGTCATATCCTGATCCGAAGTTGTTGAAAAGAAGTCATTTAAAATTTCTCTCTAATTATTAGTAATGGCAACCATATTCAATGGATCAGTACCACATTTCGTACAAAATTGAAGGCCTTTATGCCAAAATGTTTTCTGTCAAATTTGGTCATATCCTGATCAGAAGCTGTTGAAAAGAAGTCATTTAAATTTTTTCTCTAACTTTTAGTAATGGCATCCATATTTGAAGGATCAGTACCATATTTTGTACAAAACTGAATATTGTATGTGAAGAATGTTATACTGAATATCTTGGTTAGCTTAGCTTTGAACTAAAATTTACAGGCAAGACAAGAAATAGTTGCTTATATTCACAAGTTTCAATGAATCATATAAATAAAATATCACTTAATATACACCATTTTAAAATTAATTTACTGCATCAAAATGACACTGACTTTACCATTGCCACTGTATACTTAACTGTTTTCCATTAATTTTTATTAATACATCTGCTGTTTTGCAACATGAAAATTGAAGACCAGGAGAGTATAACAAATTATATAGGTTTCACTCATTCAAACAATGATGATAATGCATCTCAGATCTTGATGATTTCTTCTGCATAACCAGCTTAAAATGCCATCACCTATTTCAGTCTCGAATGGAAAGAAATTAAAATAAAACATAGCTGACATTAAATCATACAAATTATAATCTATGAATTAGAAACAATAAATACTATAAAATTTCCATTGTTGTGTAAATGTACTTACAATATGGGGTGACTTGATATCTGGCGGAGCCCTAGCGAAACAGAAATGTAACAATGTGCTGTATGGAATAATTTCTCCCACAGCTGGGCTTTCCATAATATGTTCCACCGTCTGGAAAAATAGGGGCCTGAAATAAAACCAGGAATTATTTTCCTCTATTCAGCTTTAAAGAAAACCAATTTTTGAATAAATGTTTCTTTGATAATACTTCCCTAACATAGTACATACGGGAACATCCACTACCTTAAAAAACCAGCCCTTCCAAGCTAAAAAAGACATTCAATATATCTTTTGGCCTCTTGTAGCAACACAAGTGTTAAAAGGTTCACTACTTGCTGAGGCAGCAGTCAGATGACTGGTCTCCCTTTGGATAGAGGGATTGGCACTGGATTTCATCTATCATCAGTTACTACTAGAGCTGATATGCAATCTCTTGTGGGGATGCAGCTCTGGGGAGGGGTTTTGAGGGTGTGCCTGTGATAAATTCTGGTGTTATAAATAGTGTCTGGCTCATGTTAAAATAATTCTCACAAGTCTCAGTATTAAATATTAACTTTCAGTGTTTCATATATATATATATATATATATATATATATATATATTTCAACAATATGGGTTATATTTTAATACATACATGAATATATAATTGACTTGTGAGGTTGCTAGGCACAATAAATAACAGTAAAATATCACATTCAGTAACTTTACATGATTTATATACTGTAATTTTGGGTGACTGTGACTTACTTCGTACACATTTCTCTCCCACTGTCAATGTTATTTTAAATTGGTCTTTATGGTTGTTGTGTTATGGCCTCATTAAAGTCCTCTTACACTATTTAGCATAGTAAATTAACATCTTCACATCAAAACTCCAAATATTGAGAAATTCCACCGACAAGTTACTTGTGAAAGTGCAAACTGCAATTTGCCTGCCATCATATTCTTGAGTGTTACAAAGGTGTTGTTCAGTATCATTTGAACCACTTATGTACGACCGTAGTATACTTACCATAGAGATCACAATATAGTACAATGAGATAAAGCATTCCACACCTTATTTCAAATTATATAAAATAAATGGACAGTAAATGCTTCAGTGTTGAAAATTGATGTTCCCATAGAATTAGCCTTGCTATACGAAAGCAGCGCTATTTAACTGGTTGCATACGTCTGTATTGACTCAACTGACAAAACAATAATCTGTTACACTTATATATATAACTGCACAACGAAATTCCAATAGTGAAATATATTGAAGTATCAGTAGTTACTACAGCAAACCATGTATCATAGGGAGCATCCATTCTAGTATTCCTACAGGGAGTATTCATTATCTGTATATTACCTTGAAGTGACTTTTAGTTAGCTATAAACAAGAAAAACAATTATAAATTTACATTTCAAAGTATTAGTGTATTATGGAATATAAGAGATACTATATTCATTGGGAAACACAGGTGAATGGTATCATTTTCCATCTGTTTTATAATTCGTTTCTGGTTGTACTCTTTCCTGAGAAATACACTACTGATATTTTCAGTGATTCTTTGTCATGTGCGTTCTTAACTTTATATTGAGGGACACAAGTTAACTACAATTATGTAAACAAAGAAGAATTCTATGTGTGATTTATAAGAGAAAGAACATATAAAATATAAGATTATGGATCTATGTCATAATAAAGTTTGGACTGGAATGTTACAGTTTTAATCCTGATTCATTCATGCAAATTTAATTTTTATTATTACTAGCATTTATTCAATTGTATAAACTTAAATAACTCTGCTGTTTTGTGATTAAAATCCTAAGCTGACATCAAGTCAAAGCTGGTCTTGTGCTGAAGTAAAGCTTGGGACATTACACAGCCCATATTACGACCAGTAAATATTAATACACAAATACATTTTACTATAAGAAGCTGGTTTCATTGTATTAAGTTCATAAGAGAGATATTCATATTCCAAATGAATATTTTTCCTTTAGTGGTGAATAAAAACATGAATATAAAATTACCTGCATGCTCGAAGTAGTCTGTATGGTCTCCCAAGATCAGAAACTCTCTTACAGAATGGGGATATTGCCATTTCCATCTGGGCAAAGTCTGCAGCCATCCGTAGCTTCCCACCTTCCCCAAGTGGCCTAACAAGGCTGGCATGTCGTACAAACAGTTCTATACATCGACAGGCAATAGGCTGAATGCTGGGAAAGAAGCATATTTTCTACAGATATACATGGAATATGAAAACTGGTAGGGATATGTTAATCCTATATATTTTCCAAGCGACTGGAATTAATTTTGCAAGAAGAAAGTGCCACATATCATGCAACAGAAAGGGGATTGCCCACTGGATAACATGAGGCAATTGATTAAATACTATGACGCAAGTCCCAGACTGCACACATGGTTACACAAGAATATTCTGCCAAAATATCTGGATTAACAGGATGCTTTCTGTTCAAATTTCTTACAATGTTGTCAACTGCATGTTAAGAAAAAAAACTGCTGTAACATTTACCGTTTTAATACCTTCACCCATACCAGATGGCACATCAACATTATGTGTCAAATAGTTAAAGGCTTAAGTGCAATGAAGGTTTCGGGGCCCCAAGTGGCCAAGTGGTCTAAAGTGCTCACTGTTCCGGATCACTGCCATCTCACCTCTGTCTGCATGGGTTTGAGTCCAAGGCTCGGCTAGCATGGGTAAGTGGGAAAGCCTGCCAGTAGCTTCTCGTGGGTCAGTGGTTCTTCCCTGGGTTTTCCAGGGTTCTTCCTCCACCAGTTATACTGGCCGCCATGTATAGCCTATCTTGTGCTGAAAAATGGCGTTAAACCCTTGAACAACAACAACAGCAATGATGGTTTCTATCTGTGTTGGGCAAGTTGTTTGCAACTTAAGTGATGCCTGTAAAACACCCTATTTCATTCCAAATCAAACCAAGAAGAAGATGGTATGTTCTCATTTAATTGTCAAGAAGCAGTGACATACAAAATACCTATATTCTGACTCTTCAGTTACTTTTAACAAGGTTAAATATAAAGTCTAATCAGCTGTTGGCACTTATAATTGTGCACATTCTCTGAAACAGGCTGTATTCATCAGGTATGTTGCAAAGGTTGCCTGAAGTTATTCATGTTTTTTCAGTGAAGAAACTGACATTCAATCTAAACAGTAGTACCAGTCCTTTTTTTAAATAACTTTACTACTTACCTGTGTAGGTGTGACAATAAATGCTGCAGGAAGTACACAATTTTTAAACTATATTGCTTACTTTCCTACAGGTAACCATATCGACCTTTGTGTAGTCATCATACTCAGGACATCAAATGTTTGTGTGTGTGTGTGTGTGTGTGTGTGTGTATTATCACTGTGTTTAGTTTGAGAGTAAACAATTTACAACACAGCTTCTCAAAGGGGGTAAAGCGATGGAAAGAGATAAAGTTGCAAGAAGAAGGAAATATGCATAAATAAAGGAATGGCCCAATAATCACAGATGATGAAAAAAGGATCCATAAGGAACATATTAAATTAAAATTTCTTTAACATATTTTATTTACTCAGTTGAATTTGTGCTCTATAATCAACATATCTGAATGAAAAATCTTGAACTTGCCCAATTCAAATGAAATGATTTAATCATACCTTTTCATGATAAATTCTGTGCATTCATACTGTGACAGGTAGTCAGATTGACACCTGGAGACAAAATCTCGCAATTCTCTCATATACAGTGAACAAGGAGCATCTGTCTGTCCATCTGCTGGGGCAGATCTGACAATAAAACACAATGAATTACAATGACCTCAATATATGGCATTTCATGAAAGTCTACAAAAAATAGAGACAGGTAAGATACAAAACAGAAACTATTGTCACACACAAACACACAGAGCAAATTATTTATTTACACATACAATTATGAGACCATACCTCTCCTTTCCTTCCGCTTTTTGCAACAACATGGAATTAAGCATTATGTTCCCATACCTTCTTTTGAATTCAAAGAAGTATGCTTTTTGGTAATTAATCTACATGAAATGCATACAGTGGATTCAATTTTATTTTGTGGCTATCAACTGCCAGGGATTTTGGGATTGGCACAAATCACAAATTGGGATTGGCACAAACCACAAACTGAAAGCCCCAGCAAACAATTGTTTATCTTAGGACTAGATAATCTACACTAGTCATAAATCTTCAAACCCTGAAAACTGGTTTGCACAAAATAAATAAACAGTAATTGCTGAGGAACTAACTATAATGCACACCTAACCTGACATCACAATATTGCCAACTAGTACCCTATCAGGAAATGACTACAACGCACCTTACCTATCATCACAATTTTGCCAAGTAGTACTCTATGAGGAACTGACTACAATGCACACTTTATCTGTCATCACAGTATTGCCAAGTAGTACTCTATGAGGAAATGACTATAATGCACACTTTATCTGTCATCACAGAACTGCCAAGTAGTACTCTATGAGGAACTGACTAAAATGCACACTTTATCTGTCATCACAGTATTGCCAAGTTGTACTCTGTGAGGAACTGACTACAATGCACACTTTATCAGTCATCACAAAACTGCCAAGTAGTACTCTAGGAGGAACTGACTACAATGCACACTTTATCTGTCATCACAGTATTGCCAAGTAGTACTCTATGAGGAACTGACTATTATGCACACTTTATCTGTCATCACAGTACTGCCAAGTAGTACTCTATTAGGAACTGACTACAATGTACACTTTATCGGTCATCACAGAACTGCCAAGTAGTACTCTATTAGGAACTGATTATAATGCAAATTTTATCTGTCATCACAGTATTGCCAAGCAGTAATCTCAGAGGAATTGACTACAATGCACACTTTCTTGGTCATTTGAGAATTAAACCTAAAGAATGCACAATGGTTTTACAGTGTAAACCTTTGAAGGAATATGACAAAAATTAAGATACCCCTCCAAGAATCAAGTCTTCTTAGACAAGTGACACCTGAAGCAGAATACTACTGTTCAACAACAATATGCTGTAAAGGCCAAGAACATTAGTGCTTATACATGACTTACACCCAAATAGACATAAGAAAGTCCAACCATTAGACATCAGATGATGCCACCAAAGTACATACCTCAATGGCTGGAACAATCCTGGTTGTATGAGGATGAAAATCAGATTGGCATGACAATCATAATCAGTTAGAGAAGGGACAGAGGGAAACAAGAGACAGCAAAGTATAATCAAGGAATAAAGTGACAGAAAATTGTACAGAAACCTAGGCCAAGTCGAAAATTTTGCTGGTGATATAACATGGTTTGTAATCTGCCTGGTTTTTAATTATTTCATTTAGAATAAAACAGACACCATCTTAAGATATTTGGTCAAATTACCTAGTTCATAAGACCACACATTCAGGAGAATTAGTGACACAATTTTCATGTTTCGTTGTGGTAGCCCTCTTTAAGGGCTGATCACCACCATTTTATTCAAGACCAACTAGGTATCAAAATTAGTCTTCTGATGACCCACCCCAATAATATGAATTGCCATTTAGGAGAATCAATAACAAGATTTTCAACTTGGCTGTCATGGTGGCTATATTGGACATCAGTTCTGCACCATTTTCCATTATGGTGTTCAGACAGGATGTCAGATCAGCAATTTTTTCATATACCTAGAAGTCTTATTGTGAAACCCAACATTGTTATGACCTAATGTCTAGGAGGAGCAGCAATAAGATTTTGAAGAAGGCCACTGTGGCAGCCATACTGGCTATCATATTAACACAATTTTCATTTAAGACCAACTAGACACCATAAGAAGTCTTTAGGTGAAACCCATGCTAATATGATCTTTCATTTACAAGCACTGTCAAGATTTTCAAGATGGCTGCTCTTGTGGCCATATTGGACACCAGATCAAAACCACTGTTATTCAGGACCAATCCGACATCATATGACGTCTTTTAGTGAAACCCCATGTTGATATAATCATCCATTCAGGAGACATAGATATAAGATTTTCAGGATGGCCAATGCAGTAGCCATTTTGTATGTCTGGGCAGCACCTTTTTTTTATTTAAGACCAATGAGACACAAAAAGAAGTTTTATGTTGAAAACCCCATGCTGATATGACTTTCGTTTCAGAGGAGAAGCAAAAACAAAGTTTTCAAAATGGTTGTCATGACAGGCATATAGGATATCAGATCAGCATCATTTTCATTTTCATTTTCATTTAGGACCAAGTAAACACCACACAAATTTTTGTCATGAAACCACCAAGTTTCATGACAGGAGGAGTGGCAATAACAAGATTTTTAAGGTGGCCACTGTGTCCAAAATACTTGATCTCAAACCGGAACCATTTTCATTTAGGACCAACTAGACATCATAATAGGTCTTTCTGATGAAACCCCATGTCGATATGACTTTCTGTTGAAAAGGAGTGGCAATTACAAGATTTTCAAGATGGATCACATGGTGGCCATATTAGGCATCAGGCTGGCATTATTTTATTAAGGAACAAACAGACATCACAAGTCCTTTTGTGAAAACCTCAAGCTGATATGACCAACCATTAAGGAAAAGTAGCGATAACAAGATTTTCAAGATGGCTGTTATGGTGGCCATGTTGGATGTCACAGCCGCACCATTTTCTTTTTTTACTTCAAGATTTTGAGATGAATATGCATTATTGGTCTCATGGAAAACTTCCAAGTAGTTTAAGAGGCAAGTGAACAATAAACCAGTGCAAAAGGAAGAAAAATTTCAGACAATGGATGACAGACAACTGGCGATCCTATTAAATTGCAGGGCAAAGTTATTTGTTGAAATGCACATCTTCATTTAATGACCATAATACTGAACAATCAGATTGGGTCATACATGGCATTAAGCTATATGACAAAAAGGGAAATAACTCCTATAAAAATTGCAGGTGAAATGTGATTGCCTGATATATCTGTTTTGACCCTACCATTTACCAAGCTTCATGGCAATCCATCAAAACCTATAGGACTAATTGTACTAATGAGACTATACAGACAACTTCATGGCAATCCATCAAAACCTATAGGACTAATTGTACTAATGAGACTGTATACAGACAACTTCATGGCGATCCATCAAAACCTATAGGACTAATTGTACTAATGAGACTATACAGACAACTTCATGGCAATTCATCAAAACCTATAGGACTAATTGTACTAAAGAGACTGTGTACAGACATCTTCATGGCAATCCATCAAAACCTATAGGACTAATTGTACTAATGAGACTGTATACAGACATCTTCATGGCGATCCATCAAAACCTATAGGACTAATTGTACTAAAGAGACTGTATACAGACATCTTCATGGCAATCCATCAAAACCTATAGGACTAATTGTACTAATGAGACTGTGTACAGACATCTTCATGGCAATCCATCAAAACCTATAGGACTAATTGTACTAAAGAGACTGTGTACAGACATCTTCATGGCGATCCATCAAAACCTATAGGACTAATTGTACTATTGAGACTGTGTACAGACAACTTCATGGCGATCCATCAAAACCTATAGGACTAATTGTACTAATGAGACTGTGTACAGACAACTTCATGGCAATCCATCAAAACCTATAGGACTAATTGTACTAATGAGACTGTGTACAGACATCTTCATGGCAATCCATCAAAACCTATAGGACTAATTGTACTAATGAGACTGTGTACAGACATCTTCATGGCAATCCATCAAAACCTATAGGACTAATTGTACTAAAGAGACTGTGTACAGACATCTTCATGGCGATCCATCAAAACCTATAGGACTAATTGTACTAATGAGACTGTGTACAGACATCTTCGCTAGCTAAGGTTCCAATATGTTAACCTCATCTACACCTTGATGGACAGAGCAGATATTTCTGTGCTTCAGGTCTGTAAATTTCATCAGGTATGGCGGCAAGCCACCGCATCCAATCAAATAAAGTAGTTCAAATTTGAACACTATTCCTACATGATCAAGAAAAGGGGAGCACACAACTTGAATGAACTCATAAATAAGCAATTTTCCACTACTGGTTCATGTTTGTACAAATATCTTTCACTCAGATACACTGTAATGGCTTATCTCTGGCACATAGTTACACTTTTGATGTTAAACTTAAAAAGCATCTGTTTAAAGTCAAAAGCTTCCACCATTTTTGGCCAATATACAATGCACTGCTGTTACACACTATTTGTTAGTTAGCATTACATACTAATACTAATACATACCGATTCATGAAATCCAATACATGTTGTCAGGACAAAACCCTAAAATATCTGCTCAATCCGCCAAGGTGTAGATTGTGTTAACATACTGGAACCTTGGCTAGTGAAGATGGTGTACAATTTGGAATAATGGACAAAATGAGGATTAGTATATAACCGCCATCTCTATCGATGTGCAGTGATTTATCCAGGATATATCCCCCTCTGGCATTTCTGTGATAGGTGAATTTTCCATTTTTAAGCAGGGGGAGGGGAGACAGGGAGAAAGTCTTTATATGACAGTAGTATCTATGACTATGCCCAATAAGAATGTTTGAAAATATGAAAAAGGTATAACTTAATCAATTATCTTCATTATCAGTACAGTGGAAGCAGCCATGTATAATGTCATGAGATACGACAACGGCACAATGACAAGTGCACTAGAAATGCATCTAAAGGCTAAGACATTACCAGTAAATGCCCCAAACTGCATGTCTGCCATTTTACAATATTCTCAATTACAGTTTAATAAAACACTTTTAGAAACTAGATAGTCAAAGAAAGTGCCTCATTGCTCAATTGAAAAAGTTACTTAGTAAGCATTTGATTATTGCAGTTAATGGATCTCGTTAATAGAAATAAATGTTACAGTTTTAATATGCTCATAACAAACAAACTTTGCATGTATTTTGTGTGCTTGATCAATTTTGGTTTTTTTGGGGGGGTCATTAAATTTAGGGGGAATTCACATAATCACATGTCCTGGAGAAAACACTTTTGGCATGGTATAAAAATGTTTTTATTAAGCTAATGCAACCAGAACAAAGTGGTAGCAAAGATATACAAACTTACAGGGAGAAGTCTTCCTGATGCATAGTCAGTATGATGGCTTCCAAGGCATCTGATATGGAGGACAGCAAGGGGTTGATAGCATTACTCATCAACAGAACAATGGACTGTAGATTTAGAGAAGAATGATTATTATGTCATTTAAACAAATGTCCCTCACTCTGAAGCCCACCAATATACAGCATCTGCTGATATAGCATGGGTATCCATCCCAGCTGAATACTGTAGCCTCTCATACAGCATGTGTATATTCAACATGAAGACCAGCAGTATACTGCAGCCTTTCATATAATGTGTATATTCAAAATGTAGCCCACCAGTAAAAGCAGCTACTGATAGAGCATGGGTATATTCAACAAGAAGCCCACCAGTATACAGCAGCTGCTGATATAGCATGGGTACATTCAACATGAAGCCAACCAGTATACTGCCTCAAATATAATGTGTATATTCAACATGAAACCCATCAGTAAACTGCAGCCTCTCACATAACATGTATATTCAATATGAAGCCCATCAGTACACTATAGCCTCTCATATTAAATGTATATTCAACATGAAGCCCATCAGTATGCTGCAGCCTCTCATATAATGTGTATATTCAACATGAAGCCCATCAGTATATTGTAGTCTCTCATATAATGTGTATATTCAGCATGAAGCCCATCAGTATACTATAGCCTCTTATATAACATGTATCTTCAACATGGAGCCCACCAGTATACTGCAGCCTCTCATATAATATTTATATTCAACATGAAGCCCATCAGTATATTGTAGTCTCTCATATAATGTGTATATTCAGCATGAAGCCCATCAGTATACTGTAGCCTCTTATATAACATGTATCTTCAACATGAAGCCCACCAGTATACTGCAGCCTCTTATATAATGTGTATATTCAACATGAAGCCCATCAATATGCAGCAGCCTCTTATATAATATGTACATTCAAAATGAAGCCCACCAGTATACAGCAGTCTCTCTTTATAGCATGGGTATGGGCATGGCTCTGTGAACTACATTTTTGTGGTTTATGAACCAGATATCTCATTATACTTGTAAAATACCTCAGTATAAAGTGTCCTCCATTATAACTGTACAAGAACAGTATCATAATGAGGGAACACTCTATATACCTTAGTATAAGATATCCCCAGTTATAACAGTACATGAAAAGCATTACAGTGAGAAAGCATTCTATGCATCAATAACTTCTGCTTTACCACCAATGCTGCTTGAAATAGACATGTGAAAAGAAAGCAAATTTTATAATAAATTGTTTCTCCAAGAAGACTTACTCATCTTATTAACATTAAGAATATAAGTCTACTACCTCCTGAATCCAGCCTTACTAAAAGACAAATTCATCTTTTCTATATCATACAAAGTGCAGTAACTCTTTCCCATTACCTCCCCTTGCCAACAGTAGGTGTTGGTAATTTAAAGCTGAATGAACAACCAACAAGGATGCTCGCATAGCAGGTTGGTTGGAAGGGTCTTGTAATAGGTGGACAGAATGCTGAGCTACCTTGGGTATTGTTGTTGTTGTGGGGTTTAATGCCATTTTTCAGCACACGGTAGGCTATATATGGCGGCCAGTATTAATGGTGGAGGAAGAACCCGGGAAATCCCAGAAAGAACCACCGACCCAAGAGAAGCTACTGGCAAGCTTTCTCACATACCCACATTGGCTGAATCTTAAACTCGAACCGACGCAGACAGAGGTGAGATGGCAGTGATCTGTAATGAAGAGTGCTTTAGACCACTCGGCCACTCAGGGCCCCACCTTGGGTATCTTTCTAGGAATAAAATACTGGATTCCCTATGTGATTGATAACCCATTCTCCTGCTTAAAGCAACAAAGCATGTGGTCATGTGATCCATGATCACTCTATTAAGTTAAGAAGATGATTAGTGAAATCTTTTACCATGAAAATTCACTTGTGAATCCAGATAAGCTAAGAGACTGAGTTGGTTTATCTCGTGATCATCTGGGCCACAGCCACATGACACACCAGATTCAGATTTTGACTCTGCGAAGCTAAAGCCCTGACATATTAGCTCAGGTAAGTTGACTCTATGCGTCGCAGATCAAAATGACACATTGAATGCGAGGGTCACAGAAGTTGCACTAATTACATGAGCTAAATCCTCATGAGGTGACTGATCTTTAGAGACATCAGAGTATAACCCACAAGCCATGAAGACACAGCTTAAGAGGTGATACCTAGCTTTCCTAACTTCACGTGGAGAGTCTTTTGTGGATGCCATGACTAGTCTCTGTGCACTTCAAGTAGTGCTTGTGGGTGTGGACAGAATCTTGCATCATAGCTGCTCTTGTTGTATCTATTGACAGCAGAGAGCATATGACCCTCTGACTGCCAAAGTAACCGGTTCTTGACCATGAAGTCTGGTTATGTTATGAGGATCACTAACCAACTAATCAGAAATAAAGATAGTTTGGGTCAACTGAAAGGGCACGTAATTCACTCACTCTGGAGTTGAACCTAAATCTATCATGAAACAAGTTTTGTATGATAACAGCTTCAGCAAGACCTTGGCTATTGACTCAAACTTCTCTGTGTTTGTTGAGCCATGTTAAGATACAGGAAAGATTCCATTTTCCAAACAGGGTGAGGGATTTTGGTCTATTCAAAATAAAAATGTCTAGTAGGTCTAATAATATCTTCATCATGACCAATATTTCCCCTGCCATGGTGCCTGAATGTGTCAGATATCATGCAGCAGTAGGATTTGATGGTAACTGGTTACAACTTTTTCTCCTTGTTGAGCCAGAGAAAAAGGTCAGCCAGTTGCAAGTGATCAAGGTACCCCTAGGGATAATGGTAAAGACTCTATACCAGTCCTTGAAAACATGTCACTTTCCCTCATATGATTTCAGAGTGGAAGCATTCTTGCTCTTGAGAGTCTCTCAACAGAAAAAGGTCTGAATTCTTTCTCTTGCAGTGCTGTCCTGACAAGAGCCAAGCATGAAGGAGAAGATGGTCCAGGCAGCGGTGAAACATCTGTGACTTTGGTTTGAGAAGATTTTGTTTGGCAACTGAGTGCATCCAAGCCTAGCAGCAAGTGGGCTCCTCAATCGTTTGTAGTTGCATCAGAATATATAATAATTTCTGGTTGGGGTATCACCAGAGGAATTGCCATCAGGAGTCAACTGTGACTGCACCACTGACAAAGGAATGATTGTACTTTTTTTGATATACCTATCTTCTGGTCAAGTGGACTGGAGATGGGGTGCCATTTTGTGTTGGCAAAGTCATTTTTAATAGGCACATCAAAAGACAACCCAGCAGGATCAGACCCACTGCTAAATTGAGTAACTCAAGGATTTACAAGAACTCTCTTGCTGAAATCCATATCCTGTTGGAATTGGACTCTGTGAGTTCAATGATCCATATGATGTGGACTTAAGGGTGATATAAGAAACAGACTAGTTATAAACTCCATACACAGGTGGACAATACAGGGATAAAAGATCATTTCTGCCCTTGACAAGAATAGCACTTACCATACATTTTTGGAGGTTATCATCCATATATGCCTCTACTGCCAGAGAGGATGTCGACTGGAACTGGATGACAAAGCAATCCAGAATTTTGGTGAAGATCTAGGGACTTATATTAGATCAAATGGAAGGAGCTGAAGTTGGTAAAATTTGTCATGTAAGCAAAGAGAAGAAACCATCACGATGAAGGGTGCATAGAGACATTAAAGTAGGCATCCATGATTTTGAGACAGATTTGCATACTTTTCTTTTCAGATGGAGAGCTGGATCAACCTTGCTGTCTGTATATTTAATTTCAGTTGGAAAATGAATTCATTGAGGCAACTCAGATTGTGATCAGCCTCAACTTGCCATTGGTATTTTTGATAATGAATAGCTGTGAGTGGAACCCTGGAGATTGTTGCTTTCATAGTCTTCACCACTCATCTGTCAATGAGTGGCTGTATCTTTTGCTGAAGAATATGTTCCTTCTCGTGGCACATCCATTAAAAAGGGAAAGAAAGAAGAAGGGGATGGAGAAACAAAATTCAAAGCCCCTCAAATGACTTGAGTTTTGTGGAAATTGATCCAATGTGATCGGAAGAGCAAGAGTCTGGTGCCCACCAGTAGGCTGAATATGGGCAGTGGGAGTTTTAAGTCAGCATTGGGAAATGGGAGTTTTGGGGGTATAGAAACTTGGTTTCTTACCTTCCCTGTAAGAATGCCTCCTCAACTGATTCGGCTGTTGTCTACTGGCATATGGATGAAATTTGAATAAACCCTTGGGGCATAAAAGATCCCTTTTGCCAGGCTCAATTGTTATTCCTTGACTGTGGTAGCAATGGCAGGTTCCACCCTAGATTGTGGCAGCAATTTCAGGTTCCTAAATGATAAATGTGAAGCAGCCAGTTGGAGGAGTAGTTGTCTACCTCTCCAAACTATTCCAATTTTGCCCCCAAACAGCAATGGTGATCCAGATGGAGTCATCCTTCAAGATATGTTGTGCTGCAGTTTTGGTGATGTGGTGTGCAAACTCGCATCATGAAATATCAACTCAAGATTGGCACAGGCAGTCAATGTATTTGCCACTGAATGGTGAGCTGCTCTGTTAATGTCCTAGGCAAGTTCAGGCCATCAACATCCAGTCATAGTGGTTTACCGATTTTTCTGGCTGTCAAAAAAATCACTGATGAAGCCAGATCCAGCATCCAAGACGTGGCAACGTTTTAAACCAGCACTGATGTTGTGAGAAACAACAATCTTATCCACATTATCAAATGCTGGGGCAGACATGTTAACTGCCGTTTCATTCTTATCCAATGCCATGAGTTCAGTATGGAAGGTGGTGGAATACGTGTTGTATCAGCACAATGAAAATGTGATTGGTACCTTGCTTTCCAAAATGTTTTATCTGTAAAAAAAATACACCAAATTCAAACAATAACATACACCTTTATACCTTTATGAATCAATATTAGTCCAAATAAATCCAAAAGTTTTAATGGATGGCTTGAATATCACATACACAAAGACTTAGCAGTAGATTTATTCCATAAGATGTTGTTATTAAGCAAAGCTTAAAAAGTGGCTACACCCAGTGATGGCAAGGGGAGTTAATGAGTAAGAGTTACTGCCCTTTGTGTATCTGGCACACAGAAAAGACCAAGAAAAAACACACGAAATTTCATCTTTTAATCAGGCTGGATTCAGAAGGTGGCAGGCTTATATTCTTTGGTTGGGGAATGTATTCAAAAGGAGAAATATTATCTCTATTGGATCTTTCTAACAAAGATGTTTCCTGGAAATGAAAGAAGCTCCTTCATAAATATATCAGCATTTTTTAAATGACTGTCCTTGTACTATTTAGATCTTTCAATTTATTTCAAGGTGTACTCTGTTTTGAACAATCAGAAAAATTGGAATCATTTAACTACTATTTCTCTCTCTCGAGATATATATATATATATATATATATATATATATATATATATATATATATATATATATATATATATATATATATATATATATATATATATATATTTGCTTCTTGTGGATTAATATTCATGTAACAGATAAACACTGTTCAGGGAAAATCCAGACAATATCTCTGATCTAACTGACCTGTAAGGAATCCTGTATGCTATCTAATGCTTCTGTGGGATACTGACTTGACCCTGCAAGCACCTGCAAAACATATATCAATTATTAATCCGCCTCTATTCAAATTCCTATCTGATTCTTATGACCAACAAAATTCCTATTAACATTTTAATAAATCTGATGTTAATGATGTTTAAGATAACCTTCTTCATTTATTTAAAGATTCACTTGCAAGAAGCAATTTATACAATTTCCATGAACTATAGCAATTTTCAAGCCATTCACTTCATCATTTAAGTGGAATCAATAAGATTACTGTAGTAAACAAATCTTTTTGCTTATACAGCAACTACCATGATATCAGAATACTTCAAATAAACTGCCTGAAAGTATTTTGCTGTCAAGGAAGCAGGATTCTAATGAGTGCAATTCACGTTTACTGGTTTGACAAAATTTTCAAACAAACAGGAGAATCCTGTTTATCTATGTTTGGATGAAAAGTTGTTTTGATGAGCGAGGTTGGGTTATATAAATATTCTATGTAGGGGAAATGCAAGTTGTTGATACAGATAACTAAGGATCATTTTAATGAGTTCTTAAAATAGGTTGCCAGAAAAAGCTGTACAATCACATTATTTAAAAAGGAAATGCAATTTGTAATTATACCTTAGATACAGACTGATGCAAGCTGTACAGTGTGTTGACAACAGCTGCATTTCTAGTCTGACCCTGGGTGGGAGAACCAATTACTTGGCTGGCTTCCCCATCAGTAGATAACTGTCAAAATAATAAATAAATTATTTACAAAATATAAAATCCTAAAACAAAAAGAGAACATTTAAAACAAAAGACTCAATTATCACAGAACAAAGTCTATTTTATATATACAGCATCTCAGATTGTAACATTTGAAAAAAGGTGACTAAAGAAAATGTATATTAGCAAAGACTGTCTCTCTTCCTTAAGTAATTGTTGTTGTAGAATATGCTAGTCAGTGTCAGAAAGTAACCATGCCTGTTAGCTTAACATCTTGGGTGTCCTTGAAAACAAGGTTCTTAACCCAAGTAAAATATTCTTGTGGTTCTTATCACCCTGATGCTAACAATATCTTTTTCTGGTTTAGACCCTATACCACTATGATGTGGGAGTAGACAACAACAAAGATATCATAACGTGCCAAGTACTGGTGCCATATTTTGTCTTCTGAGATCAACTCAAGTTGCTAGGGAAAGCACATTCTGGAACATCTGTGAATATATTCTTGGCATCTGGGTATGAATCTGAAAGATGGCCTTTAAATCCTGAACCACTGAATAACATCAGAAAGTGGATTATTATGTTTGACTGTCTGCCAAGTATATATCAATATTTAGCAAACATTACCAAATGACATAAATAACATAAATAACAACAGGTTGCCCATACAAACAGATTCTTCTTTATATTAATAAAATTTACTGAAAACCATAATGATCAAAATCTATTTGCCTGACCTTGCTGTGGCAGTGAAATACCTGGTTGCACAAGGCTAAAATGAGTAATGGATTTTTATACCCCTCCTTAAAAAAAACCCACCATAACCTGTTATCTATAAAGAACAATGCTTAAATGTAAACACCCATCCATAATCTGCAAACATAACAGTTAAACTGAGTACCAGACATAATGTCAGACATAATGTTATTTAACACAGAAGGGAAATTCAAATGCAAAGTTTCTTCCTATGAACCATAAACAAAACCTAAAATACAAACATTACCCTGCTGTCTACAATTAAAGGAAACCTTGATCACAAATGTTAACCTCAAAACCTTTCCCATAAACAGTGAGAGAAAAAAATCAATAAATTTGGCTAATAAGTGATAAACAAGTTCATTCATAAATAATGAAAACAAATGCAAGTTCCTTCACATCAGCCATAATAAAAAGCATAAACAGAAACTTCAAAATACTGTCTACATTCATGGAAGCCGAATCAAATGTCAATGTTGACGACATTATGGTTATAGCATATGCTCTCCTTTATCACAAGCAGGCCAATAAAAAATGTAATTCACTTCTAAATGATAGCCGCATGGTATCAAAGTCTCAAATTATGAAAAATGCAGGTAGGTGAGATGTTATCTGATTGTAAAATGTTCTAGCCATGACAAAAGAAAGGCATTCTTGACTTTCTTAGATCAGAACACCCTCAGATGTGTGTTTTAAAAGATCTGATTTGAACTCTGCAATGTATACAATGATGCATGTTCAGTTTTCTATAAACATTATTTCTATTTCCAAAAATAAATCAGCTGCCCCAACCCCATTTCAACAGCTGCTTGACAATAAATTGAGTCAATTCTAACAACCCCACCACTTTTGTATGTTCAGACTCATGTATATAACCCTTATCAACTAAAAATATATAACTAGTCCATCTTTGAATTTCATACTATGCCTAGCATTAATAATGAATGGGATTGATGGAGTATCATTTAATTTGGAAACAGACTAGATGCAAGAAACATCAGTGGAAGGATCAGGTGACTTCATGATGAAAACAGAGTAACTGCAAAGAATCTGAAACAGCATGTAAAGTTACTAACTTATCAGCACCTGAAAATCAGTTACAAAGCAAACCAAAAACAAAATGATCAAAGCTAACGGTAGTCCTACCAGCTGTTCACTTTTTACGCTGAACAGTTTCACAGTTTTGGCAACATTCTTGGAAACTGTTATGCACAGTTTTGGATCGATGCTTGCAACATTCAGCTCACTAGGAAACAAAGAAACAAATAACTATAATTATTATATAAGTATGTTTACATACACTGAAAGCATTTGAAAATAACATTTGTACTAATATTAAGAAAAAAGGTAATATTCTGTCCAATGAAACACATTACTTCAAATGACTTTATTTGGAGCAATTCTTGACAGAATTATAGATTCTAAAAAAATAGATCGTAATTCTACAAGTGAAAATATTGAAGAAAATACGTTTATGTTGCAGAACTTACAGTAGATGTACCTAAGAAAATGTATTACACAACCTATAGTACAGTACTACACAACCTAATGCATGACAGTTATTAATTTAACCCCTGTCCCGGGGCCCTGAGTGGCCGAGTGGTCTAAAGCGCTCTCCGTTACAGATCACTGCCATCTCATCTCTGTCTGCGTGGGTTTCAGTCTCGGATTCGGTTAATGTGGGTATGTGAGAAAGCTTGCCAGTAGCTTCTCGAGGGTCGGTGGTTCTTTCCGGGGATTTACCGGGTTCTTCCTCCATACTGGCCGCCATGTATAGCCTATCGTATGCTGAAAAATGGCGTTAAACCCTACAACAACAACAACAACAATAACCCCTGTCCCACTGTCAGCCAAGCTAATGGATGACATGTACTTATCTAATAACCCCTGTCCCAATTTAAGCTAATGAATGACAGTTACTAATTTAACCCCTGTCCCACTGTCAGCCAAACTAACGGATGACAGGTACTTAATTAACCCCTGTCCCACTGTCAGCCAACCTAATGCATGACAGTTACTAATTTAACCCCTGTCGCACTGTCAGCCAAACTAATGGATGACATGTACTGATCTAACTCCTGTCCCACTGTCAGCCAAGCTAATGCATGACAGTTACTAATTTAACCCTTGTCCCACTGTCAGCCAAACTAACAGATGACAGGTACTTAATTAACCCCTGTCCCACTGTCTGCCAAGCTAATGGATGACAGGTTCTGATTTAACCCCTGTCCCACTATCAGCCAAACTAACGGATGACAGGTACTTACTTAACCCCTGTCCCACTGTCAGCCAAGCTAATGCATGACAGGTGCTGATTTAACCCCTGTCCCACTGTCAGCAATGCTAATGCATGAAAATTCAAATACAGAAAAATACCATTTTTTTAATACAAAATATGAGATAAATCACAAACAGCTATCCCTCACTATCACAAAACTCGGTAGAACCACACATATTGTATTTTTTTAAAATGAGGCATCTCTTATAATGAAATATTTTAGTTGAAGATGCATCATTTTTGGACACATAGTTAAGAAACATTACTTTTTATTGCAAGAAATTCAAATAACTGCAATGTTTAGAGTGAGGATATTTTGAGTTATGAAAACTTATGTGAGAGCTATTTCTAATAAATTTCCCACTTTAATAAAATTATTTTGTAAGACTCTAAACTTAAACTTCAAAAACAGATGACATGTTAGTATTGCAATGTATTGTTAAGATGAAATTGTATCTTCTTGTACCTGGAGATGGTTTTGACAATGCTGTCCACTTCCTCTGGGGTGGGTGGACTAAAGGACCCTGTACTGAAGGCCAGATTGATAGGGTCAAACAGGCGAGACAAGGATTTTGATAAGTATGCATTTTCAAAGCTGCTGATTGTCTCTCTCAAAGCTTTTTCAGAACTGTTGGAAAGAATAGACTGAATTAGAACAAACAAAATGAAATCATTATAGCAAGGTAAAACCTTTTTAATATCATAAATATGACCATCTAATGTGTGAATATTGAAATAACTTCATAATAAGTTCACTTCAAGATTTACAAGCATCTAACTGGGATTAAAATCAGCCTCACTACATAACCCTTCAATGTGAAGGCATACAGTGCTATTGAAGTGCAGAAATGTTCAACTGATATATTCCTGGGTTATCTAGTAAGACCAATTTTAAACCCAGTTAGATGCTTGGAAACACTGTGATACTGAGGTGCAGAAATGTTAATTTGATATTTTGAAACATTTTTGTTATAGGAAATTTAATACAAGATGATTGTGTCTACATTTCTTATAGACAAATAAATGCTAATGGACATCAAATTCTTATGGCACAGGCCAAACATGATTTTTTGAGCACTGAAACCAGCCTATGTGCAGTTGCATATTAAACAATGCATAAGGCTGAAAATAATAACAAAAACAACTTTCTTGTTAAGAAGAACCCGCACACATTAGTAGCCTTGAACCTAGAGCCATTTTCATTTTATTGTCATCACCATAGAGGTACAACTGGATCAAACCATGGAGGTCTCAACAGGCTGCAGTTTTAAAAAGGCATATACAGGATAATTTTAGACAAAAACAAGGCATGCAGCATATCATTTTCATCATCTTAAACATTTCCTGTTGGAATTCATTCATAAGATGTATGTGTGATTTGATTCTTATCACAAAAGTATAGTAATTTGGCCAAATATTCACATTTTGGTCTCTATGGGGAATAAATTAGCTGTCTGTGCCCCTATACAAAAATTAAAATATTACTTTCCTAACTAATAATATTTCATTTTTTGTTGGATATGATCTTTATATATGCCCTTTCATGGTTTGAATAGCCTCACCATCTAAAGGAATGTGTATGTGTGTCTTAAGATGTATATCATTACAAACATAAAATATATAAATATATTTCCTATCACTGGGGGCGGCAACCTACTGCATGCGTGCTACAAGGTGGCACGCCATGAGGTTTTGTGTGCAACACGAAGGGCAGCCAAAAATCTCTATTTTAATAGTGTTACTCTCTTACTGGTGACATGCGCTCATTCATTTTGTAATTAATCTGGAAAAAAGTGGCACACTATGTAAAATAGGTTGCCAACCCCTGTCCTATCACAATGGATATGATCAGTTTACTGTATAAATATACATCTTCACATGTGCCTTTTATTTTAGGTAACCAAGCTTCAACAAAGTAGAAGCAAAACTTTACTTTAGCTAAATAAGTTCTATAATGCTGTGAGTATCAAAATGTTGTACTTGTTTTCTTGCAAAAATTAGTGGATTACCTACAAGGAATAATTCCAATGAACTCGAAGAATCTATCTCGTGCACTCACACTGGCTGAAAACATAACCAGAAATGACCTACTGACAGCTGTCAATTAATTACTACTAATTAAAGATTCTTGAGGTCTGCTGATCAATCATATAGTGAAAAATATATGAATAACTGTTTAATCACCTCCACAACAGTTGTTTGTTAGAGCCCTGACAGCCACATGGTCTTTGATATGTTACACATACATTCTTGCAGTTAAAGCTTGGCCTTATTTTTCTATATGTTTATATATTGTTACCATATAATCAGCAGTGTTGGAAGTATGTATCTCAATTTCTGCATAAAATCTTCAATTTTACCTGGGCTGACATGTAAATGAGTCTTAGGGATATAGTTGAAAGGTAAATATACTGACTCATATTGACTGGATATGTCTTGTACAAAAAAGTCTCCCTCTATACCCTCATCTGGAATGAAAAGAGAGTCAGTCATGGCCTGGGAGACTGATGTGTCAGTTTGTCTGGCTGAGAGACTAAATTGCTGTAGTCTCCTCCACAAGTCATTGTACAATCTCAGCAGCTTGGGGTATTCACTTTCAAAGGCCTGTTTCAGGAATGTTGATGCTGAAGAAGAAAAAAACAACAAATTAAGCAAGCAAATGAAATACAACTGGGCTGGTCTAAGCTACTGATTCTTGCTCTTCTAGATATAAAACTTCCTCGCGTTACATCTTATGTCATGTATTCAAGTCCACTGAAAACTATATGGGTTTCATTTTCAATCATCTGCATTTAATTATCAATAACAATAATTCCAAGGAATTATGTCTCACCTGCTTCCATGCTTGATACAGATTTGTTTTCACTTTCAGATTACTCTAATGCATGAATATGAAAGGACAGAACTTATAAATTCTACAGTCCAAGTATGACAGATATTCCTCCTTGGTCTGGGACTCTTATAATCATACAGAAAACCTACAACCAAAAGATTAACCAAGATTTTCAAATGACCTTGACCTTGCATAAGGGGTGTATGCATATTTAAGTACAAAGCTTAGTAATTCTACATTTTAAACAGGATAACTATACCTACCAGGGTTTAGGACTCACGACCATACATTGATCTAAAAATATAACCACAATTTATAAATGACCTTGACCTTGCTTTGGGATAGTATGATGAACAACACTACAAAATATAAAAGGTGAAGATATAAATTCTGTAAAATGTAAATAAAATTCAAGATGAAGGTATCACATGGTACACACCTGTTGTATAAACCACAAAAAAGTCCAAGACAATTTTAGGTGGTACATCATACTATTTCTTCATGCAGTTTATTTGACAGTACTTCTGTCTCACAGGCAGTCCAAGTATGATAACAATCCCTCTAAGTGTTTGTATCTTATGATCATACAGAAAAATGCTAACCAATAGCTTAATCAAGATTTGCAAATGACTTGTCTGGGAGGGCAGGAGAGTATGGAGAGAAAAAAGACCAGTGTTTACTGATCCTATGGTCCAAATATGAAAGTAATTCCTACAAGGGTTATGGACTTTATGATAGAAAATCTTTAACCAATATTGACAATGATGCTGTTACTGCTGTCACCATTGAAGTGTATGATCTATGTCTCATCAAAACTAAAGCTGGCAAGACAATAAAGATCCTTCATACAGAATCTTTTGTAAAAATTGAGATTTATTATAATATTTTTTTAAAACAAGAGTTATTTGAGGGAACTGATGTTCTACTGAAAGGATTTCCAGGAATGCAAGTCAAAACATTTTTTATAAACTGCTGAGTGTTGAAACCATCTTTAATATTCACAAGCAATAACAAGATTTTCAAGATGGCTACCATGATGGTCATATTGGATGTCAGATGGGCACCATTTTCATTTAGGACCAACTAGACATTGTAAGAACGTATGAGGGTCCGAATGGAACCATTTTCATATAGGATAAACTAGACATCATAAGCAGTCTTCTGGCAAAAGGAGTAGCGATAAAAAAAATTGATGGCTTCCATTGCAGCAATATTGGATGTCATATCAGCACTATTTTCTTTAGGACCAAATGTACATCATAAAAAGTCTGTCCGTAAAAAACCCATGTTAATGTGATAATTACTTTAATAAGGCACAGCAATAACAAAACATTTTCCTTTAGGACCAACTATAAAATCATAAGATGTATTCTGGCAAAAATCCCATGTTATTATGGCTTTCTGTTCTGCAGGAGTAGACACCCATATTGGACAAAAGATGGGCACCATGTCCATTTAGGACAAACTAGACATTATAATATGTCTTTCAGTGAAAACCCAATACTGATATGAACATACATCAAGGAGGAGTAACAAGATTTTCAAAATGACCACTGTGGTGACCATACTGGATGTCCAAGCATTTTTTTCCATTTTGGACCAACCAGACCGATTTGGGTGAATAAGTGTGCAAAGTTTCATGGTAATCCTCCAAGTGGTTCTGGAGAAATAGTGATAACAAATTTGTACTAACTGACTGATGAAAAACGAATGATGGGGCATCCAATGTCCAGTAGAGCTAAAAACTGAAAAAGCTGTTAAATTACTAGCTTTATACAACAGCTGCTTCCATAAAAATTTGCAAAGTCTGGTTATCGGATCAGGCTTGAGACATCTTCGGAACAATTTATTTTTAATTTGAAACAAAATACCACTGGTAATGTGTCTAAAGCAATTTCAGCCACAAATATAAAATAACAATTGGAATTCTGAACTTTTGTAACAAAACCATTTTTTTCTAAGTAAAATAGGTTCTTTCAATAATACTAGACCATTATTATAATACTTTTAAGAAACTATCTCACAAATTCAGAATTTTAAGCAATGAAGCTGAAATAAAAGTCACAAAATATTTCAAAAATTACACAAAATAATATATACCTTTATTTAGAAATAAATAATATCTAAAATAGATCCAAAATTCTCCCTGAAGAGTTAGAATTCATGACAAATTTAACTTGGGTTGACAGGAGGTATCTAACACTGTTGCTGTACGAAAGCAACGTTTAAGAACTGGCAACAACTAGTGAAGGCAAGGGGAGGTAATAGCAAAGAGATACTGACATTTGTCTATATCATATCAACAGATAAGACGAATTTTCATTTTTTGTAAGGTGGATTCAGGAGGTATATGCAATTCCAATGTTTGTGTATGGCTGATGTAACAATATTGCAAATTTTAAATCAGCTACAAGAGGCATGATTGTGTAAAGACAACTTGTTAGCCTTATTAAAAAACAGAAAAGAATTAGAAGAAACACACGCAAAAACACCATACACAAGCCAACCATTTTTCTTTCATAATACACATGCCTAACCCTTTTCCTTTTAAAATACACAAACATAAGTATGTTACTTATACAATACACCAACTAACCCAGACTATATACAAGCATAACCCTTTTGCAATACACATTCCAAACCCTTTCCTTTTACAATATACAAGCCTAACACATTTCTTTCTATAATACACAAGCATAAGCCTTTCCCTTTTACAATACACATGCCTAACACTTTACCTTTGTAATACACATGCCTAACCCTTTTCCTTTTATAATAAACAAGCCTAACCCATTTCCTCTTACAATACACATGCCTAAACCTTTTCCATACACAAGCATAACATCTTCCTTTCACAATACATGTGACTAACCCCTTTTCCATTTACATCACACAAGCTTAACCCTTTAACATTCATATCACACAAGCCTAACCCTCTTCCTCTTAAAATACTCATGCCTAACCCATTTTCCTTTATATCTAAAAGCATAACCCTTTTCGTTTAACCATAAAAAGCCTAATCCTTTTCCTTTAACCATAAAAAGCCTAATCCTTTTCCTTAAACCATAAAACAGCCTAATCTTTTTCCTTTAACCATACAAAAGCCTAATCCTTTTTCTCAACCATAAAACAGCCTAATCTTTTTCCTTTAACCATAAAAAAGCATAACCCATTTCCTTTAACCATAAAAAAGCATAACCCATTTCCTTTAACCATAAAAAAGCATAACCCTTTTCCGTTAACAATAATGAAAATCGCAACACACAAAAAAATAATCTATTACCTTCTGCCACTTCTCTGAATTCTGCTGTTAGCATCTTTGTCACATCTTCCCAGAATTCCACCATAATATTGACAGGTTTATCTTGTTGCTGCAATATTTCCAAAATTACAGTGTTGCAGGATAATCATCAAAATTTTCTTTAAGAACCTAACATATATATATAATACATCATTTTTTTATTGAGGTGAACCAATATAATCATTTAAAATTTACCAAACACAAATCCAAATTATGTAACAGCACCAAAACAATGAATTATGTAATCAACAATCACAGTGATCCCTCTACAAAACAAAAAGTAGTAGCCATGGTAAAAATTACTTGACATGCAGAAAAAAATTCATAAAAAAGTTATCTTGACAACTTATATTAGTCTCCTACAGCCATGGTAAACATAACCATGCTGAAAATATAGTTATAAAAAAGTGATACTGACAACAAAAATGTTGATTCCTGTTCTAACTAAAGTTGTTGTTTTCTTTTCACAATTTTATTTCTTTACATTTTAGGAACTTAATTTTTAATCAGTACTAAAATCAAGCATTTGTACTGACATGAAAATAAACCACATAGATATATGCATAAATACAAGCCACAACTGACATAAAATGATGAAGAAATTTCTTTTCTATCAAAAGAGTTACTATAATAAGTTTGTTTTTTTTAAAAATGGATTAATTTTTTTTTGGGGGGGGAGGGGGGTAAAATCAGTGTGACTAAAATTTGCTTCAGAAGGTTTTATTGTTGTCCACCACATGAATTTAGATTTTACTTTGTGAAAGTGACAGGTTTCATCAGAGTTCTTGCATCAATAATTACCTTGACTAGCCACTACAACTGAGGCATTACATAAAAAGGATGCAGTCAACGTGGCACAGGCAAGCTTAAGTTTTCAAGAGAGAGAGAGAGAGCAGCTGTGTTCAGTTTATAATGATTTATGTGCTTCACCTTTTATATTCTGAGAACTCACCACTGTACATATAACTGCACTTTCTTTAGTGTTTATATGTACTACCTGTGTTGTGTATACCTATATTATTTATATTATCATTCATGATTGTTGTTTACAAGGGTTATTCAGTTAATATTTTAAATACTAAATTTTTTATCAATAGTAAGTTTACACTGTAAGGCAAGTCATGTATCAAGTGTGCCCATTCATTCATGAAGTTCCAATGGATAAAGTACAAGTAAACATCACATGACCTAACTCTTGGACATGAGTTCTGAAATTCCAAGCTGAACTAATTTATGATTAATCAGTGTTAGAACAGCTGATCTGTTTACTGGTAGAGGAATTTAGAAATACCAAGATGATTCATGCAAGTCTCATATTGCGTTCCCTCTAAGGCTTATTGGAATTCTATATAATAGAACTGTTTCATAGAATTAGACATTCTTAGTGACTGCTAAGGTGGCCTAAGTGGTTAGAGCATCTGCTTCAGATGTGGGAGGTCGCTTGTTCAAATCCAAGCCAAGTCATACCAAAGACTTACAAAAATGGTACAAACAGCTGCCTCGCTTGGCACTCAGCATTAAGAAGTTAGTGTTAAGACTGGTCAGCCTGGTGTCAGGTTAATGTGTCTGGGTGGGACATGATGCTACATGTCTGTGTCATGGTACACCAGTGCTAGACAACATTATAAACTGACACACTGCAGACAGTGTAGCGATATGACTGAAAAATTGTTAAAGCTACATTAAAAATCCAAATCACATACACACACACACACACACACAATCTTAGTAGAACTATCAGTTTTGGAAGAGTTATATTGACAGGATTGATTCATTTATTTCATTGAATCATTCATTAGAATTATAGTGCCCTAACATTCATTTCAAGACTATCTGAATATATAATAGCTGTTTGGAATTATTGTAAATTCATTTCAGGACATTTGGATTTATAGCTGTCATGGGATTATTGTAAATTCATTTTAAAACATTTTGGGATTATAACATAGTGATCCTTGTGTAATGTTGATACATGTACATCATTACAATAAAGGCTATCATCTGGAATACCTCTGAATTCATTCGGATTACTCGACCTTTTGGAATTGATAGAACACTAAGGACTTTAGGAATTCATTCAGTCTGTCACTTACAGCTTGTACTTGTTGTTGTTGTTGTTGAAGGGTTTAATGCCATTTTTCAGCACATGATAGGCTATTCATGGCAGCCAGTATTAATAGTGGAGGAGGAACCCAAGAAAACCCTCGAAAGAACCACCGACCCACAAGAAGCTACTGGCAAGCTTTCTCATATACCCACATTAGCTGAATCCGAGACTCAAACCATGCAGACAGAGGTGAGATAGCAGTGATCCGTAACGGAGATTGCTTTAGACCACTCAGCCACTCGGAGCCCCCCCCCCACCAGCTTGTAGTAAATGTCAATCCAATTTTCCCATCCAGGTAAGATTAATGTGAATGCTTACTATTTTAACCAATTTTCTGACAAATAGGGAATAAATCTTCATATAGTTGTCAGAAGCATATTTTAACCTTAATATTTGCTAAGTATGTGGTATTTGCCACCTTTCAAGTCCTAAACCTGGTGTAATCAATTCACAATAAATCACTACATTAGAGTGGAATTTTCTAACTGAATTTCCTAGAACACAACCCTCAAGTCACATATCTAGACCCTGGCCTTAAAAGTGCCAAGAATGTGATGTAATCAGTGAAATGGGAGAATAGAACAATGCATAAGTTGCAAATAAGTCAAATGTTTTTTCATGTTATGTATATCTATATGTAAATCTATAACATGTCTTTTGTTTTTTTTACTTATATTTAATAATCAAGGGCACAAAGTCATATGACCATGCTCAACTTAATCCTTGCAATCCCCAAATGAACACATCCCTAACACCAGTGGATGAAAAGACTTCCCAATCAATATAATGGCAGATTAAACTGCCTGATGAACTTTCTGGTACAATGAAATGTACCAAGCTTGCTGACTCTCAAAAGTCTCAATGATTTTTCTGATGAATGCTGCCAATTTCAAGATGACTAAGTGATTCTCGTCAATGACAACTTGCTAGATTTCAACACATTGATTTCTCTAAAATCATGATTGTTATATATAACTTTTCAGTTCAATGTCTTTTGCCTAACTATCTCTCTCATTTACAAAACATTATCAACAAACTCAACTGTAAATGTATAATAAACATGTACATGACATGTAAAATTAACCATCATAAAAATCTACCCATTTACAAAATTCTCATCTGTCCATCTATCCATCTTTATTACTCTTCTACCCTTCTTCTATCAAGTTTAAATTTTCCAGTTTGACTATTTCCCAATTTTATAAAATTAGTCAAGCCCTAAATACAAAGTTAATCTCTTACAAGTAAGATATCACAATATACAATGTAAAGCCATTCATATAGGAACATTACCCCTGAATAAAAGATTTTTATTCATACTTCCATCTGCACTAGCAAGAAAGGGCTTTCTGTATATGCTAGCAGTCAGAAAGGGCTTTCTGTGCATGCTAGAAGTTAGAAAGGGCTTTCTGTATAAGCTATCAGTCAGAAAGGGCTTTCTGTATATGCTAGCAGTCAGAAAGTGTTTTCTGTGCATGCTAGCAGTCAGAAAAGGCTTTCTGTACATGATAGCAGTCAGAAAGTGTTTTCTGTACATGCTAGCAGTCCAGCACCCAGAAAGGGCTTTCTGTATAAGCTAGCAGTCAGAAAGGGATTTTCTGTGTATACTACTTAGTATACTGCATGGAAAAATCTATGTAGTCATGAGCTAAACATAAATACAAAATCTATACTAGTAAAGCACAGTGACCTTCTTTAGCTGCAAGTGTGCAGTACTAAGAAATATGCCCAATATGTCTCATGATTCAAAAATAAAAGCACCCAGTAAATGAACAAAAAAGGTTCAATATATGAACTTTAAACACAAAATTTCAATAAATGAAATTCAAACAAAATTTCAATAAAGTCCTTGAAGTATGAAATATAACTCACAGACCTCTTTTTGCAATAAGACTGTAGTAGTTATTGAGATTCATCCATTCACCATGTTTCATTATTTTTGGTAGGGTAGTATGCATATAGCATTCTAAAAACTCATGTAGTCAGGAGAGAAAAATTTTGACAAAAACCAATAAAAGATTAAAAAATATAGGTCAGGGTGAGCTTCTTTTGTTGTAAGGGTGTGGTACCAAAAGAGATGCATATTGCCATCAATTTCATGGTTCTAGTAAGAAAATTTAACCCCAAGAGCAAAGCATAAAATATGGACTATAATGACCTACTAATTTGACAATGAAAGGGTAGTGTTCATCATAATGCATGATCTCATCAATGTTAATGATTCTAGATAGGCTAGTATTACACAGCATGCAAAATCTCTATGTTGTCATGAGCTAAATGCAAAATTTAACCAAAGTCAGTACAAAGTGAAATGTATGTCATAGCGACCTTTTAATATGGGTATGGCACTAATAGAAATGTAAACATTCACCAAGTTTAATGATTCTATCATGAACAGTTCAAACAAAATTTAACCAAAATAAATTATGTATGAAATATGGGTCACATTGACCAACTTTTGTCATTATTATATAGTACTCCTCAATATGCGTCCCCTCACAGAGTTTTTTTGATTCCAGGAATAACAGTATGTATACAGGATTCAAGAAAGCTATGCAGACATGAAGCTAAATGCAGAAATTAACCTAAACCAATATATGTGAAATGCATGTTAAAGTGACAGTGTATGGGTGTGGTACTGACAGAGATGCAAACAGTCATCTAATCTCATGATTCCAGCAACACAAAATTGGATCCAAGTTAGTGAAGCATGACATCTGAGTAACTGGGACCTATTTTTGTGATAAAGGTGTAATACTCATCAAAACACATCCCTAATCAAGTTTCATGATTCTAGGCATAACAGTATAGGGAGCCAAAAAATAAATATGGTCATCAGTTCAATGCAAAGCTAAGTTTAAGCCAGTAAAATGCAAAATGAAGGTCACAGTGACTTCTTTGCTATAAGGACGTGATACTGACAGAGGTGCATACAATCATTTAATTTGATAAGTCTAGTATGAATGGTACTCAAGAAATAAAAACCAAAATTTTAAGCAAAGTCAGCAAAGACTGAAATATGTGTCACAGCAACCTAATTTTGTGATGAGGGTGCAGGACATATAATAATATGTACACAGGGTGCATAAAATATGAATTAAATAATAATACACATGTATGTATACAGATAGCTCCCTTAGCCCCCTCCCCTGTGTGTAGGTGCTATGCGTTCATTTATGTGGACTGCCAATGCCAACACTAAGGCTGGGGATAGTACAATAATTCAACTCTACCTCAAAGAGATAAGATATAAGAAGGTTTGAGCTTATGCTTATTCTACAGAAAGTTTGTATAGCATGTGCTAATTGACAGTTCTGCTGTTTCATAACCAATACTAACTGATAGTTCACAAACAAATATAACTAATTATAGACAGTTCAGATGTAACACAACCTGTACTAAGTAATGTATTCTTAACAGTGTAGATGTTGCACAATTTATACTAAGTGATCTATTATAGACATTTGAAAACTTAGCACAGTGTGGAGGAAATTAGTCACAATACAGAAATCCAGAGAACCTCAATCAATGTTCACTTAGTATTTCACATGCATGAACTAAGGATGAAGTTAAGATAACAGTTACAAAATAGTATGGTACAACTGCACAATCCTGGCATGCAACAAAAAAACTTGTTCACATTATGTCAATAAAAATATACCATACAAAGATGTTAAAGCTGCCAATGACAAAATGCTACATGCACATCACATAAAATATAAAAACTGATAGAACTGAAACTGTGACATCAGATTAAATGGAAGCAAATTATATCACAAAATTTTGCCATTTATTACACTGTACTGTAATGACTACATTTAAATCTAACTAAATATACACAACTAAGAATGTAATTAATAATATTTTAATATATTCCATATATACTTCTCTTTTCTTTGTGTCACAACAGGTTTAAAATTTATATATCAATTACTTAACAGCTTGAAACAATAAACAAAACAGACAAAAAAATTATATTTAGAAAAAATAATTTAAACTGGAAGTTGAATGTTTTAAATTTGACAGCCTACAACTCATAATTCTGCTATTCTGCGTACAGCAAGATGTACATGAGGATTAATGCATCATCCATTCCATGGTGAACATTTCTTTTCTTCCATGCATGGTGAAGGTTACGAAAATAAAGCATGATATTTGGAGACAAGAAGCTTGCATGATACTGGGATAAAGATATGAAACATATGAAATATAATGTTATATACATTTACATAATGGAAGAAGCAAAGACAACATGGGATAATTTTAGCAAAGGAAATCAGATAACCTGTCTCAAAGATGAATTTAAAACAAAAAACCATAAAGAGAATTTTTACAATTAGGGAAGAAGAAAAAAAATGAAAATAAAATAAAAAGAAAAAAAACCAAATATATATAAATATATATATATATATATATATATATATATATATATATATATATATATATATATATATATATATATATAGTGTTACCTTAGAATATTGTTGCTATTTGAAAATAAAAAGTTTATGTAAAATGTTAAATAAATAAAAGACACAACATGATTTAATTTAAAAGCATTAAACATTAAATGAATCAATGATCAAAGGGGACATTCTTTATCATACGTTCTACATGTTTACATTTTATCTCAAAAATCGTGAAATATTAATTACAGCTAAACGGTTCATGGTTACAGGGTTAGTAACATATTTCTTTCAAAATTTTCAAGTTTTTTTCAAAAGGTTTTTCAAGGTTCAAAATCACGTTTTTCAAGGTGCATTCTTAAATTAATTTTAAAGGATACATAAATGAAACTGTATGTAAACACAAGTTAATACTTACTATTACTTCATACAAGGAACAGTTCTTGCAAATTAATTTTATAAAACAATACATGGAAGTCAAGATTATGATCATTGATATCATTCCCATTAACAATAAACATCTTACATCTGGGCATTATAATAATGTACAGTCACTGAATAATGTTCATGTTACTCTGTCTACACTACACTATTAACAAAGTCTAAAATATTTTAGAGTGAATTTTTCAGTTCTTATAGCTTGTCATCAAGCCTTTTTTTAGAGCTCAAAGTTCAGCGATTTTGTCCTTATCACTTTTTCTCAAACTATTTGATGTCATAAAATTGTCCTATAGGTCTCTGCATAGTCATCAGCAGCAGCTGTCATTGTCTCAATGTCTTTTTCAGTACCTGCCTTTCTTCTTCACCCACCCACATACAGCAAAAAAAGTAACAAAGATATTTATTATATTATTGCTTATTCAAAAACAGCATATGGATATTTTAAACTATTTCATATTAGACATATTAATATTTCTCTCTATTTTTAGATTCACTGTCTGTCCTATTTCCACTCAACTAATTTCATAATTAAGACTACATACAGTTACTATTTTAAAACTTGAATATGTTCACATACTTTTTTCACAAAAGACGATTTCATGTTGAAGAATTCTTGTTTTGCCATATTAGCCACCATTATGAGAGCTTAGTGGTTTTTTTTCTAGCTGCATGTGACCATAGAGCACTCTCTCTCAGTGCATGCAAATCTGGCATAATTGGCATTTTGCAAAGCTGTCTGAGAAAGATCTCATAATCCAAAATTTATATTTTTCTTTGTCTAACCACCGAGGCTGGATTCAGCAGCCAGCCATTTTGAAGTGTACAAATGATTCAAATCTAAACTGTGGTTACATCCAGGCTTCGTACAATTTGAAGTTCAAAATGTACGACTGTGCAGTGGCCTGTTGTGGTAATTTCCCATCCAGCACAAACTTAACAAGACATCTTAATTTCCTTTTCCTTTTTTATTTAAATCTGTAAAACGAAAACTAGTTGTTAACTCCTTTCGGTTTCAAGAAAATCAAGGCTTTTCAAGTTACCCAGACAATATTTTGAATTTTCAAAGTGTTTTCAAGGCCTTGAGGGACAAATTCAATTTTCAAGGCTTTTCAAGGTTTTCAAGGTCCCCTACGGACCCTGTGGTTACAAAACACAAAGTTACTATTGTTCTGGGGAATATCAATCACTGTTATCTAAACTTTAAAACTTTAAAGTGAAAATCGTTGAGGAAATGTTTATTTTCAAATAACCTCATTTAAATGCTTAAATGTTCACATGTACATCTTTTTTAAAAAAACACATTGACATTTACATTACAGCGACAGAATCTGCACTCTCATTACTCCCTATAAAGGTTATTTCTGATTTTAAAAAAGTCAGTTTAATGATAATATTGTCTTATTGGTATGTTCTTTGTGGTTGGAAGCAACACTAATTATCTGTTGTAAATAAAAACAATGGATATAAACTTACAAACCTTTCCTAATTCCTCTATGAAACAAATATGTGTCACAGGGTCTCTTTTCTTCACAAGAACCTTTTGAAGATGTTGAACCTGTAACAAAGGGAAATTAAATGCAAAGTACAGAAAGCTCTAATATTTTTATTTTGTATAAAAATTTAATCTATTTCCTTTGCACTAATTAAAATTACAAAAGAAGTATGTACTTTATTGATAAGTGTCCATTATATACAAGCAAACAATACATGAAAACTTTATAAAGAGGGTTTCTAAATGTCCTCCATAAACAGGCATTCTTTATAGTGTGTGTGTGTGCATGTGTGTGTTCTCAATGAACAAGCCCACATGTGGAAGCTCAGAGAGATAATTTTTTTGCCATCTTTATACATGTACAAATGTCATTTACTTCCTAAATATACTCTAAGGTTGAGGTGGGCAAACTTTCCAGTGCAAGTGCCGCATACACAAATTTACACCTTGTCGCGGGCCGCATAGTTCATTAAGTAAAATAATTAATATTTGAAATAGCAAAAACAAAAGGTTTCTCTAAATAACATCTAATTAATTTTCAGTTGTTAATATTTGAAAACTTAAACTTAAACTTCAGAAGAAGCACATTTATTTGATAAACAGAGTAACATAAACAGAGTCAGTGCAAATGATAATGATGACTTGTTCCTAGGCCACATGAAAACCCTTGGCAGGCCACATGATAGCCCTTGGCAGGCCGCATGCAGACTGCAGGCCGTAGTTTGCCTACCCCTGCTCTAAGGTGTACATGATATCACATGAAGACAGGATATCATACAATCTATTTACTGTCCCTTTACAGGAAACAAAACTTTCTCCAAATTCTTAATATCTAAACAGTTATAGCCCCATTTGACTTTAAAGTTTTTCATGGATGTACTCCTGTTTAAATTTGTTATGTATTTTGGTGCTGTTAAAACTTTTTCTCCATACTCCAGTAGTTCACAAACAAGCACTATAGATAAATGACCACACAGGTGTTAATCAGTAGATTTTGTTATAATGAGCATGGGATTGAAGTGCTGGACATAATCACTGCACCAAAACATACATGGTTACTATTATTAGAATGGGTAATATCTTTAATTTGCTGTTAATATGGTACAGACAACCAGTTGTATAAGATACAAGTAAACATGATAATGAACAAAAATTTTCAACCCAAAATGTATATACATAAAATATATATGCCAGAGTATGTCATTCTAATTCAACTAAGCAAATTGTTACAGTTGTCCAATTCTTTTCACAAGTGCTCAGTTCTATGAGCAGACAAGGTGCATCAAACTGACTACACATGACAGGCCTCAAAAGTTTATCAACCATGTGTATTGTGGAAAACGATTTCATCCTCACAAAATATCAATAAATGAAGTCCCTACAAGTGGTCCACCCCACTCCTACCTTTTCTCATGCATACTTTCCTATTTAGTATTTTCATCATAGTAAAAATGCTTCTTTGTAGTGTTATTCAGGATACAGAATAGAAAATGGCAAAACACTTTGTTCAGTTGACAGAAAATTCCTGCCAACATCTTTCATCCATATTATAAACAATTTCAATTGCAAGGTAAATGGTCTGCTCCACATGTAGAATGTAATATCAACTTAAGGTAAATGGTCTGCTCCACATGTAGAATGTAATATCAACTTAAGGTAAATGGTCTGCTCCACATGTAGAATGTAATATCAACTTAAGGTAAATGGTCTGCTCCACATGTAGAATGTAATATCAACTTAAGGTAAATGGTCTGGTTCACATGTAGAATGTAATATCAACTTAGGTAAATGGTCTGGTCCACACGTAGAATGTAATATCAACTTAAAAGTAAATGGTCTGGTCCACATGTAAAATGTAATATCAACTTAAGGTAAATGGTCTGGTCCACATGTAGAATGTAATATCAACTTAAGGTAAATGGTCTGGTCCACATGTAGAATGTAATATCAACTTTATTTTGGGATTTTTCTTCTGTAACATTATTTCTAACCTTAACAAAGACCGAGAACATGGGCACTGTCAAGGATTGGCAAAGACAGTCCAAAGCCCCATTACAACCACCTCCCAATAACAGTCACCTGACATATCCAGCCAGTTTATGTTTCTTCCACATGTTGCTTTCAATGTATTTTCAATTCTTACCCCTCTTATACAGCCAAATTTGTTCCATCATTTTGCTAGCTGGTGTAATGTATCTCAAATTATAGTCTGCAGAGTTGAAGTTTTAAATAAAATTTCATCAATTATTTGGTATAGATTTTCTTGTAATCAAAGGTACAATTTCTTATGATCATAAGTTGTTGTTGTTGTTGTAGGGTTTAACTCCATTTTTCAGCACACGATAGGCTATACATGGCTGCCAGTATTAATGGTGGAGGAAGAACCCTGGAAAACCCCAGAAAGAACCACCAACCCATGAGAAGCTACTGGCAAGCTTTCTCACCAACCCACATTGGCTAAATCCAAGACTCGAACCCAGGCAGACAGAGGTGAGATGGCAGTGATCCATAAAGGAGAGTGCTTTATACCACTCAGCCACTTGGGGCCCCATAGTCATAAGTATTTGGAAGACTAATCCAATAATGTCCAAGAAAAGAGACATTAAAATCTATCTTGAAATTCTTGTTGTGTAAGCAATAATATCATTAACAATAGTGAGTAGCATCCTTTATCTAAATGAATAATTTATTTCTGCATAATGTAAGCCATTATTATGCATTATTACTTCTTTTTTCCAGCAGTAAATTATCTAATGAACATTAATTTCTCTGAACTCAACTTTCCCAAAAAAATTCTGTAAACTGACACATGAATAACTGTGATTTCAGTTATCTCTAAGGCTTTGCATCTGGTTCTGGTGTAGGCATTTATTGGCAATCCACAATGCCATGCATCTGGCTGAGGCATCTATAAGCAATCTACATCTGGCATCTGTTATCTCCAGCACATTGGCATTCTTTTATCTCCAAGGTTGTACATCTAGTTTAGAAATCAATCGGCAATCTACATCAGTACTGTTTTTGTGTGTTGCTAAAACTTCCAGATCTTGTGCCACATTCAAACATTTCTCAATTATTTTCAAATAACTTCAAACATTTATTTGGTTCACACAGCCCTGAAAATGTTATTCTAAAGGATTTACAAGTTTTTCAAGGAGCATTTTTCCTGAATAAAATACCAACATTCCACACTATGTGACTATCTGAAAACACTGCTAGGTACAGCTTGCCTGTTTTTTTAGACAAAAGGGTATCAATGGTGTTCAGTCAGTTCTCAAAGTTCTGCTTTTAAAACAACATCCTTTGCTGCACATTTATCAATAACACCTGAAGTGAGAGCAGTCGCTGATGACAGCAGTGGTGGGGGCACTGTTAACCTTTTACTCAAGACAATGAGTCAAGTTCCAGAACTAGGATCAATTTATTATTGATTTGTCACTGGCCAGAAGGGTCAGCTCTTGCAGAAATCATATGGTCTTGTACAAAATCTATTGGCCTCCCAATCAAATTAAAGTAATTTCTTTAAAGTGTTAAACAGAAGTATTCTGAAAACATGCTGTACAATTGTCATCAGTAAATACTGTCAGATGAAACTTCATGATTTAATACAATTTAATAACTTATGAAAATTTAACTGGTTTTAAGTATTAACTGGCCCTCCTCAAAATCGACAGGTCATGGGCTGGTGAGCCAGCAGCTAACGTGAACCCTAATAAGCATCACATTTTATCACAGTACCAAACTATGAATGCAACATGACAGCAGATGAACTTGCATTTCTCCTGTGTTTCTCACTTTTCATACAAGACTTGCAAGCACTTTCTCCTGTCCTGTCTAATAACATGTCATTACAACTTAACTTTTTTATATCTCCCTCCACCGCTTTTACCTAGATTTTCACACAACCATATAAAGTAGGTCATGTTCACATTTGCTATTGTATATATGGCTCATGCTAGATGAACTGTGAGCTAGGTCAACCACCATCACAAACGGACACAACTCAGTCCAAAACACAGCAGTGTTGTGTACTATTTGCTTAAAAAATGGTTTTTAAAACCTTTTAATAACTGCATTTTAACAATAGGGTATGGACACTATTGATAAAATTAAATGAGGTGTTGAAGAGATCCAAGTAGTTTTTTTTTCAGAAAGTCAAACATTTTAAAAACAAACCTACTTTGGTGAAATTCAAGAACTGTTCAGGGATGTCCCAACACTGAATTATCAAGTACAGTCGGTTCCACTTAAATGCATATAGCTTAACTGCATAGATCGCTTAAGTGCATAGCGAAAGTATGGCCCTGTTTTACATTGCAAATATACATGAATTCCGCTTCAATGCATACTCCGTTTATATGCATAGCTTGGGCCCTGTCCCAAGGCTATGCATATAAGCGGAGTTGACTGTACTCCTAGAAGTTTAAAACAAACTTTGGTCAGGTTGGCATGGATTGCTGCAGCATAGCAGTTCAGTAGTGTCAAATGAAATGAGGGTAGCTCAAAAAAACCTTGAAACATCTATCATACATGCCTTTAGCAGAAATTAAACTAATGCCCACAGAAACTGTTTTGCCTGCCAATTACTAGAAATTTTCTATTAATAACTGATTTTCCATCCCAAACAAACAATATGTCATTTTACAATGTTTCAGAATACAATGACCAACTTCTTCAAGATGGATGAAATAGGTAAGGTTTTCAAACTTCTTGGCTTTACAATAAATTATACAATAAAGATTATCTCTGTGTTAGCCTTGACCAATACAGTCAAAGAAACCTGTAGGCCAGGAATTAAGTGATTAAGAATGAATTCGTCCTTAGCCCTGATAAACAGAATACAGACAACATATATTGCTTGGTAATCTCTGGAAATCTCAAACTTTTTATAACTGACTAAAAGATGAGATGGGTTGGCAATTTGCTATTTCTTCAGACTGTTAAATGTATACTATGGTACATTTTCATTAGGACCATATTCATCCAATACTGGAAACATGATCTATGTATTACTCACCCAAACTGTTATTAATGAACCTTGAAAACTATATTCCCATGTTACCTGTGCACATGTGGAATAAATGCTATCCATTAATTTCTCCATGTTAGTCCACAAAGAGGCTCGGAACTGTGCAGTGTTTCCTGTTACAGGCATAGCAGCACGACCTGGTCCACCTGAAATTAACCATCAAATAGGATTAAACAAGTTATGATTAACTTATCATGAATTATTACACCTGAATATACCATATATTACGAGTAGCATTAATTATAACAATCTAATGAAATCACAACTACATATATTGTCCAAGGATAGCTTTTATGAATTGGCTACATACTTGCTTGTAAGCCGAGTCCAAAACTGCACAGACTCAGATCTGCTATCACATACTGCACTGGTCCAACAAAAAATGTATAACTGAAGTAGTGAGGGTGCAGGACTTGTATGATAGGTGAACTAATTCAGCTCTTGAAAAGAAGTTCAGTTAGTGTCTTGTTCAGCCAGGTTAATCCCCATGAAATGTCCACTTGTGCAAGAGTCAGGTGAAATCCAAATGAATAGAAGATCAGACAGATCTTGGTTTCGTGTGATATCCTCCCTTCCATGATAGCACAGAGTACTAAAAACTCAACATTAAAAGGTTAGTGTTAGGACTGGTTTGCCTGGTGTCAGGATAGTGTGACTGGGTGGGACATGATGTCACATGTCTGTGTCATGATGTCCCAGTACTAAACATCACTATAAACTGCCACAATGCAGACATCATAGTGATATGACTGGAAATTTTTTAAAGCTACCTTAAAATCCAAATCACACACACACATACACACACACACACACACACACATCTAAAAAGTAGGGTCATCAAGAAAAAACCCTGGAACTGCAAATAACATTACCTGTTTCGTGTTTATTTAATAAAATTCAAACACAGATTATTATCTACCTGCTGTTCGTTTTTCCCTCTATAATTTAATTTGGACACTATATGCAGTTCTTTTGCAGATGACTTCATCTTCTCTTCTTCACACTTCCTCTCCATGATTATCACCCATGCATTTTCAATTTATGCCCAAGCTATTCAAAATTAGCAAGCCATTTCTATCAGTCCATGAAATTGATCATCTTATGCTTCTCAGGCTTCTTCATTGAACACTCTCAATTCAGTGAACCAGCCTGTTCGATTCAATCTAAAATCAGCCATAACATTTTATCCTTATTTTCTAGCATCTTTTTATATACCATAAGGCAACTTTCTTCTGTCAAAAATGAAAAAGAAGGCTCAATGACAGAATGGTGCAGCCTAAATAAACAATGGAGTTGTGACAAAACAAATTTCAATTTTTATGTCAAAAATGCATTAAATTTACTCAGCTCCTTTAATAATGCAATACTGCACTCCCTGAGTACAGCTCATGGCATACAAAGTTGTACTTATTTCATACATAAAGGATACTACAGATTTTTTCATGACTAAACACAGTGAAAAGAGTCTCCAATAAAGTACTGACCTCCTCTGCTTGTGATTGTTCCCTGTTGCTGTGACAAGGCTTGCATATCCAGACAGCTCCTGATATCCTTGTGTAGACTGGTCTTACATCCTGCCACAACCCTGTTTACAATCTCCCCCAGGCTGCCCAAATTGTGGAACACCTGCAATGATGTGGCCACCTGCGTCTGATTCTGAAACACGTGTAAGGCTGGTAATATAACAGTTTCTTACATAAAAGTTATATCTAAAAGCACACAATTATATTGCACAGTGTGACATACATATATAAGCAATGCAAGTGTGTATTCAGAATCAACAATTTATTGTCTATTAGATATGATATTCAAAATGTTCACTAAATAATTCCTTATACAATCTGCTTTGTCAAATATGTCCAACTCAAATTATTCCACTTGTGTCAAATATGTCCTATCCAAATTATTCAACTTATGTCAAATATATCCTTTCCAAATTATTTAACTTGTGTCAAACATGTACTATCGAAAGAACATTCACACTGTTTCCTCTGTTTTCTGAAACTTTTGATCTGCAAATTATCTTTATCACTAATAGCCCTGGTCAAGGCATGCATTATGTTAATGTAATTCTCCTACTCTAATATGGGCAACAAACTTGATCACTACATTTAGGCATGGCAACATTTAAATAGTATTGAATAATATTTCTAAGAACTTTTTTTCTAAAAACTGTAATGCAGAATTTTTCAAGATGGTTTACACAAGGACTTATCAATGCCAGAAACACTAGATTCATCAATGTCACTGCAACCTCTGTATCAACCAAATTCATAAGTCAATATGTGTTTTAGTATTAAAAGTCAGTAATTATTTTATTATATGAAGTTGTTGTTGTTGTTGTTGTTGTTGTTGTAGGGTTTAACGCCATTTTTCAGCACACGATAGGCTATACATGGCGGCCAGTATTAATAGTGGAGGAAGAACTGGGAAAACCCCCGGAAAGAACCACCGACCCACGAGAAGCTACTGGCAAGCTTTCTCACATACCCACATTAGCCGAATCCGAGACTCGAACCCACGCAGACAGAGGTGAGATGGCATTGATCCATAACGGAGAGTGCTTTAGACCACTCGGCCACTCGGGGCCCCCTCTATTATATGAAGTAATTTTCTATTAGTAACTGTAAAAATACAAAACATCATGCAGGCTAAGTATTAATGCTGAAACATAATTTACTAACAAATTTAATGTCTCCATCAATACATTACCTAATCACATTAGCATTAGGGGAATAGGTAAGAGGGGAAGAAGATGCTGAGGTTCCTATGACATTTGTCACCTGTTAGGAGCATGGTCACTGTATTGAATGGATGACCTTCTTCTAGTATTAGTTTGGCAATGCACAAGACAATGTATTTATACACATGCAAGGGAGATAAATGTCAGGGCAGTTACCAGCAGCCCAACAAGATACCTCCTTTGCGAGGCTATGTCACGGAAATCTTGGCTTAAGAAAGTAGGCTGGACATGCCAGCCAACTGACTCTCCTATATAATGAATTTAGGTATCTGTTTCAAGAACAGGCTCATGTAAATTGCTTATAATTCATGAACCGAGATCTTTAGTCATACATGATCATGTAAGTGTTCAGAGCATGCTGATTCAATAACTCCTTACAGCCAGCACTTCTGGGCTTATATCTTGCTATTCTGCCTTAAGGAATATTCTTTTAAGGCCATTGTAGATATTTTCCTGTGTCTTTGATAGCATTTGAGGGAATATACAGGATAATAAATTTTTGCTTTTATTGATAAGTTGATCAATGTGAGAGTAAAAGTGAACAATTATTACTTGATTGCCAAATAAGTACAACCTGTTGCATCATTAAAACAACTGCGCCATCAGAAAGAAAGTTTGGATCCACAGACAGCACATGTAGCTCACCCACCCTGCATGCTAAGGCTAGCACTGTCAAGAAGCAAGTTTTAGTTGATAGCTGTTTCACGGAGGTGGAAGATAGGGGACTGAACTTAGAAAACTGGGTTCATACAGAATTCTGAATGATACATTCAAAGACTTCTCCCAAACTTTCAAGACCACAAACATAGATCTCCAAGACCTATTTTCGCTAACATTTTGTATACAAGTTATGTTATATGAGAAAACAACGAATGCAAAATACTACAATATTGTTTAATGATGAAATTCAAACTATAATTAATAAAAAGAAAGAAATCAGGAAAACTCGACTACATCCAAATCTAAATATTTTGGACAATTTTATTTGTGATTATGGAAAAAATTTAAATGTTTTTTTTCTTTCTTCAATTTTCAAAGTCTTTAAAAGACCTCAGGGTAATCTGCTCAATTTTCCCAAACTTTCAAGGCCTTGAAAATGCTACCTCATTTTTCCCAAACTGTCAAACACCTTCAAAGATCGTAAGAACCCTGGAAAAATTGACCAATATCAAGAACCATGAAAGGTTCCATTTTGAGAACAAGGTGAGTGAAAGTGGTCCAGATATGACAAATGTAGACAGGATGTCAAAAATGTTGCAGCCAATATCATTATTTCATCATGTCTGAATGTATCTAATATCATGGAGCTATATCCCTTGATTGTTATAGGGGCTAACTTCTTGCCTTCATCGACAATGAGAACGAAGTTAACCACTGGGGAATGGAGACTGAGAGTGGTCTGATGTTCTTGATGTGACACTAGTCACTGAAAACTCTCCATTGCCCCTCATATGCCTTCAAAATGGAAGGTCTAGCTGTTATGATCCTTTCTATGATTGGATCTCTGAACTTATTTCCATGTATGGCATCCCTGACAAAAGTCAGTATTAAGGAAGAGTTTCTCTGAACATGGATGAAATAATGAAAATTTAGGCCACTTGAGTCAATAAAAAATTTCTGGGTACGTCTTTTGATAAATTGAGCATATCATTAATCCAGGACTTGTCCCATCAAAGAGGGCAGTCAGAACTATTATGCATTCTGTACTCATCATTTTCTGAATTATTTTTGGAATCAGAACAGATGGAGTAAAGTTGTATACTTATATTCCCTTCCAGCTGATTAAAAGGTCATCTTCATCCCATGCTTCTGGGTCCATAAATGGGGAGATGAAGATGGGCAGTTAGTTGTTTCACCTTGTCACAAATAGGTTCAGCATTGGTCTACCCCTTAGGGCACAGACTGGATGAAAGTTGGCAGGAGTTGTCCTCTCCTCAATAATGAGTCAGCCAGGATACAACCTGCCCAGAATGTGCCAGACTTGAATATTTTATCTGATACTGGGAATACCAATGGAAGTATTCCCACACAATGTAGCAAAGGCCTGGTGAATCTGTCCCTCCTTGTTTAACATGTACATCACTATGACCAAATTGTCTGACATTATGAGGGCTGTCTTTCCTTGGATGCATTCCACCAAATGTGGGAGGCACTGAGAACAGCCCTCATTACAAAAAGGTTGATAAGATGAGCATTCTCTAACAGTGTACACTTAAAGGTGAAATACATATCATCCCAAAGCAAATGTGTGCACCAACCCAATTAACCAGTGTCTTAATAGACTGTTATTACTAGTTGTGAGGTTTGTCTGTGTATCCCTGCAGCTAGCCACTCCCTGTTCTACCACTGAAGAAGGGAGTGTTTGATCTTTGTCCATGTCATAATAAGATGATCTAAATGAATTGAGATTGGGTGTTGCTGTGCCAGAAGGGCCATATGCAGATGATGCATGCAAAGGAAGCCGAGGTGTAACACAGTGACTACAGGTCGCGGAAGTTGAGGTATAACAGGTACACAGCTTCATTAAGATGTACCAGGTTGATGTTTGATGTGTGTTAAGAACTCCATACCTAGATGGACAAAATGCTGTGAATAGATAAGATCTGTCTCCTCTACACTGATTATTAATGCTAAACTTTAATCAGGGAGAAAAGGATGTTCTTGTTGTGAACCAAACCAACCATACTGAATGTTTTTGCAGTATGTCATCCTGCAAGCCACCATCACTTAGGAGGAGAACTGGGATATAAGTCAGTCCAATGTTTTGGTGAAGGCCCAAGAGTTTACATTTAGGCTGAATGGAAGGGAGTGGCATTGGTCTCCTACTCCATGGCATGCAAAGTAATGGTATTTATATGATTCTATATGAATTGGTATACTACCCCATGGCATGCAAAGCAATGGTATTTATGTGATTCTGTATGAATTGGTATACTACCCCATGGCAAGCAAAGCAATGTCATTTATATGATTCTGTATGAATGGTATACTAGCCCTTAGCAAGCAAAGCAATGGTATTTATATGATTCTGTATGAATTGGTATATTACCTCGTGGCATGCATAGCAATGGTATTTGTGTGATTCTGTATGAATTGGTATATTACCTTGTGGCATGCATAGCAATGGTATTTATATGATTCTATATAAATTGGTATACTACCCCATGGCATGCAAAGCAATGGTATTTATATGATTCTGGATAAATTGGTATACTACTCCATGGCATGCAAAGCAATGGTATTTATATGATTCTATATGAATTGCTATACTACCCCATGGCATGCAAAGCAATGGTATTTATATGATTCTATATGAATTGCTATACTACCCCATGGCATGCAAAGCAATGGTATTCATGTGATTCTGTATGAATTGGTATATTACCTCATGGCATGCACAGCAATGGTATTTCTGTGATTCTATATGAAATGGTATATGGAAATACATGTCAGAAAGGTTGAGACTGATCAAGAATTTGTTGCACTGCATTGAAAGATGGACAGATCTTGTAATCTCCATCTTTAAATTCAGGACAGAAATAAACTGATCAAGTCTATCCCAGGTCTCAATCTGCCACTGGATTTTGTAACTAGAAAGATTATAAGGTAGAAACCCTGATAATGCAGTTTTCAGACTCTCAAATGCCTTCTCTTATGAGCAAAAGCTCTATCTCCTTCTATAAACTTTTCCACTTTAATGGGATCACATGGAAGTTTCATCATGAAAGGGTACAATGAAAATGGAGGGGGCTGGATGAATGAGATCCGGAGACCCTCCAAAATAACTTGCATCACCCAACAGTTATCCAGGAATAAGCTGATCCAAGTCTTGTGAAAAAACTAGGTGTGCATAGGTGGGTCATCAGTGGGCAGAAAGGATGGCAAGTCAATGACAGTTTGTGGGAGGCCTTGGGGAGGAGAAAGTTTGGGGCATTTGACCACCTGTAATTCGCTTGACAACAAAATTTCTGCCATTTGCTGAGAGCCACCTCTTATGTCTTCTATACATTCCCTAATGGGGTAATGCAGAAACAGGAGTTGCATAGAAAGTTTAAGGGACTCCTTGCATTGAAAGCTTAAGTGTCTTCACTTGTGCCCCTTCCCAATTCGACCCCCAAACAGAAGGGAAGAAACAAAAGAGAGTGCATTGCCATTGCATGTGATTTGAGATAAGTAGAATGCAGGAGTCTGTCTCTTCAAACCAAATCCATGTTACAAGAGACAATATGATCATTCATTATCATCATTCATTATCATGTAATGAGCTATGAACCACCTTGGTGATATGGCTTACCAAATCTCAGGCATGGTCTTCTTGAGCCTTTTCAGCCAGACAAAATATCACCAGATATGCAAGGTCAAGTAGGGAGGAAGTCTGCAAAACACTCCTAACTCTGTAATAACATTAAGCACTTCTGTACCCATTTTCTAACATAGCAGAGAGGTGACATATCAAAGGCATAAATATCACTGTTCACATGGTAAATCTGGATAATACATGTCAGTATATAATTTGTACTAATGGGTGAGGAAATTGTAGACAAATGACTCACCAAAAGGGGGCCCCGAGTGGCCGAGTGGTCTAAAGTGCTCTCCGTCATGGACCACTGCCATCTCATCTCTGTCTGCGTGGGTTCGAGTCTCGGGCTCAGCCAATGTGGATATGTGAAAAGGCTTGCCGGTAGCTTCTCGTGGGTTCGTGGTTCTTTCCGGGGTTTTCCCGGGTTCTTCCTCCACCATTAATACTGGCCTCCATTTATAGCCTATCTGGTGCTGAAAAACGGCATTAAACCCAACAATGACTCACCAAAAGGAAGATTCTTACATTATCAGGGTTGTGAATTTATCCAAGAGACACCAGGTAATTTCCGCAATTTTTGAGGATTGTGGCATGGTTCTGAATTATGGACTGTCATCATTTTTATCCACATCAACAGTGACCTAACCTTACTGGCAAGGTTGATTTTGGGTGGAGGGAAGAATTCCGACACAGACAAAGTCCTATAAATTTCTTCCATAGCTTGGTCACAATTGAATGTACAAGTATATCTGTCTCATTCCCATCAATGGGCGGGAGGGTGGGAATTATCCTCCGGCTATACACTGAGTCCAGGGATACAACATTATTCCACAGGTAATGATGATGATGTATCTGTGGTCACATTGTGGAATGCTGGTTAAGTGCAGCTGGTTTGGCAGAGTTGGATGGTTCCAAAAGTAATGCTGGTTTGCCATGTACCATATAGATAAAAAGACTGGCTGTGTGGTCTACTGAGTATAAGCCAATATTCTTCCAACTGTTGGAAAACATGACCTGCTGTCTTTCAGACAGCCTGAGATGACAGATGTAGGACCACTAAAGCCACATATAGACTGTCTGAATAGGTGGATTGTCAGCTGGGACAGCATATAGAGAATGATATATGACTTGTGGGCTGGGCTGGCCAGCAAAGTCAAATGGTAATCCAGCATACCTGGCTTCAATATTTCTGATTCCATGCAAAGGTATGAAACAAACTTTTACCCAGTGGGATGCCAACTGTATATTATCATCAAATTTACTCTTACAATAAAGTCTGTTCTAATATGTGACTCATTTGAAATTCCAATGCTTAATTGGAATCACTTGTCATATTGTTATTTTTGCAGATATAGTGACTGCAGTTGCTCCTTTTGGTATTTTCATATGGGATGGAGGTTGTATCTCAACATCCCCCATAAAACTCACAAACAATTCTGAAGTGGGGTTGAATGCTTAAAGTTTCTGGTTCCAGTGATTTTCAGCTTGCTCATTTTGACAAGACTATTGCCTTTAACTGCCTTTTCAGAATGTTGGACCAGATGTCTTCTGTCCATAACACACACACATTACATTATGTGATTATGAACACTTTGTCATGCCAAACATATCTTGTGTTTTTTTTCTCCACAACTCTGAATCATTTGCACTTTTTTCACTTTGTTGACATATCTGTAATAAAAAGATAACAATACACAACACATTGCATAAAGCAAATATATAAGTTGTTGAAATAAATGCAAACTTGCATAAAGAGATGACTTAAAAAGTTTAAAAGCTGAACTACACCAGTTCACAGCAATTTCACTGATAAAAATTGTATGTTACCAATCAATATCACAGTTGTCACAAGGACAATCATGAAAATTAGAAAAATGCAAAATACAAATAAATTCACAGAAAATCACGTAATTGTTGCATGCACAATACATAAAAACAATTTGACCAACTATACCACTGAAAAGAAAAAGTGGACGGTTGAAATTAAGTATAAACTGAGATGGATCCCAGATGGTACAGTTGACAGCGGCAAGTGAAAGTTGAAACAGGTTATATGCAGAATACTGATGGCCACCTAGCGGGGTGGGGTGGGGTGGGGTGGGGGTGGTTTAACATGTAAGACTTATTTTCCTTTTTGTATAACTTGTGTAGATGGAGTGACATTTACTTAGTCTTTCTGGATTCTGTGGTAGAAGAGATTAATGTGACAGATGCAAAATACAAATAAATTCATGGAGAAATAGCTATGCCTTCATCTCCTTGGCTCTCAGTGCCCTCCCTTTTACCACTATCCAAATCACTAAAGTGGTGGCACTCTTGCTCTCCCCTTAATGAAAAATTTCTATCTCTAGTGCCATGTGAAACAATCTGACATCTCAAAACACGTGCAAGTACCTGTGTTTCCATGCCTTGCTCAAGCATTTTTTGTGCCTGTGTCTCTACTTCTTTCCTTGCCTGTTTGATAAAGCGTCGGTCTTGTTCAATGACATCTACCCCACTTAAGTCCATTCCCTCACAAATATAGTCTGAAAAGATGGATAAATAACAGCTAAAAATTATTACCAAAGCAGCTACTTATATTTAACATATAACATCAAAGGTTAACAAAAAAACTAATGTTACCAAAGAAAGATCAAAACAGAGTTTTTGAATACAAAACTGATAATGATAAAACACTATAATGTGACCAAAAAGTTAAAAACAGAAGAGTAAATTAAAACTATCAATTCTTTAAACACTTAATTTTATTGCAGTTGTCAAACATAACATGGATGAAATCAGAAAGTCTACCAATGATACAACAATAATTAAAGTGAAAAGTCATGTTTGTCTATTTTTGGAAATGCTGCTGCACACTAAAACAAAAGAATGAATTGATTCATCTTAATAAGAGATGACAAAAATGTCAACAGAGATAAAGAAGAGAAACTGTAGCAAAACTATGTATGTTTTACAATGCATTACAATTTATTTATTATTCTCTTTACATATGAATTTACTAACAGAGAAACCCAAGAAAACAACATATTTTAGGAATTTTTTAAAATATTCAATATTTCCTGTAAACATCTGCATTGATAGATAATGACATACAGTGGTCCCCCTCATGAACGGGCCCCCTGGCCAGTGGCCACCAACTTTTTACAAACAGAATAACTTGGCACCGAAGATTTTGTGTTCAAAGTACCCCTCAAAAAAAGGCCACCCCTCTAACACAACCAGTGGCAAGCATTTAATGTGAAAAATGTTAAATTTACCCCTCATAAGCAGCCACATTTTATTTCGATATGTGTTCAAAACAAATATTTAATTCATTCGGTATGGTAAGCAATGCATTATCTTTACCGAAATCTGTTTCTGATGTCAGGTTTTCATTACTGAAAGAAGTGTTGGCTAAAGCACATGTACCACTAAGGTTAATATTATATCATTAATGCCAACATTTACAATAAATGGGGTCAACAATGAGTGATGAGGTTTGGGCTGCGCACAGTGGTTGAGTTTTTCTCTTTGATGATTATGACCAGACGTAATTGTCAAGATCATGACACAGTCAGCACAGGTTTAAATATAGAATTTGTGGATTAACATACAGAAAGGAATTTACCTTGAACAAAACATGGCACCAGACAAAGACTGAAAAATCATGTGATGGAACATGTATCAATCCCTTTATAAACAAGGCATTTCATCGACTCTATAAATGTTTCATCTGCATAATAAAGTTGCAGTACTGAACAATTAACAACATAGGAATAAATCATTACAACTTTAACATGTCATCACATAAACAGAGAATTAATACTTTAGAAGCAAAAGTAAAAGTTATTCAACTTGATGACAATAAGGTGAGTTGAAGAGTTCATGCCAAAATATTTTATCTTGGGAAGACTCAAATATACAATACCGTAACAGATAAAGAGAATATTCTGTGGCAGTGGGAAAATGGAGTAAGTGGAAAAAGAATTATTTTAGATGCCAAGCAATGTATGTACCAAGATTTAAATGATGTTTTTCAATGGTTTTGCCATGTGCATGTCAACAATACCCTACTCGCATTTCACGCTTAAGAATAAGAGCTATTATTAATGTATGTTAACTTGAAATAAGTCAGTTTTTAAGACAAGAAGAACTGTTCAATAATTAGTGCTTCTTTTAAATGATATTAAATGCTTTGAAGTTATTTGTAGTTTTCTTACTACATACAAATATTGTCACAAATATAGTCTCCCTCTAGAAAGGTCACCTGTCTTATACAGTCACTTTTCCAATGCAGAAGGGGTGACCACTGTATTATTAACTGTAGTGGTACATGCTCTTATGTACATCAGCCAATACTTCTTTCAGTAATGAGAACCTGACATTAGGAAATAGACTTCCATTGAGATCATCAAAAATTACTTACCTAACTGCATGAATTAAATACTGGTTTTGGACATAGATGAAATGTGGCTGCTTGTGAGGGGTAAATTTGAAATTTTGGCCTAAAATGCTGGCCACATGCTGCATAAAAGGGGTGGCACCCAAAAGGGTTGCTTTTCGCACAAAAATGTATCAGTGTTAAGAAAACTGGCTATGTAGAGGAGGGGCCAATGGTGAGGGGACTACTGTACATAAAAGAAGAGGACTACTGTACATACAAGAAGGGGCCCACTCCTACATACGAGAATGGGACTACAGTACATACAAGAAGGGGACTATAATACATACAAGAAGGGAACTAATGTACATACAAGAAGGGGACTATAATACATACAAGAAGGGAACTAATGTACATACAAGAAGGGGACTATAATACATACAAGAAGGGGACTGTAATACATTCAAGAAGGGGTCTAATGTACATACAAGAAGGGGACTAATGTACATACAAGAAGGGGACTAATGTACATACAAGAAGGGGACTACTGTACATACAAGAAGGGTACTATAATACATACAAGAAGGGGACTAATGTACATACAAGAAGGGTACTATGATACATACAAGAAGGGGACTATAATACATTCAAGAAGGGGTCTAATGTACATACAAGAAGGGGACTATAATACATACAAGAAGGGGACTAATGTACATACAAGAAGGGGACTACTGTACATACAAGGGGACTATTGTACATACAAGAAGGGGACTACTGTACATACAAGAAGGGGACTACTGTATATACAAGAAGGGGACTATAATACATACAAGAAGGGGGCTACTGTATATACAAGAAGGGGACTACTGTACATACATTTTATATGGAGGGATAATATACATTCATATAAAAATTGACTCGACCTCAGGAACTGAAGGTGAATGTGCCTTCTTGATATATTTGACTGACTTCAGTCTATTTTCTTCAGAGACAATTTGACAAATTAGCCATATGAATGTGCCTTGTTAACTCTTTCAATTGACTTGAATCTATTTTGTTTAGATAAAGTAAATTTGATAATTTATCCAAATGACCTTACTGAACTGATGCTAGTGTCTACAACTTTTAAGATTTTGGAAATGAATATCCTCCCTCTAATTCTGTTCTTATTTGTTGAAAGAAATGTACAATAAAGCAATATGCAAACAAATTTATTAAGATAGTATTCTGTAACATTAAAACTAAAGTTTAATCAGAACTGACCTAATTCATTAAGGCTTTGGGCTGCCTTGGTTATCTCCCTTGCCCCTCCCTGGAGCTGACTGTGAAGCCTCTTGGTAAGATAAAGAATGCGGATAATTCTTCTCAGCATATCACAGGCTTCCTGATAAAAGCAAAAATAAGATCTTCATTAGCTCATTACATGAGGTCTCCATTACAGTCACTTTATTATAAAGTGATGTTTTATTAAAGTGCATGCATAATCAGTGATGGCTTCGTCCAGGAATATGGAACAGCAGTGATTTTTCTTCTATGATTTCTCAAGTGGGACACCAAGAGATTGGGAAAATTGTAGATAATTCAGCTGTATTTCAGAGTTTTTCAAATATCTGCATCTCCAATATTTTAATTTTGTTTAAAGAATCATTTTTTTTAAATATCTGAATATATTCACAAGTATATAAAAAAACATAATTTTTATTTCAGTATTTTGTTTCACTCCTCAAAAACTGATATTCTCATGTCCATTAAAATCAAACCAAACAAAATTGGCATAAAAATTCCCTTATCTGCAAGTTTTGTTCCTAATACTGTAGGTTTCACATTATCCTGCTGTATCCCAAATTCAGCTCCATTTTCTTCCATAAACTGCCTATACTGATTCTGTTATTTATGTAACACTGTGTATTTTCTAATGGGCAGGGGCAAACTTTTGAGGAATTGTTGTTGCTACCAACCACAAATTTAAACCCTCCAGCAAGCAGTTATTTCTAAGGATACAATAGCACCACTTTCCCAATCCAGTGATCTTAGAACCAAGAAAAAATTTCCTTTTTGCAGAATGACAAAAATTGATACAAAATGAACTGACAGTATCTTACCTGATGATGCTTGTGTTTGAATATAACATCCTCCAATATTAGGACATTTTCTAAATAGTTTACAAATATTTTGAGGTAACGCAATTCCCGAATTGAACAAAACTTTTGAAACAACTTATTACTGCTACAAAGTACTTGTATATTACAAATTACCTGAAGATTATGAAGCTGGATTGTCCTGGTAGAGATTTTATTAAATGGCTCTGTCACCTTGCTTCTGACTCTACAACAGATATGAAGTATGGTACTTTATAATTCTATCAGACAATGGAAGTATTTTGCCAAATTGCAAAACATTACACTTCAATAAAATCTGAACAAAAGGTCATACAGTAGTGTCAAATAATAAATTGGATGCCTGGAAGATTTAAACTGGTCATTGATTATTTTGTTTTCAAAAAAAAAATATAAAATTTTATTTATATCTCATCACGAATATATGGTAAGTCTGTGATACTTGAGTGAATGTATATCCACATATGAAGGCTTTCAGTATCATTTCCTTCAATAACTAGACTGTTGTATTCTTTGTGTAATCTGCACAAATAGAACTTAGTGCCAAAAGTGATCATAAAAACATGTGGATAATAGTATGTCATGTGTGGCTGACATTCATGCATAACAAAGAACTTTATATAAAGCCTTCACACTCCAGTACACATGATTGGGTTATTCCTGGAATATTTTCATCTGCTTCCATATTAGACACAAGTGTATACAATATGGAGGTCAATTAGTGTAGAGAACTATGTAGCAGACAGAAAATATCAACAAGAACTTTGCATAAAACTGTAGTTAAACCATCTGGAATTGCGCAATGGCTTGATTTTCCCCCTACCCTGGGGTGCCATGTTGTTGACTAATTTTATCACAATGGTTTATCAGAAAACAGACCTAGAAGTGGCCAGCCTTGTTCACATTCCCAGTGAGATTCATGCCAGTTTCTTCACGTTGTTAAGGATGTCAGACATGTTTTGGATTTTACTGTCATTTTTAATTAGAATATAGAAAGGTCTGTTTTTAAAAAAAAAAGCTGTCAAAAGAAAATTGTATAAGAAAGACTATCATTGGCAAGTAGTTACAAAGAAAATACAGATAAGGAATTGTAAGCTGTATCCTACTGTGAAAAATTACTGGATGAAAATCATGATGAATGTAAGGTCAGCTGGAAAGGCTTAAAAAAAATCTGAATGGGCACCGCAATGTCTCGACATTCCACACAGACAGACATTAACTTTGGGGATATTGGGTGGCATAACCTATCATGGAATTGGAACAATATGGATTGTAAATGAGAACATAAATGCCACCAAATAATTAGAAATAACTAAGAACAATGTTTGGCCTGTAATAGCAATATATTTTCCAGTATGAAAATGTAATTGTGTATGGGATTGGTATAGTCCAAAAATATAAGCACCCAAATCACGTCGCACATGCTCTTCTGGGTGCACATGACCTAAATTCAATCAATCAATCAACCAAAATCATTGAATGTGTTTTTGTAAGCAAGCATGGACTTAATCATAATAGAAAGTATTTGGTACTAATCAAAGTGAAAAAATGTTGTTCAGAAAATCAGAGACAATATATTACAGCATAATTATCTTCAGAACTATTATCATTCCATATAATATAGGATATGGTTTTCTTAGGGCAAAGGGAAACATCACTAAATATTAACATAGGACCAACATTACCACCAACAACTACTTATTCACAACTTACAATAATTTTATTACTTTCACTTCTGGCACCAAGCTAAAACAACTTATTATGGCAATTGTATCACTGAAATCCATCTAAACAAACAGTTTTATACATTTGCTTGCAGACAGAAATGCATATGTGACTTCATTCAAACAAAGATATTAGGATAGTAGGATTAGTCATGTTTGGACAATATAGGTATCGTTTTATGGCAATAGTTTGCAGGTATTGTAAACACACCATCTTTATTTTCCAAGATAAACTGCCTGATGCACTCTGCACAGAAAATAAAAATAGATGAGAGAATTATTCACACTATTTGTCGACAGAAACATGAGAATGTTACTTGGTTCACAACAGGGGAAAAGTTATAGAAGGGTTTTGAGTGGATGGGTGGTGTTCTGTAGAACCCATTTGTCACTGAAAATTCTAAATTTTTCAAAAACACACAAATTAGGCCACTTTAAGCAAAAGGAACTACTCACTATTCAAAATCCCCAAATAAAACATAAGCTTGATCTTATATCCATGTGTAATGTTGTTGCCGTTCGAAATAGGCTTCAGCCTAGCCAGTGCAGTTGTTGTCTGCGCAATCCTGGAAAGAACCTCAGGTTTGGAACTTTCATCAGAGGTTATAGCACCTAGATATTTGAAGCTTGTTACTGTGACCAGTCTTTCACTGATCTCCATCCTATACCTTAGTGATGCTTGGTTGAGATTGTTCACTAAGGTTTCCAGTTCTTGTTTAGGGGCCCTGAGTGGCCGAGTGGCCTAAAGCGCTCACCATTACGGATCACTGCCATCTCACCTCTGTCTGCATGGGTTCGAGTCTCGGATTCAGCCAATGTGGGTGTGTGAGAAAGCTTGCCAGTAGCTTCTCGAGGGTCAGTGGTTCTTTCCGGGGACTTCCCGGTTTCTTCCTCCACCATTAATACTGTCCGCCATGTATAGCCTATCGTGTGCTGAAAAATGGCGTTAAACCGTACAACAACAACAATAACAACAATTGTTTATCTCCTGCTATGCCATCAATATCATTAGCAGACTGGTGAATGTTCTGCCTCTAAACACTCAAGGTCTTCCAAGGCAGTTTACATGATTCTTTCCATGTGCATGTTGACGAGAGTGGGTGAAAGAAGGCACCCCTGTCTGACTCTGACTGTGATTCTGAACCAATCTCCTGTGTTGCCACTGATGAGAACTACACTGGTCATTTTGTCATACAGGTTTTCTATGGTGCCCGATTAGTATGCATTTATGTTGTATAACTGCATGGTGGCCCACAGGGCTGCATGTCATACCCTGTCAAAAGCCTTCTTGAAGTCAATGAAGACATGATAGAGGTTATGCTGATGTTGCAGATACTTTTAACCAAGGATTCTATGACTGAAGATCTGTTCTATAGTGCTATGTTGTACTGTGAAACCTTCCTGTTCTTCAGCAATGATGTGCTCTGCTTGAGGTTTCATTCTGAGGATGAAATTAAGCATAACATTACATGGGTGACAGATGAGGCTAACTGTTCGGTAGTTCTGACACAGCTGCAGATTCCCTTTCTTACGAAGTGTGATAATCAGAGACTGGGGTCCATGGAGAGGTCCCTTCTCCTGTTTGCCATATTTTGTTGCAGATTGTTGTGAGGACACCTATCATGGAGGTTCCTCCTGCTTGAACATGTTCTGATGGTATACCGTCTACCCCAGCTGACTTCCCTTTTTTTAGTGCCTCTACTTCTTTCCTGAGTATCAGGTGGTCAGCCTCTGTTGTGGTCAGTGGGAAGTTTAGCACAGGTCTCCAGATGTCTCCTGGTTGTAAAGCTCTGATTCCATCCATCTGTTATGAATCTCTTTATCTTCTGTGAAACTCTTACCAGCCTTGTCCTGGATTGTGGTAGATCTCCTGTTTCTCTGTTGTTTGGTCTTTACCAAACCGGTATGCCCTTTTACTGTTATTCTGTCTCAGGCTTTTCTCTACTTCCTTATACTGGTCCCTTGCTTTCTTTAAGCTCTTCTTAATCCTGAAATTAATCTCCCTATAATTTTCTGCTCCTTCATGGTCTTCTTGCTTCCATCTCAGTTTTCTCCTCAAATCAGAGCGGTCAAGGATATCTGCTGTGACCCAGGGCTTTTTTATCCTATGATGCTTGCCAAGGACCTTGCTGGCTGTGCCTATTATTACAATGTTGAAGGTGGTGCTCAAAGAGTCTAGATTTTTTTTTCAGCAGCCAGAATTGTGAGTGGTGCAAATTTACCACCTACTGATACTTCAAATGCTTATGACATGCTAGGGTCTTTAAGTTTTTCAAGCTCAAACTTGACCCTTAGTTGTCTTGGCATCTTGGCCTTCTGCAAATGAAGTTTGATAGTCATCATCAGTAAATCATGATTGTTTTCTATGTCAGCTCCTGGGATGCTATGTGTTCTGGCAATGTTAAAGCTAAACCTGAAGTGCTTCCTCACCAAAATGTAGTAAATCTGGTTGTGATGTTTTCTGTCTGGAATGTGCCAAGTCCATCTTCTAAATAGTTTGTGGGGGAACAAGAGTGATAGTTTGCACTAGGTTATTGAAGGTGACATAGTCCAGGAGCTAGAGTCTTCTCTCATTAGTCTGTGCTTTACAGTATGGACCACAGACTTCTTACCCTTCTGTCTGTGCATCATCACCTACCTTGGCATTCCAGTCTCTTTGAATAACGAACATCTTTCTTGGATGTCTGGTTAATGAGAGTTTGAAGCTGGTTTTAGAACTCATCCACTTCCTCATCATCATGTTTAGATTTTGGGGCATAAACTTCAATGATGGTGATGTTGAAGGGAGATACCCTAAAGCAGATGGTAATCATCCTGTTAGACACTGGTCAACAACCCATGACTGCACTTACAATGTCCTTATGTACCATAAATCTGACTCCCATGCTCTTGTTTGTCTTCATGCCCACTGAAGTAAATCCTGTGTCCTTCATCTGTTGATCTCTCTTGAAAGCCATCCTAAGATAAAAGAAAGCAAAAATGGCACCAAGAGCTACCTTGTTTGATGCTCAGCATTAAGAACTTGCTTGGACTTGACAGGCAGTGGGCAAGATAAAACTTGCAAAGGAAGATTTAAAATACTCCCGTCTCCACTAGTCTTCCCACCTATGACAGCAATAGGGTGGTGGTAATATAACATCATAAGGCAGAAGTCTTCCAAATTGAAGTCAACATCCAGGGTGGAAGGGTTCCAAGATGAACTCAGTGGCAACATGTTCAAAACCAGGGTGAGCCATACAGTAATATGGATACTGACTGTGGTCAACATCGTGTACATCAATGAGCTCCAACAGTTTGAAACTGTCCATTATATGTCAGGGATCATGAAATGACAATAGATATAGCCCTCATACCAAATCAGTCACAGCTCCAGTTACCAATGAGTGTGCCATCACTGGACACAAGGATGGAGGTATTGAGTATGTTACTGGTGCAACTGCTATCAAAGTAGAGGCATGAGATAACATCTATATTGGAACATGTAATGTCAGGAAATAAAGAGCAGCAGGGAAATTTGAGGACATAACCCATGAGATGGAAAGATACCAATGGCACATCCTGTGTGTATGTAGTAGTGTTTTATGGCACCTTAGGGAAGACACCAATGGCACATCCTGTGTGTATGTAGTAGTGCTTTATGGTACCTTAGGGAAGATACCAATGGCACATCATGTGTGTAGGTAGTAGTGTTTTATGGCACCTTAGGGAAGACACCAATGGCACATCCAGTGTGTAGGTAGTAGTGTTTTATGGCACCTTAGGGAAGACACCAATGGCACATCCTGTGTGTATGTAGTAGTGTTTAATGGCACCTTAGGGAAGATACCAATGGCACATCCTGTGTGTATGTAGTAGTGTTTTATGGCACCTTAGGGAAGATACCAATGGCACATCCTGTGTGTATGTAGTAGTGCTTTATGGTACCTTAGGGAAGATACCAATGGCACATCATGTGTGTAGGTAGTAGTGTTTTATGGCACCTTAGGGAAGACACCAATGGCACATCCAGTGTGTAGGTAGTAGTGTTTTATGGCACCTTAGGGAAGACACCAATGGCACATCCTGTGTGTATGTAGTAGTGTTTAATGGCACCTTAGGGAAGATACCAATGGCACATCCTGTGTGTATGTAGTAGTGTTTTATGGCACCTTAGGGAAGATACCAATGGCACATCCTGTGTGTATGTAGTAGTGTTTTATGGCACCTTAGGGAAGACACCAATGGCACATCATGTGTGTATGTAGTAGTGTTTTATGGCACCTTAGCACAAAAGTTTCTCTGGTGGTACATCGTCATACAGTTTCTTTGAGCAGTCCACAACAAAATACCAATGTCTCACTGGGTGGAAATTTATATATTTTATAAAAATGTGCTCCATTGAGGTTCACCCTTCAGGAGGTACAACACCACCTCATCTATCTGACTTGTTCTATGCAAGGGACACCATTATTAAAAAGGACAATTTGTCTGGTCTTTTGACTAGCTTACATAGGTTTACAGCATGCTACTGAAAAACTGAACCATCCAGTAACTTTATTCAGCAAACAACATCAGAGTGTAAACAATGATTGCAAAGATCATTTATATGAAGCTTCTAGCCATTTGCAGTCGCCAAAAACACCCAAAACAATTCTAATATTATTGGAAATAAATTTTTACTAAGTGATCCAGACAATTAAATGTTGACCCCTTTTCTAATTAAAGATGTTTTAATTTCCATCCATCCATCCATCCATACTGCAACAGGGCATAAAGACATGAAACAATAAAAAAGAATATTCTTTCCTATGACATCAAAGTAGCGGTACTATATAATGATTTGAAAACAAGATGCACTTATAACAATCTACAGTGTATAGTCATTCTTATGTAAAGTTTGACACTGAATGCCACATTTATTCCCACTTTAAAATTCAATGGACAGAGAGGAGCTTCTTTCTAGGATAGGATGGATATAGCACAGAAATACCTATGTATTCACAAACTAAATAAAAATGGTCAACCTATGTTAATAAAGCATAAATTATAGGTCATCATGATCTTCTTTGGTGTAAGGGTGTAGTACTAAATGATATACAGCAACTAACAAACTTTAAACACAAAATTTCAACAAATTGAATGAAGTAAAAAATATAGGTCGCAAAGACCTTCTTTTGCAAGAAGTGTCAAGAACTTATTAAGAGGCATCCAGTCACCAAGTCTCACTATTCTAAGACAAACAGTATGCATACAGCATGGTCATAAGCTAAATGCAAAATCATAAGTAAGAATACAACTAATGTACATTCACATACACATTTAGCCAAAACCAAAGTAAGTACAATAGCATTCATCTACTTTGTAAAGTTGAGCTAAAAATAGTATCAACAGATGCAAATTTGTACCCACCTGTCCATTGCTGCCAATAAAGACTGTATTCTTGTCTGCATCATTTGCAAGACACCTGAAATTTTCAACAATTCAACATGATTATGTTTCAGTCAGAATGCAGACAAAAAAATTTCAAAGTTCATGATTTTGAGTTGCCCTTAGGATAACTTCTTCCTGTTGCCAAAATTACATCTTAAATTTAACACCACTTAAAAAGTAATCAACATTCTTCATACCATGTGCAGACTATTCACATAAACTGCAACAAAATTTGTAGAAAATGAAAAAATCTAATAACTGTCATGACATCATTTACCTTTTCCCATAGACAATAATAAATAAATGCTACAAAAGTCTCCAAAGGAGATGGACTTTCTCTAACTGAAATAAATTTCAAGGAATTCAAGCAAAGTCTGTTTCTTCGCTCATTTTATCTTTTACAATTGTTAGTCTTCAAATCAATTCTTATATTTTTGAGAAACTCCAAGTTACCAAATATGGTAACAAAAATACTATCTAACATCTTTTACTTAACTGTTCACAAAATAAGTGCATTTCTATAACTCTTCATCATAGCCTTTGACCATAAATCTTATCTCATGGACGGAAGATCACTGATCTAATATCACAAGCTGTTTTAACCACTGACTTAGAAACCAATTTTTCAAGTAAAATGTTTCTTTGAGAATACTTACCCAATCATAATACCTTAAGAGAACTACTACTACCTCACAAATCCAGCAAACACAGATAACACTTTAAGCTAAAGAAGCTACAAGTTATCTGCCCATCTAGGTGGCAGCTGGGTGAAGTAATCTCCCCTTGATAATAAAGATAAGTAAATCTCAGTTACTACAGAAGCATAAGGCACACTCTCTATATGGATATACCTGCAGGGAGGCTGGGAGGGTGTATGTGTATTATAATTAGGTAAATATTCTCAGAGAAACATATTTTACTAGAAAAAAAAGTGGTTTCTTCTTTAATTATGTTACCAAATCATAATACCATGGAAGAATGGCTAAGAGGTGGAGGGAGATACACACCTGTACCTTGAAAAGACCTTCTCTGGTTCTCAATGGTATGTGAGACAGCTTCAAGATAGCCAGACTGGAAAAGATTTGATCTGTTGGGGAATTGCTACAAATGGGAAAATTTCCGTTCTGCAACTCCAGCAAAATCATGAAGCCACATCTGTGTGAAGCTGTCGAATAGTCTAGAAAGGTAACCTTTGCGCCACATGTAAAGGTTCTTCCAGACTGACTTGAGTCTTTTAGGATGAGATATCTCTCAAAAAAGCAGAAAAGTCTACATCCCATTGCATGGATAAAGAGAACAGGTTCACTCATATGGTGCTATCCTAACTTATGAGCTAATAAGTGGTTCAAATTCACTGGGATGGGTTCAGTCTGATTTGCAGGAGAGATAGCCCACTTTATTCAAGCTGAAAATGAATTATGTTGATCTATCATCCTTCCAAAACATGAGACATAATCTCCCTCGATGCAACAGCATGATATTCCTGAAATACCACTTCAGAGCTTGCACTGGGTCCTGTCAATGACCTTTAGATGAAGTGTCCATAACAGACAGGAATTATGAAAGTAATTCTGTTCTTGGTAATGAAAACTGGGTTTCATGAGAGATACTGACCCACCATGGTAGAACTGCAGATAGATGGGTCCACCAACAAGAATGTATTGCTGACTGCCAAAGTAGTGAGGAAGCAGGACTGACAGATAGGTGAACTAAGTAAGCTCTTGAGAGTGGTTCAAATGGTGTCTCATTCTGCCAGGTTAATACCATGATAGCTTTGGTTTGTATGATAATACAGTAAACCATTGATTGTGGAATGGTAGGTTTAATTGTGGTTGGTGCTAATTGTTTCTCATCAAAGAGTCAGAGGAAGTTAGCGCTTGAGGTATGGGTGAAAATATTGGTTAAAGTACCTTGTGCACTCCATTGAGATTATATTCCATTGCCTTTGTACACGTCTAAGGTGGATAGCCATCACACTTGTGGATGAGGTTGCTCCAGTCTTTCTCATTCGAGTGTAGTAATTAGGATTAGGAGACACTCAGATTTGCTGATTCCTGTATTCCCATCCAGATCAAGTTTTGTTTGAGCAGTGTATACATTCAGCCACTCCAATGTATAGAAATAGCATTGGTTATTCTGGCCTTTTGTTTCTAGGATTGGTGAGACAAATGTTAAGGTTTTGGCATTCCACCTTGCCACCAATAGGTCTATCATAGTAGAATCCCATCAAATGTCCACTGAACAAAAAATGAGGGATGAAGAGATAATTCCATTTGTATTATTTCCTTCTTGCAGAACCATGAGTCTGCCAATACATTAGCCAGCTAAGTAAATACTGAACTTAAGCACGGATTGTCAATGAAGACACCACTCTAGAAAATCCCAAACAAGAATACAAATATCTGAGTGCTTGTTCCACTCTGCTGTTTGAGAAAAGTCATCATAGTGAAGTTATCAGACAGAAAAATAACTCCATTCCCATGTAGGTTCTCCAGTCATGAATGAAAAACTCTCAAAATGGTTTCCATCTCAATGATGTTGATAAGTAAATAATGATCTCATGGGGCCAAGCTCCTATGTAGTCTGAAATGGTAGGAGACTTGCTCCCCCCACCCTCTGTGTTCACATCTGAAGCAATCGTGATTGCTGGTTGTGCTTGAAGTGGTATAGCCAATGTGAGTCCAAAGTGGCTTCCATGCCTTCAGGATGCAACCTCACCACTGCATAAATTTAATTCTCATTCATGTGGGACGCATTCTTTTTTAACTGAACACTGATTCCAGACCTAGTTGGCTGAATCTTGAAAGGATATGCATTCGGAGATGTTCTTGTTGACAAGGTGACTGAGAAGAAAGGAGTGATAACATGAGAAACCAAGTCTTGCTTCAAAATATAACTCACCTGCTGCTTGTAACTTGTGGTAGGTGAATTGCAGAACTTCTGGAAGCCATTTGAGTGGTTTGCTCTTGCTAGTCCATATTGATCATGTAGTCTCCACAATGGACAGAGTTAAGATTCGTTGCATTCCATCGCAAACCCAAGAGCATAAGAGAGATGATTAAATGCGCTTAGGTTGCAGACCAACTGATAAGTGCTGTATTGTAAAGAGAGTGCCTGTTTAGACTGTGCATCATTGACAGTAAGTTTTTATGAATGACAAGCTTGGCAGTGTTATGCAAGTCATGGAACTGGACAAGTTGATTTATGGCTGATACTGTATGATTGATTGTTTTCATTGCCTGTTGCGAACGTATTCAGATTTCCTGGAACTATGCACCCAAATATGGGATCATTGTGGTGCTCTACACTGGACAACCAATTATATATATATATATATATATATATATATATATTCTACAATAAGAGTACTTTCAACCATTAATTAATGATTAGAATATTTTATTTTATTTTACTTTTTTGACAGAATGCAACAGTCAGCTGGTGCTGGTTCTAAATCCAATTAGTTGGCACTAAATCTATAAATGATGATATGACAGTGCAATTGCTATTACCCTATCACCAGTCCTCTAGTTATTGGTTTATCTAGTCAATAGAATATCCTATCACCAGTCCTCTAGTTTTTGGTCTATTAAGTCATTGGAATGTCCTATCACCAGTCCTCTAGTTTTTGGTCTATTAAGTCAATGGAATGTCCTATCTCCAGTCCTCTAGTTTTTGGTCTATTAAGTCAATGGAATGTCCTATCACCAGTCCTCTAGTTATTGGTTTATCTAGTCAATGGAATGTCCTATCACCAGTCCTCTAGGTTTTGGTCTATTAAGTCAATGGAATGTCCTATCACCAGTCTTCTAGTTTTTGGTCTATTAAGTCAATGGAATGTCCTATCACCAGTACTCTAGTCACTGGTTTATCAAGTCAATGGAATGCCCAATCACCAGTCCTCTAGTTATTGGTTTATCTAGTCAATGGAATGTCCTATCACCAGTCCTCTAGTTATTGGTTTATCTAGTCAATGGAATGTCCTATCACCAGTCCTCTAGTTATTGGTTTATCTAGTCAATGGAATGTCCTATCACCAGTCCTCTAGTTATTGGTTTATCTAGTCAATGGAATGTTCAATCACCAGTCTCTACTTTTTGGTCTATTAAGTCATTGGAATGTCCTATCACCAGTCCTCTAGTTTTTGGTCTATTAAGTCACTGGAATGTCCTATCACCAGTCCTTTAGTTTTTGGTCTATTAAGTCGATGGAATGTCCTATCACCAGTCCTCTATTTATTGGTTTATCTAGTCAATGGAATGTCCTATTACCAGTCCTCTAGTTTTTGGTCTATTAAGTCAATGGAATGTCCTATCACCAGTCTTCTAGTTTTTGGTCTATTAAGTCAATGGAATGTCCTATCGCCAGTCCTCTAGTTTTTGGTATATTAAGTCAATGGAATGTCCTATCACCAGTCCTCTAGTTTTTGGTCTATTAAGTCAATGGAATGTCCTATCACCAGTCCTCTAGTTTTTGGTCTATTAAGTCAATGGAATGTCCTATCACCAGTCCTCTAGTTTTTGGTCTATTAAGTCAATGGAATGTCCTATCACCAGTCCTCTAGTTTCTGGTCTATTAAGTCAATGGAATGTCCTATCACCAGTCCTCTAGTTTTTGGTCTATTAAGTCAATGGAATGTCCTATCACCAGTCCTCTAGTTTTTGTATATTAAGTCAATGGAATGTCCTATCACCAGTCCTCTATTTATTGGTTTTTCTAGTCAATGGAATGTCCTATCACCAGTCCTCTAGTTTTTGGTCTATTAAATCAATGAAATGTCCTATCACCAGTCCTCTAGTTTTTGGTCTATTAAGTCAATGAAATGTCCTATCACCAGTCCTCTAGTTTCTGGTCTATTAAGTCAATGGAATGTCCTATCGCCAGCCCTCTAGTTTTTGGTCTATTAAGTCAATGGAATGTCCTATCACCAGTCCTCTAGTTTTTGGTCTATTAAGTCAATGGAATGTCCCATCACCAGTCCTCTAGTTTTTGGTATATTAAGTCAATGGAATGTCCTATCATCAGTCCTCTATTTATTGGTTTTTCTAGTCAATGGAATGTCCTATCACCAGTCCTCTAGTTTTTGGTCTATTAAATCAATGAAATGTCCTATCACCAGTCCTCTAGTTTTTGGTCTATTAAGTCAATGAAATGTCCTATCACCAGTCCTCTAGTTTCTGGTCTATTAAGTCAATGGAATGTCCTATCACCAGTCTTCTAGTTTCTGGTCTATTAAGTCAATGGAATGTCCTATCACCAGTCCTCTAGTTTCTGGTCTATTAAGTCAATGGAATGTCCTATGACCAATCCTCTTATTACCGGACCATTTTGTTTATGGAATGTCCAAAAACTACTAAAAGGCAGTGACATGACATTTCTAACTAATGAGTTATTGATTTAATGGGAAGTTTTTCCATGTTTCCACTGTCATTAAACTATTTAAAATCAGCTGTATTTTTAGACTTACCTTCTAAAGTTTCCACACCTGTTGCCTGTGATAGCAAATCTTCATGACGGCTGACAATCTGATTAAACAAAAAGTTGATAAATGTGGATAGTGAGCTAATAGCTTAAATTATCAAAATAATTTCCAAACCAAGTTATTGTATGATAAAGAAATGGCATTCAGTTAAGAACAAAGTATAGGAAACAATGTTAAATTTTCAGCAATTTTTTAAAAAATATTGCCTATTTTACCTTATTTTTTATGGCTATATGCAGGTACTGCCTAGACACTATTTCTTCATGCTTTTATTTCACCAAAGGACTTCTGGGTAATTTCCTTTTGTAAAAGCTTACTAAATGTTACAACAATTTCTGACTATGAAGGAAATAAATTTGCTTCAACTTTGTGCTCCTAAACAAACTGCAGAATATCTAATGAAACTGTTTGATAACAAAAACTTTTTTAGAAAATTTACAATATTTTATAAATCCATAAATACACTTCCTCGGCTCATATCTCACCTGTGAATGAATTTCTTTGTCCAACAAGGATATCCCCTCCGCTAGCTTTGATAACTGCTCTGAGATTGCTCTCCCTTGAATAGTTTTGTTTGCATGATTTTTAACATCAAAAGATTCCTCAAGGAACTTCTTGAAAGTATCTATATTTAAAAAAATAAAGCAAAAATTTTTCTAAGATTTTCTTCCATAAGTGGTTATATCATATGAAATTGAGAAATCAATAAAACAATTCTATATTATCACAAAAAAAGAAAATTTATAAAAAAAATTCCATAAACTTCATTATTTACACATAAAAAACAAAAATAAGAAAGTTAAAAGTACTTTATATGCCAGTCTGATAATTAAATAGTCATCGATGTAAATAATTAAAATTTTTGTGCAGAAACCACTTTCTTTTTTTAATCTGAGTGACCTTAACCTTTGATCTTCACATACCAAAAAATCAACAGCCTTGTTCCTTTACCCAATGTACAAACCATCCACAAAGTTTGATCCAGGCCTCTGATGCAGAAATAATGTTATTGTGCAGAAACCATTTTCTTCTTTTAATCACAGATACCCTGGCCTCTGATCATAAAGTCTAATAACCAAAGATGATGGAGAATTGGATTTATTATTGACAAACCCAATTTTCTCCCTTCAGTGAGTGACGTTATCATTTGACCCCCAAATTGATGGGGTTCATATTATTCCAAAATGCAAGTCATCCACTAATGTTGGTAGCCATGGACCTTGGAGAATTTAAGTTACTGTGTAGAAAGAAAACATTTTTCTTCTTCAGCCAGTGATCCTGACCTTTGACCTTTGCAAATGAAGTCAAAAGGGTTCTTCTTTACCCCATGTACATGCCATCCACAAAGTTTACTAACTGTATATGGTGGAGAACTTTAGTTATTACTGGAAAATACTTTATGATAGTGTTGTACTAGTCTTTTTCAAGTATCCTTATCTCTACTAGCCATAAGCCAACATTCCACTTTGTTCAACATCAACCACGGACATATGTTGCTGGCCAAAACAGTATCTGCAGCTTCCCATTTTGACTAGTTACAGCTGAAAAGAAACTGATGCAAAGTGATTCCTCATTACATATACCTAGAGAAATGGGGCCCCAGCTAGGCAAGTGGTCTACAGCCTTCACCTTTACAGATCACCAACATCTCACCTCCATCTGCATGGGTACAAGTCCCAGCATCTCACCTCTGTCTGCATGGGTACAAGTCCCAGGCTCGACCTGCATGGGCATGTGAGAAAGCTTGCCTGTAGTTTCCTGTAGGTTGTTGGGTTTTTCCAGGATTATTCTTCCTCCACTAGATATGCTGGCTGCCATATATAGCAGGGATCTTCCTGGGCTTCGCCAATGTCGCAAATTGCGATTTTTTTTTTTTATTGGCGACAAAAATATCCCATCTGGCGATTTTTTTTGCGACAGACTTTTTGGTTATTTAATTTGTACATACAATCATGGATTTTGACTGGATAAATTAAAAGGGAGAATGAAAGGAAGCCACAAACTTGACTAAGCAATGCATTGGAATCAATCTGTTACACAAACGATCCTTTGTTTGTATTGACAACCCCATCTTTACAGTGCATTGTTACATCATAATCTGCTTATGCTGACATCTGGGCTGTGATACTGTCAATCATGCTACCGAACTATACCTACAACTGACCGACTTCTGAAGACACGAATAGAACAGATACAATTAATTGAATGGCTAATCCTTCTGTTGTTGTTTTTTTTTTTACATATACCAATGCAATAGTTTTGCTGAACCTTCATAGAAAACTGATAACCTTTGAAGTACCGACTATTGCGTATAAATATGAAGCAAATGGAAAAAATCTCAATCACAATTATATCTGTTGCCAGTGCAGCATTTTACTCATTGATCTTTTCCTTTTGCCATCAATCCGTGTTATGGCTGCAGAGACTTAAACTCTGCAACAAGAAATAGCAAGAAAAAGAATAGTTTTGCATAATTAATAATAATTATTTATTTCTCAAAATACAGGAGTGAAAGAATCCCTGAATTGGGTGTGAATTTATGCTTATATATACGGTCCAATATTGCCAGGTGTTGACTCATGTAAGTTTCATTCGTGGGAATGGAGATCCTATTTTTCTTGTCGAGAAAATTTATACAGTATTCAGTGATCATTCTTGGGATTTAGGAAGCAATACGCTACAAGCTTTGTGAAGCTAGCCATAAGGGGGGGGGGCTGCCGAGAGACTACTGGTGTCACCTGTCAGCACTGTAGACTGTGAACGTGGATTCAGTAAGATGAACCTCATAAAAATTGACATCAGAAATAAACTCTGCATCTCATCTCTCGAGAATTTAATGAGAATCAGCATGTACAGATGTGAAAAATTAGACTTTGAAACTGCATTCAACAAGTTGGCAGCCCTAAGATCGCGACGGATCTTCATATAACACTTTGTAACATTTTGTTAATGCTTATTGTACTTAGAGTATTAACTAACCCATCTTTTGTAATTTTCATTGCCTGTTACATTAATAGACTAAATTAACACTTCAAAAAATGTACACTACTTGTTCTGGCGACACTTTTTGAAAATTGGCGACAAAATATTGAGGTTGGCGATTTTTTTGGTGACAGCTTTTTAAAAGCCAGGACCATCCCTGTATAGCCTTTCATGTGCTGAAAAATGGCATTAAACCTAAAACAGCAACAACAACCTAGAAAAACAGTTAGGACTAATCACAGAGGCTTTCATACAAAACATGTTACATGTTAATTTCTCCAATTTAAACTTTCATGAACATTTTTTTTTACCTCCATATAAGGCATGTTAACACAATAAAAGTCACCCTCTTGAAAATCTAATATGTCATGTAAGGCCTAAAAAGTTTATCCCTCTTTCCAATTTCCTGACCAACTCTGTTTTTGATGCAAATCATACAAATTTTTACTATCATAAAAATTGTCTGGATTTTCTGAATGTTGTGATCAGTCATTACTGGGTTGCAGTACTAGACATCAAATCATTAAAACACATCATTTTTACAAAAACAACATAAACCAGAAAGCATGATTCAGTTATGGCTACTTTGCACATTTTTCGCTAATAGTTACTGGCTTCAGATCTACAGCAAGCTATATCTGACAAATGCAAATTATTTATGTAATTATAATTACAATGTCTCTCTAACCATGCAGATATCCTTCACCTCCAGTAAATGTAGGGGGTTAAAGGATATGGATCTGTGCCATAATGGGAGGGATTGGTGGTTAGCTCTAAGAAGAATGGCTCTAAAAATATCACACAGAGCCACTCTACCCTCTATTTCACCACAAATCCTTTCCATTATGGCCCTTACAGATCACTGCCATCTCACCTCTGTCTGCGTGGGTTCAAGTCTAGGATTCGGCCAATGTGGGTATGTGAGAAAGCTTGCCAGTAGCTTCTCAAGGGTCGGTGGTTCATCCCAGGGTTTTCCCGGGTTCTTCCTCCACCATTAATACTGGCCGCCATGCATAGCCTATTGTGTGCTGAAAAATGGCGTTAAACCCTACAACAACTACAACAACAACCATTATGGCCAAAATTCCTTTTGGAAAAATGTGCAGGGGTGAGGTTATTTCCAAAGGACTAACAATTTTTTTATTAACCTCGAAGATTGAAATACACACATATTATATTTTTTGTCAAAATGGACTCCATGACTGTTAAATTACCTTTGCTTCTATGGACGCAAATTCTTCATCCTATATTAGAATTTGTTAACAGCTGTTTTGGCTAGGTATATATGCCAATGGTCAATGGGGAATTCAGTCAATTGCTGACCCTTGGCTTGTGAAGATGCATTATCCCTAGATATCAAAAGTTATAAGATTCTCCAGCACACTCAACTGATATATAGATTTATCATACTGGACAGAGTTCTCAATAGATGTGTACCCTCAAGTTTTAATGTTTGGAATTTAAATTTGAGCCGTTTCTGGTGCATGTAAATTCCAGCATGAATATTTTTATGATTCATATTGATTTAGGTTGGGGCATTAGTCTTAAGTCTCCAGCATATTTCCTACTGAGCATGCAGTGATAAATTTACCATGTGCACCAATTATCAACATTCGCCTGACTACTGTTTATAACTTATCGGACTATGTAAAGTCAATATAAACTGTACAGAGGTAAGAGGTCACTTCGGTGTAAATAACTGAATCAAAATTTGACTGTTTTGAAATTATCTTTGATGTTTATGATCGCCTGATGAAAAAGGAATCAGTTATGACTTAAATGGGTTAATTATTTCTATCAAACATCAGCATCTACTTCATTACCCACTAAATTATAATCAATTTACAAAATGGTGCAAAATATGCAGCTTGCAAAGCCGGTTGTCCGAGGAGGACGCTCTAACCACTAGGCCACTGGAGAGGTCTATATCAGACTCCTGTGGATTTACTTAGTCCTGAGTAAGTATACTTCTTTTATTTTTATATGGATTCTTCCAAAACTAATGAGAAAGCTAAATAATATATATATTTTTTATGCACAAATATATCACAACATTTAAAAAAATTAAAATGCTGATAATAAAATAAAAAGATGCCAAATACATCTTAAATTCGCAAAATAAACAGACTTTACCATCTTTCTCAAGTTGATAGAGTAAATTGGCATCCATATTGGCTGTGTCACCCGGCACGCTTCGGCTTTTATCCCTACATAACTGTCAGAGCAGACTACGGTACCACGTTGATCTTCTTAGTGGTTTAAAACCTTGCTTTTATTAATTATCGACAATAACCGTCTATACTAACATGATTCTGATCAAGCACCAGAGCATGCAGGCGCACAAATGCAAGTTCGCACAATAATAAATAATTGTGGGACTAATAAGTTCTTGTGTGTAAATTAGTGTAGTGGTCAAGTCCAATATTGATTACTTGACAGAAATGATTCCTTGCTTGTGCTTGAAACGGCATGCCAGTATGTTTTCGTTTTTTTTCCTTCTTTTGTTTTTATGGCTTCATCGAATCTTTGAAATAGTTTAACTTTAAGAGTATATTATGTACATTGGTAAGCAACAGGGGATGAATTTTTCATAATTTTAGAAATCAAAAAATGGAATGTTTTCTGTGAATTCAATTGTGCTGAATATAAAAAAAAATATTTCATTTTCACGATATATTTTTAGATAAGTTCTCAGGAAGCATTCAAACACATGCATGCACCGTCCACAATTTTTAATATTGGTCTTAGCTACTTTTGGCAAAATCTTTACTTCATGTTATTTCAAGCTGACATCTGCATATTTCTTACTTGTGGGTATAATAAATTGTGGGTGAACATTCAGCTATAAGAATAAATAGACTTTTCCTGTGTTCCAGGTACTTCGGAAGCCTTTCTATGCATTTTATCAACCCCACCCCACCCCGTTTGTATGAAAAACTCTATTTTTGGGTCATACACATGTTAAAATTATGCTGCTCTTAAAATTTAATATTTGTTTTTTCTCCATAATTTGTGTGTGCAGAATTCAAAATTGAACTCAACTTTATGATATTATTTCAAATAAATTCACAGCATGCATTCATACACATGTACCATCCACCATTTTAATATTGGTCTTTGGTCACGTTTTACAAAATCTTGACCTCATGGTTATTTCATGCTGAAGCTTGCATATTTATTACATCTGTTGGCCTAAGTGGCTAGAGCATCCACCTTGGTCGCAGGTTCAAACCACAGCCAGGTCATACCAGAGACTGATCAAAATGGTATTAACAGCTGCCTCACTTGGCGCTCAGCATTAAGAGGTTAGTGTTAGGACTGGTTGGCCTGGTGTCAGGATAATGTGACAATATGCTACATGTCCATGGCATGATGCTTCAGTGCTAAACATTACTATAAAGTGCCACACTGCAGACATTGTAGCAATATGACTGATTTTTTTAAAAAGTTACATTAAAAAACCAAAATCACACACAGATGCACACACGCAAATTTCTGGAAAACACATTGCCTTAGAAGCAATCACAGGGTAACTAGTCCATGTTAATCTTGCTGCTATAATATATGGTGTTTTAAGCAACCCGTGTCAGTTGTGCTTAAAGTTGGTGGTACGTACTGAAATCCTTTGCTAATTCCCCCATTGTCCATTGGATAATGGATAGTAAGTAAGCATTCTTTATGGGTAATGGGTGGATTATTTCTTTTAAAACAGCATATGGCCAGTTTTCTTTTTGAAAAGTAAATGCATTTTCACAGTACTCAATTATTTCCTTAAGCAACTGGTCCAACTGAGATTTTGGACTAGTCCCAGAGGTCAGGCAATCCAGTTTTTTTTACAGGCTTGCTGTGTCTCCCAATCAGTGTTCAGAATTTGGCAAAAAAGTCTTGCAGACGAAAAGAGCCTCAAGCAAAGGTAAATTACAGCCCCACCAAGGGAGCTCCTATCATAAAAGTGACAAAAAACGTTACATCATACAAAATAGATGGAATATATAACAGAATGTTTGGAATGCAGTTTTCAGTGCATTGTTGTGAAACCTAGCACCAGTACACATCATGGTCAACACAAGATGTGAATGTTGACCAGTCAATGTTTTCAGAAAAGTTATGCAGTGTTTTTTAAAAAAAACTATAAATGAGGGTCTAATTTAGAATGAAACAGTTTTGGGGAAATATACACCCATGCAATTGCAAAATTAGGAAGGGTTCTAAATACATGTATATAAGAAATTTTATGAAGAGATAAGGACAGGGCTTGAAAATATTATTTGCTGTTTTCATCCATTCATTTGATTTTCATGGTGCCCTTTGTTTTATGAATTGGCTTGATTCCTGCAGTCACACTTCCTAGAATGGACCCAGATAGACAGATCTCCATGATAAGGGTGTGAATTCTACAGTCACACAAGTGAAACCACTTTAATCTTAGACTCAATTTATATGAATGTCCCAAATATAAATAACAACTATTGAAAATACATTCCTTCCTATGATTCTTAGAACAATTTTGTTAATCCTGGCTCCTTCTTAATTGGGGTCAAAGAGGTGGAAAGAAAGGTGATTGAAGTAATAGGGTTACACTATGTCTTTGGATAATTTCAATTTGAACTGTTTTTTCAGGTCCGTTTTGGTGAGATAACTACTAAGCGAATTATGTCAACATTAATTCCAACTTGAAACAGCAGTTTGTGTTGGTTGATTCAGCAGCATGATCCATCCTTAGTCAGTATGATGGAAAATGACCAAGGAGATGATAGGAACTATATTTATAAGAAACCACTGGATTTGTTTGAGGAGAAGAAATTTGTCAAAATGTGTGCACCCATGGTCCGCTACTCGAAGTAAGATATGAGAACAGTTTCTATTCCAGAGTGTCACTATTTAGTAATAAATGCTGTCAAGCAAGCCAATTAAGAAATAAAATTACAGACTTAATTTTTAGCTCAGGTGGTCATAGAGCAAAATAGCTTATGGGATGGTCTGTTGTCTTTCATCTGATGTCTGTCCATTCATTTCCATAAGTTTGTTATTTCTACTCATCCTAAACTACTTGGATGATTGTCATGAAACTTTGCACAAATATTCATTCCAAGGTCTAATTGGTCCTTAATGACAATGTGCTGCTTAGACATCCAATATGGGTACCACAGCAGCCATGTTGAAAATCTTCCTGTCATTGGTACTCCTAAATGTATGGTCATATCAGCATGGGTTTTTTGCTGAAAGTAGTATTTTGCTGAGATATTGATCAGTTTCATACCCATTCCCTATATCAAGGGTAGATCACTCTGCCCAACTGCCACTTAGATGGGCAGATAACTTTTAGCTCTTCTATTTTTTAGCATAGCTAAAAGTGTTGTCTGGGAGGGTTGGATTTGTGAGATAGTAGTTCTTTTAAGGTAATATGAATGGGTAATTATTCATGAAGAAACATATTCACGAAGAAACTAATTTCTGCAGCATGACAATATTGAAGTACATTGGATTTCAGTTAAATTGGGGCTTTATGATGTTCAGACCTTCAGTGAACTTGATTCCATTGCTCCACATTATTTATAGGAGTTTTGCCCAGGATTATCTGATATCCTGGCTTTAGTTTCTGTAACTTAACTTCACTGTTATTTATTGCATTTGAACCAAATGTGGTATGGAACTTGATATTGATGCAACTGTCAATAAACATGATTTCCAGCACGTCATTTACAAGAGTTATTCCCCCTGATTGCCTTGCTCAAGACTGATTTCCACAGCATAAATTTACCAAGGTTGTTGCTTTCAGCCAGATTGGAAATGGGGATTTATTTGGATGATTGATTGAACAAGTTCTATTGTCAGCATTCCATGGCACTTCAGGAGTAATCCCTTAGATTCATGGCCTCCTGACTTGGTTTCTGCAGCTCTGCTTTGCCCAGGGTTGTTTGATTTCAACCCAAGGACTATAATGAATAATAGTAATTTTCAACCACCACTTGAACTTGAATTTTCTTCACATGATGTTCATTACATATATGTAGATGCATTATTTCATTTCTGACATATGTTTTGTGTTCTCTTTCTGGTTGCCATGGAAACAGCATGTTGAAAATAATGAAAAGAGTAACTTTAAAATTCTCCAACTTTTGCACATGTTTTTCATATCAGTGCAAAATGAGGTTCAACAGTGATAGTAACTCAGTTGGTAAAATGACTGCCAGGCACAATGGAGAATATGGTTTGATACCCATATTGGCAGCAATTTTAAAACTTTGTAAATTTTAAAAATTTGCATCTGTTTAATTTCATGGATACTTAAAGACAGCTTTAATTTTTCAATGAAAATGATCTAGAAGAGTTGGTACCCTGAATGACCATTTCACAACATGGTCCTGCTGATAATTTCTGTGACTGATATTTTTTTTGGTGTATTTTTAGGATGCCCTTCAGGATGTTGGTGAGAAAGTATGACTGTGACTTGGCATTCACTCCAATGATAATTGCCAATTCCTTCATACAGTCTTTGAAAGCAAGGGATAGTGAATTTACAACTTGTCGAGGTATATCATCATTTATCAGTCTTCATCTGCTTCATATCAACCAATTATATTTGTTGAACACTTGGATTTATTCATTTTAATAATTATCCCCGGGTTTTTTCTTCTTCTCATTTATTTATTTAATTATTTATTTATTTATTTGATTTATAGCAGACACTTGTCAATGGCTGCTGGCTGCAGCATTGACATTGTCAACAGTTTTTGGGGTTTTCTTAAAAATTTTGGTTACAGTTTTTTTTCTTCATTTGAGTGTGGGCCCAACATGGAATACCTGGCTGTCATATTTCACTCTTTCTTTTTTTCAGAATGTATTAAGCTCCCAATTACACAGAGTTTTTGACTATTGCGGTAAAACCTGTCTTGAAAGACAGTGAGAGATGACCTGTCCTGAGGCAAAAGCTTCTCAGTGCAAAGATTTTTTGATTACAAAGTGTCATGACCTGTTATGAGAGACCATCTATCTTTACAGACCATTATTTTTTTAGCAGAAGAGATTGTCTTTCAAGACAGGTTCTACTGTGTTAGTAAAAATTTATATGTGAAGCAAAATGCAAACTTTGTAACACTTGCCTATTAAGAACAGTTAAGAGATGGGAGAATTATGTGAATGATTGTTGAAATATTTTTTAAATACAGATGCATTTTAGCATTTACAACAAAGCACTATTGCATAATGCAGTGCAGATTGACTTTAGCGACAAAATTTATTGTCCTCTGCCCATGAAAGTCATCTTTTATATTGTCCATATGGTGTCCATCATCAGCAAAAGCTATTTTCAGCTTTTCATTAACTATCAGACCAATTTCATCCTAACTTGGCATAGAACAGTAGAACACCCTGGCACTTATATTAATGATGCTGATCCACCATCAAATATGTCTGTCATTGCTAAAAGTAGAAAAGCCTCTAAACTGCTTCTTCTCTAAAAAAAATGGGACAAAATTTGACCAAATTGGACAGAAAGCATATTGGCATGAAAACCTTTCAATTTATATTAAAATTGTTGATCTGCCTCAAATTACTTAACCTTTAAAAGATTCCAAAATCACTGAATAAAATTTGACCAGACCTGGCAGAGAGCATCCTGGCTTGAGGACATTTAGAGTTTGCACAAATGATACAGATCTGCAATAAATATAGTAACCTTTAGTATAACTAGAAAAACCTTTATACAACTTTTCACCTGAACCAAAAGAATTTGAGTGTGTGTGTCTGTGTGTGATTAGGATTTTTAACGTAGCTTTAACAGTTTTTCAGTCATCGCTACGATGTCTGCAGTGTGGCAGTTTATAGTATGTCTAGCACTGGGGCATCATGCCACAGACACGTAGCATGATGTCCCACCCAGCCACATTATCCTGATACCAGGCCAACCAGGCCTAACACTAAGCGAGGCAGCTGTTAGTACCATTTTTTGTAAGTCTTTGGTATGACTCGGCCAGGGTTCAAACCCACGACCTCCTGCATCCGAGGCAGATGCTCTAACCACTAGGCCACCGGAGCGGTCTGAAAGAATTTGACAAAACTGGAGAGAAATCATCCCAAGATTTTTCATGTTTATACACATGGCTGTCATCTGCCATCAGATATGGCTGCTGTTACTGTAACTAGAGGGGCCCCGAGTGGCCGAGTGGTCTAAAGCGCTGTCCGTTACGGATCACTGCCATCTCACCTCTGTCTGCGTGGGTTCGAGTCTCGGATTCAGCCAATGTCGGTATGTGAGAAAGCTTGCCAGTAGCTTCTCGTGGGTCAGTGGTTCTTTCCGGGGTTTTCCCGGGTTCTTCCTCCACCATTAATACTGGCTGCCATGTATAGCCTATCGTGTGCTGAAAAATGGCGTTAAACCCTACAACAACAACAACTACTATAACTAGAAAACCCTAAGCAGCTGTAAAATTACCACTTAACAGAATTTGACTAAATTTACGACTGATACAATGCATTCTGGCAATTGTGGCCTTTCAGCATTTGCTATCAGATGTGGAAGAAGATACAAAATCTAGAGAAACCTTGAAATAGTTGTTTTCACAACGTGAAGTCAACAGCACTGGAGATATTTCAACAGAAAGTTTTAAGTGCTGACCCACATTATTTTGGTCAACTATTCTTGCAGTTGGTTATTTGGCAGATATCAGCTGGGTAAGCAATCTCATATCCACTTGTGCCTCTTTTTCCCTTTTTTTAATAAAAGTTGTCAATTTCTTTAGTTACTTTTGAAGGATCAGTGTTCTCTACAGAGCTTAAAACCAGAAGTCACTATGTAGATGTTTTTAAAACAAAAGGTTTCATAAATGCAGAAGTTTTGCACCAAATAATTGTGGATGAGCAGCTGTTCTCTGTAGTGCCCTAAGTTTAATGAAAAGCTAAAATGACATTTAGACTATAATGTTATGAATGTTTTGTAAAGAAATTTTACAGTTGGATAGAGTATTCTCAGACTGTATTTTTATTGGAAAGTAACTATTATATTTGAGTATGAGGAAATAGCACAAATTCTTCAGTTTTTGCAAATAATTGTAAAGGTATTAATATTTGTAAGAGGGCTAGTGAAAAAATGACAAGAGAATAATGTACCTTTTTATGCATCTTTTTTTCAGAGGACAGGCCCTTGATTGTACAGTTTGCAGCTAATAATTCCAAGGACTTTGCTGATGCAGCAGAAATAGTGACACCGTAAGCAGGGAAGCAGACTTATAAACTGCATTGTTATATACCCATCTTGTGACTTCCTAGACTGATACAAATTATGTGACATAATTCAATATTTTCTTCATATCACATGTTGCCAGTAGCTTCTCGTGGGTTGGTGGTTCTTCCCTCTGTTTTCTCTGGTTCTTCCTCCATCATTTCTACTGGCTGCCATGTATAGCCTTTCTTGTGCTGAAAAATGGTGTTAAACCCTACAACAACAACATATCACATGTTGTAATAGGTCTGTTATGATGTTACCATGAAAACTGCATCTAATCAAGAAAATGGGACAGCAGATAAAATCCATGGTGTTTAGAGGCATTCACAGTCACCATGTTGACACATGTACATACATGATACTATGCTTTTATGCTTGATTCAGTAATTTTGTAGAAATATCGGACTGCTCTGGTGCCCTAAGTGGTTAGAGTGATTGCCTCAAATGGGGTATGGAACCATGGCTGAGTCATACTAAAGACTTATAAAAATGTTAGTAGCTGCCTTGCCTGGCACTCGGCATTAAGAGGTTTGTGTTAGAACTGTTTGGCTTGGTGTCAGGATAATCTGACTGGGTGGAACATGATTGCATTAAAATTGTCAAAAATTGTGATTTCAAAATGAAAGCTGTGCATGTTGAACAAATTTGTACTGCCCTGTTGTTTGTTACGATAGACCCATTATCCCTCTTGTTAAACCACTTTAGTACCTTGCTTGCCACCACTGTGAAAGTCCATAGCGATCAATTATTTTAGTCTGGAAGATTTTCTTTATGACATTTAAGGTGTAAAACATTCAGCAGCTGTTTGGTTAAACTACATTAGTATAAAATTTTGGAATAACAATGAATATTTAGTTTAATTTCATTAAATTCACCTACATTACAGATGCTTTACATTATGGCATCATTGCATGTACATTTAAGATTTTAATATTTGCTGAATGAAGTACATCTTGGTTTTGAATGATAAGCACCACTACACTAAACTTCAGTAAGGTTTCAAATATACAATAAAGAAATCTCAAAGATAATTTTTTTTAAATGATTGCAGAAATAACACAGTGGAAGTTTACTTTGTTGTAAGTGACCTTAAATAAATACATGCTTACTCATCTATGGTAATCACACTAATATTATGTAGTAAATGGGGATAACAGGATTAAAGGGGTGCCCCTTCTGATAAAATTCCCTCTTTACCCAACCCATTTTCATGTTTTAAACAGTTAAATGGCCTGTGTCTGTTGTAAAACAAAGATAAATCCCCCCCAAATATTATAAACTGCTATGATTGTTTTTATACCATTTATTTTGTAGGTGCATATTTTCTAATTCTAAACATAACTAAGATAAAGGTGAATAAAGACCAAATTCAAAGGCTGCTTATAGTTTACTGGGAGACTTGTATTATAGTGTACAGTACTTACACAGGGCATATTGTGCTTTGTTGTTACTTTTATGCATGTTTTCCCTAAAACAAAATATCTGATGCAGATTTTTTACTAAATCTCATTCTTCCAGATAAAATTTTAGCTATATGGTCATTGCTGTTTTATTTACTTTGTTTAATATGCTCAAGATTGACCTTTTTTTATACATAATCGATCCCACAATGTGATGTAATCTGCATGAAAAGACATGTTTACTATATATATATATATATATATATATATATATATATATATATATATATATATATATATATATAAATAAATAACCAGCATATATTCATAAAACTCATTAAAAAATGACCTTAACATAGGTTAGAAGTCTGAATATGCATCAACTAGATCAACACTGTGCCATTTTAGTTATGTGTTTTCATTCCACTTTTGATTTAGGCATGCTAGATGTTCTCCTTTTAGCTCATTTTTTGAACTAGTGATGTATATGTACCTTTTGATATTCTCAATTTTTCACTTTCAGATATTTGAAAATCTTATTATTGGTTAAAAAAAATATCAGATGGTTCCAACACTAAGTAGTTAAAAGAAATGTTCTTATCTTGAATTCCTGGAAATTCTGTTTGCTCTGGGGGCCCCGAGTGGTCTAAAGCGCTTACCGTTACGGATCACTGCCATCTCACCTCTGTCTGCGTGAGTTCAAGTCTCAGCCTCGGCTAACGTTGGTACGTGAGAAAGCCTTCCAGTAGCTTCTCATGGGTCAGTAGTTCTTCCCAGGGTTCTTCCTCCACCAATTATACTGGCCGCCATGTAAAGCCTTTCTTGTGCTGAAAAATGGCATTTAACCCTATAACAACAATAACAACTATTTGCTCTGTAGAGTGCAAGTCCCTTTTATGCTACCATGGAAACAAAGTAGCATGAGTAATAAATAAATTTTGTGTGCTGGACCATTGATACATTAAGTGGGAGTGTTAAGTTGTGGTGGGATACATCTTAATGACTCTTGTTTATATTGACAGGTACTCAGATGGTGTAGATCTAAACTGTGGATGTCCGCAAGGGTAATTAAATATATGTTAAATTCAAGGGTAATTAAATATGTTAAATTCAAGGGTAATTAAATATTTGTTAAATTCAAGGGTAATTAAATATGTTAAATTCAAGGGTAATTAAATATGTTAAATTCAAGGGTAATTGAATATATGTTAAATTCAAGGGTAATTAAATATGTTAAATTCAAGGGTAATTAAATATATGTTAAATTCAAGGGTAATTAAATATATGTTAAATTCAAGAATAATTAAATATGTTAAATTCAAGGGTAATTAAATGTTAAATTCAAGGGTAATTAAATATATGTTAAATTCAAGGGTAATTAAATATATGTTAAATTCAAGGATAATTAAATATGTTAAATTCAAGGATAATTAAATATGTTAAATTCAAGGGTAATTAAATGTATGTTAAATTCAAAGATAATTAAATATGTTAAATTCAAGGGTAATTAAATATGTTAAATTCAAGGATAATTAAATATGTTAAATTCAGGGATAATTAAATATATGTTAAATTCAAGAAGTTAATAGAAATGATTAATAATTGTATACACTTGACTAATGACACAATGATATTGACATTTGAACATGATACATTTGACCATATTTCAAAATAATATTTCATCTATTACTGTCATGTATCAGCTTGGTATTTATGAACATATAGCACTATTATATATAACAGCATTGTATTTACAAATATCTAACCCTATCATGTAACAACCTGGTATTATGAGCATAAGTTTTATTTTATTTCATCCAGTGATCCAAATCTGAGGTATACATTTCATGAACTAGTATTGAAATAATTTTCCATTGTTTGTAAAATCTCTACAGTAAGACCCTTTGACAGAATATTTGTATTTTCTTGAAATGGGATCTTGGATGGTACCAGCTGGAATGTAGTAACTGCTAGTAGTTGTTGGGTTTACTAGCACATAAACACATGGCTGGCTATATGGTGCAGTTTGAAGTAAAGCTCTAAAATATGAATATAAAGAATTGCATAAACAACATAAGGGAAGATAAGCATGATGTATGAATGATAAAAGTTCACATTTAAAGAAGTGATAACTATAAATGGTAGATAAAATCAAAGGTAGAACATGTAAATTCCATAAGCCTAATTTTATAGAAGCCTAATTCCCTGATCAAAGCCAAGATTGTCTCTGCTGGCACATCATAAAGTTTTGTTTCTCCTTCAGGTTAATTCCCAATCACGTTAACATTAAAGATATTAGCTTATTACCTTCCAAATCTAGCCCTCCAAAAAGATGAAAAACATCTTTTCTAGCTCATATAGACAAAGGGCAATAACCCTTGCCAAGTACTTCCCCTTGATGCTGGGTTCTGAGACTAGTTTTAAGGTTTCACTGTTGATCAGCCAACATTGTGCAGTGACCTCCATTCAATATACTCATGAATTTTAACCATGTATTATCAGATTTGAAGAATTTACGTATGGTAATGTATTTACCACAGGTTACTTGCATGTTTTTTCCTTGTCACCAATAACGATGCAGACTTTTGTGTTTTTGACCAGTTGCTTCAACAGAGTATTGGTGTTGCATGTTGTACTTCACATTAGTCCTGCTCTGTATGTGTTCTTGTTCACTCTAGTAATTCCAGGTGACAGATAACACATTTTTACACTTAGTTTATTAATCTTCGTTGCACTTGTTTTTGGAACAAAAAAATTGTGACTGAATGTTCCAAATGCAAGACAAGGATAGGCAGGACTCATGCCTCGCTTTCACTGAGTGCACCTCTTCACTTGCATGCAATGACTTTATTTGAAGATATGTGGTCTGCTATTCTATGCAAAACATCCAAAAAGTCCAGGATCAAACACTCGTATGTCATGAGTATTCATCCTAGAATGTCGTCAGCCATGATTACCTTAGTGGAAGAGGCCCAATTGACTTAGCAACCCAACCACCCACAGACAGATGTCCAGTGGGCGCCAGACTCCTGCACATCTGTTCAGGATTGTGTGCTCTGTTAATCACTAGTATTGATGAAAGGAATTTAGAACTTGTGCTCTACTGCTTTCTGACAACTTTAGTCATGCATTTACATGGTTTATACATGGTACGTTTTGTCACAAGATAGTAAGTTTGTCAAATACTGCATACAGAAAATTCTAATGGAATGGCATACTTAAAATGTGTTGGGTTAATTACATTCTGAATATACCTCCCCATTTGTTTGTACCCCCAAACTGATTTAAAACACGAAAAGCATATATGAGATAAAAAGATGCCCAGAACTTAGTCCTTTCACTGATTTATAATTTCAAACCTGATTATGACAGTGGGGGACCTAACACCATTATTATGTGCACATTTCATACCAAAGGGAAGTTTTCATTGTTAAAGATGATCTTGCTCGCCGGTCATTGCCAGTCCCTGGATAAGTCCACATTCAGTGAAGGGGTGGATGCATAACTACACATGTATGTACACAGAAGGTATATACTGCATCATCTTCACAACTACACATGTATGTACATATAAGGTATATACTGCATTGTCTACTTCTGATATTTACAGTGTCGAATCAAGCAAAGGAAAAGAATGATAACTAATAATTTGCCCTTCACATCGATTTAGCAAGCGGTGTAATTTCTTTGTAATGTGTGCAAAAGGCTATAACTCTCAACCATATAGTAATTTACGAAATTATCTGTCAGTTACCAAATAGGATGAACTATATCACAGTGTTGCCCAAAGAAAAACTACTAGCCTCTGTGTGGACTCAGTATGGTGCTATACTAGTATGGAAAGTCCGTTGAGCATAAAATGTGCAGACGATGACCATGTTAGGGCCACCATGGTCACAGTCAGGTTAGAAATTATAAATCAGTTAATGACTAAGTTCTGTCCATCTCATTTATGCTTTTTGTTTTTTAAATTGGTGGGGGGGGGTACAACAAATGGGGGGGTATATTCAGAAAATATTTCTTTTTGTGAAGTTGATGTACATGATGTCTACACTTTTGAAGAATAAACAAAAGATTTGAAAAGAGGATTGTTAGGATCATTCATTGAATTTAAATTTGCTTCAGTATGTAACTTTAAGGCATTCACCATTAAATTTGTTTACTTCCATGAGAAGAGACAATAAGTCCATGATTATATACAATAATTACCACTTATTTTAAGTTTGCATTAACTGGCAAAACTTGCAACACATTTTAAAACTGATCTTATAGTTCATCATCAGTGGTCCTTATGGTATATTCCTTGTGTCTGGATCAAAATAGTTCAATACCGAAGTGGATATATATGGATATATGTCAATAAATATGCATAAGACCGATTATACTACATTTATCTTCATGTTTTTCATGAATTGTCATTCTGCAACTTTCTTACAGCTTTTGTTAAATACAGGCATTAATGTGAATGCAACAGAAGGTTTTCTATTTTGGTATTTATGTAATAAAATCAGAATAATGTTTTAATATTATCATAATTGGGATAAAAAATACAATTAAAAATATATTATCATAGCATTTTTACTGTTATCATAGTTACCAAGCAGTTTGATATATATTACAACAAATTCAATGGTTTAGACCAAAATACTTTTATATATTTGAAATGCTTAAGACCATATGAGTATATTAAAATATAAATAGTGAAAACAAAACACCTTTATGTTAGGTGAAACTTGGACAATTTAAGCCAAATATTAAGAAAATATTCGTTTTCTCAGTCACAAATTGAAAATATTGAAAGCACATTTGGCAAAAATTTGAAAGCTTAACATCAACAAATATTGAAAAATATGCAAATTTGTTACCTGATTTCTACACATTTTTTACCATGGCAACTAACCATTTTATCCACTGCATGCTGCAATAAAATATACCCAGTAACCTGTACAGTGTTCATAGCAAATTTCCCACTATAAAGAGAATTTTTATTGCACAAGAAGTAAACTGGAAGTGGATGCCAAATTACTGACATGAAGGATAAATCCAGTGCAAATTAAGCATTTCAGCCTCCATAGTGTTGTGCAGTGAAGTGTTTACAAACTTTGACTCATTGTTTTTGAGTTTTATTATTTTATTTCCTTTAGATTTATTTTATATGCAGTTTACTAAATTTTAGTATCTTTACCATTTATCTTGTTTAATTTATGGTTACATTTATTTGTAAATGTTTATCATCCTAAAGTTTTGTGTCCAGTTCATTATATTTCTTTTGTAGAATTGTACTTTAATCGGCACCATATAGCCATTATTCTGCTCACGTGCTGTTAAACCCAAATCATGCTATAATGTTTTACATAGTCATAAGGAAAGTTTATATACTATTGAAATATCACTGAAAAATAAAGAGGCATCACAAAGTTGGTTCAACTCATTTGTCAGTTGTTGTTTTTTTGGTAGGTGGGCAATGACTGACGGGTATGGAGCCTGTCTCATCAAGAAACCAGAATTAATTAAGGACATGGTGCAGCAGGTGAAATCAAGGGTGTGTAGAGAAGACTTCACAGTCTCCATCAAAATTCGCTTACATGATGATCTCAGGTATGTCCATATCATTTAGTTTTCAAGATCTGTGAAATCCTCTATCATTAGTTTTCAAGATCTGTGAACTGCTCTATTATTTATTTTTCAAGATCTGTGAACTGCTCTATCATTAGTTTTCGAGATCTGTGGACTGCTCTATCATTAGTTTTCAATATCTGTGAACTGCTCTATCATTAGTTTTCAAGATCTTTGAACTGCTCTATCATTAGTTTTCAAGATCTGTTAACTGCTCTATCATTAGTTTTCAAGATCTGTTAACTGCTCTATCATTAGTTTTCAAGATCTGTGAACTACTCTATCATTAGTTTTCAAGCTCTGTGAACTGATCTATCATTTTCAAGATCTGTGAACTGCTCTATCATTAGTTTTCAATATCTGAACTGCTCTATCATTAGTTTTCAAGATCTGTGAACTGCTCTATCATTAGTTTTTGGAATCTGTGAACTGCTCTATCATTAGTTTTCAGAATCTGTGAACTGCTGTATCATTAGTTTTCAGAATCTGTGAACTGCTCTATCATTAGTTTTCAATATCTGCTCCAGTTAAAAGCACTGCATTGAGGTTGTGCTGGAATGGATCATATTTTATAATTTCATAATGTTTATAAATAATAACACAAGATGTGGAGAACAAATTTTTTGGGGTTGAGGGTGGGTGGCTGAGTGATCTAAGGCACTCACCTTTACAAATCACTGACATCTCACCTCTATTCATGTGGGTTCAAGTCTCGGGCTCGGCCAGCATGCTATGTGAGATAGCTTGCCAGTAGCTTCCCGTGAATCAGTGGTTCTTCCTCGGATTCTTTCTCCACCATTGTACTGACTGCCATGTATAGCCTATCATGTGCTGATAAATGGTGTTAAACCCATAATGACAACAAATTTTTTCATCACAAGATATTCAGTAAACTTTATCATTTAAGGGTCTATAGTTACGTGTTTGGAGAAATGTGTTAAAAACGGAATTTTTGGTGCCAAATCTAGGTAGGTGGGATGACATTACACATAATCTAAATGGTAATTTGTTACTATAATTGGGATAAAAATTATTAGCTGGTGTAAATTTTTTGCATGCCATAAATTTGGATAAATGTATACCATGGCATTTCATGGTAAATTTGGTTGTTGTCATAGGTTTGGATAAATTTATAACATGGCATTTCATATTTGTAGGTTAGTTTGTTAATATGTTTGTACATCCATTCTTTTTAAGATTGCTCAGTTGGTTATACATGAATCCATATCTTTTATATGATCTAAATCAGGGGTGGGCCAAATCCAGCCCGTGACCTGGTTTTATTTGTTAATTTACAAAATAGGTTTTTCTTTAAAAATCACTTATCTGGTCCACAAGTTGCCCATGCCTGATCTAAATCCATCAAACTATGTAAATTGATAAAACTTATAAGAAGGTCACAGTCCCCTTTTTGGAAGACATTAGCTTTATTGTCATAAAATAGGTCATTCAGATTTACATCAGAAATTGCAACTCCTATAACCATTAAACCTCCTATTTAAATCCATCTTTGGAATTACTTTTTAAAAAAACCTTGGTAAGTTTGGTATGTATTACTAAAAATAATGAAACGTTTGCATTTTCATGATCATTTCTTCCTGTATTTTGACAAACAGCTTTCACAGTTACACCTCTCAAACTGTACATGTGACACATCTTAGTATGTCACACAGTATCTAATCAAAGTATATATTCACAATTTACATGTGGACATAGATTAGGATCCTTAACTGACAAAATTTAACATGTGGAAGCATCTTAAAAACTCCTACATGCTGTACAAAAACTGTGTTACTTTAACCTAAGGTAGCAGTAACCTGTTTCATATGATAGGCCATGAGGTAATTTTTGATTGATTAGAAATTCAGATTTTGTCTCCATGTTTCTTCCTTATTATTAGCTCAGCTGATCATAGACCAAAAGAGTTTTTGCAGTGGCCATTCATCCCTTGTCTGTCAGTTGTCTGTCAATTGCAGGGTTCTTATGGTCTTTGAAGGTCTTTGACAGTTTGGGAAAAATGAGGTAGCATTTTCAAGGCCTTGCAAGTTTGGGAAAATTGAGCAGATTACCCTAAGGTCTTTAAAAGTCTTTGAAAATTGAAATAAACCCAAACATTTTCATTTCTTTTTATAATCAGAAATAAAATTGTCCAAGGTTGTTAGATTTGGATGTAGTTGAGTTTTCCTGATTTCTTTCTTTTGATTAATTATCATCTGAATTTCATCATTAAACAATATTGCAGTATTTTGCATTTGTTGTTTTCTCATAACTTGTATACAGAATGTTAGCAAAAATAGTTCTTGGAAATCTGTTTGTGGTCTTTGAAAGTTTGGGAAAAGACTTTGAATTTATCATTCAGAATTCTGTAAGAACCCTAAATTATCATTTAACATTAATTTCTTATTGCTACTCCTCATCTTCTGGGAGTATTGCCATGAAACTTGATACACATTTATTCTAAAGTGCACAGTGTCCTAAGCAAAGTGCTGATCTTACTTCTAGTATGGCCACTGTGGTAGCCATTTTGGAAATCTTTTAATGGCTACTTCTAAAGGAGGATCATATCATCTTCGGGTTTTCGATACAAGACTTTTTGTAATGTCTGGTTGGCCCTAAATAAAAATGTTGTTCATCTGGTATCAAATATGGCCACCATGGTGACGATCTTGAAATTTTTTATCATTACTCCTAAGTGGCGGTTCATATCAGCATGAGATTTTCACTAAAAGACTTCTTATGATGTCTGCTTGTACCAGAATCAAAATTGTGTCCTGACGACATCCATTATAACCTCTAGGGTGACCATCTTGAAAATGTTATCACTTGAATGAAATGAGGTTTTATTAGACAACCTCTCACCATGTCTAGATGGTTCTAAATGAACATTGTATTACCTGACATCCAATATGGCCCCCATGATCACCATTTTCCTCATATTGCTACTTTTCTTGAACAGAGGTTTGTATTGACATGCAGTTTTTGTACATGGTTTATTATGTCAATTTGGTCTAAACTGAAAATAGCACTGATATAACATCTAGCATGGCTTCCACAGCAACCAGCTTGAAAATCTCATGGCCTTTCCTTCAGAATGGACGGTCATATTGAGATGGGCTTTTCACTTAAATACTTCTTATGATACCTATTTGGTCCTAAATAAGAATGGTGCTGATCGGACATTCAGTATGACTGCCGCAAATGGCCATCTTGAAAATCATGTTTGCACTGCTTATCTTGAACAAATGGTTAAATCAACATGGAGTTTCACTTTAAACACTTACAGTGTTTAGTTGGGTTTTTTTAAAAATGGTGTCAATTTTACCTCCAACCTGACCTCCAAATCTTGTTATGGCTACTTTAAAATCTTACTATTACTATGTCTTTTAATAACACATTTGGGAAGGTGTTTTGAGATTCAGACTTAATTGATTTTGGCATCGTGTTATAGATCATTGCTTGTACTTTGTATTTCAATGAGTTTATGAACACAGGGACTTGTACATATACTGATCATTTTACCAAATTTTATGTTTAATATAATTCTAACGAACAAGTTGATAATCAGCACCCCGATGCTGATTTTAAGGTCAAAAGCCTTGACTTGGTTATTGAGCAGTACTTGCTTGTAATAACACATACAAATATGGATCGATGTTTATATCTGAAAAATACTTTCAACAATACCACTTCAATGAATTCATTTTTTTCTCCCAGAAGTATTAATTATATATTTATCCAATCTTGATGTGTGTATATCTTAGACATTGTCCGAGACAAATTCATTGATTCTGAATTGTTAATATCAGGTTCAAGAAAAACGTTTAAGATGGAGAATTTGTTGCTTTATGGCTTTTTTGTGTTAAACAAGATTATAGTTCTAGTTCATCTTCTTCTAAATAACTTGCACCTGGATAATTTGTGACCTGGTTATAATGCATGGGCAGGCATGGGTTCCATTTATTTCTAGAATTTGCTTCTATTTATTGATTGTGAAGAAAATTGCTGTAAAAATTAGTGTAAGAAACTTTGTCCTTTTATCATTAAAAGAACAGGTTATTACCTGGAAATTTGATTCAGAATTACGAAATTCATAACTTTTAATAACAGTTGTACATTTTTAAATTTTCTTTAGAATAAAGCAAGTTTCAATACTGTAAGAAATAAATACCAATTAAATAAGTCATTAAGTACAATAAATATTTGAGTTTTATCTTTATATTTGGTTTTAATGTAACCATTATAAATGTGATATATCCTCTTGTATTCAGATGTGAGAAGTGTCATTGAATTGCTAAATCCAGTGAACCTTTCTGTAAGACCCCAAATATGTACCTCTTGTGTTTTTTTCTCCAAATTTCAGAGAACATGTTGGTTGCATTGTTACAGTCAGTTAAAAGTTGACCATTATATTTTTGCATTAATTAGTTTTTTTATTAAAAAAGGTAAAGGGGGTAGAAGAAAAAAGTTAAAAGGCATGCAGATTCTGCCTGAGTAAGTTCTAGCAGTCACAGTAGTGTGTTAAGTCAGTTCATTGCAACTGACTAATCAAACTCAGAAAACACTGCAAGTGTATGTAATATAATTAAGGTATATAACATTAATCAGTGGTTTATCATACTGATATGCACAGTTGTGATAAAGGATATCAAAGGAACCAAGCAAAAGGCATTCTAGGTGAATGATAACCTTAGTTTCACATAAAGATTTCATGATGGGGAAGCAGGCTACAAAGTTTTAAATGAATTTGAATTTCCTGAATCGGTACGCTGACAGAATTCAACAATGAGCAATAATTTCACTGTTACTTGTAAAGAAACTGCAGCATCAATATTTTACTAAACGGGAATTAAAAAACAAAATCTAGGTTTGATATTGTTCTTTCTCTAAATTTTAGACATTCTTCTTTTAAATAAAGAATTTTGTTTTATTTTGAATATACAGTGATACTAGAATATGTCCAATTGACATGCACAATTGGTGAAGTAATACAGTGTTTTTGTTGCTACATTTACTTTGTATATCAGGGAGACTTATAGACATTCTGTTTACTTTGTATTGCAGGGAGACTGTAGACAATCTTTTGCTTTGTATTGCAGGGAGACTGTAGACAATCTTTTGCTTTGTATTGCAGGGAGACTGTAGACAATCTTTTGCTTTGTATTTCATAGAGACTGCGCATATATGTACAGTATACAGTTTTATTGCAGAGAGACTAGATAAATGTAATGTATAGTCAATTGCAGAGAGACTAGATATATATACCATACAATCTTTATTGCAGAGAGACTCAACATATACTATACAATCTTTATTGCGGAAAGATTGTAGATAAACGTACTGTAAAATCTGTATTGCAGTGACTTGATATATGTAAATATTCAGCGTGCATTGCAGAGAGACTAGATATATGTACTGTACAGTCAGAATTGCAGAGAGACTTGATACTTGTACAATATACAATCTGTATTGCAGAGATACTGTAAATATGTGTCAAACAGTGGAAAAAGCAGGAGTTTCTTGGATAGCTGTTCATGGGAGAACCAAAGAACAAAGGTCTCAGCCGGTTAACTGGGAGGCCATTAAACTTGTCAGAGAGAATGTCCAGGTACCTGTCATTGCCAATGGCGACCTGAAGTCAATTCAAGATGTATTCGACATGCAGAATAAAACTGGAGTAGCTGGTATGTGAATTTGTTGGAATTAGTGGCTTTTAATCTGTAAGTTGTGTTGCATCAGTAGTAACTTTCTGTGATAACTATTAAGTAGTTACAGTTTGCAATATGTAAATACTAAAGCCATCAAAGGGTACCTGTGTACTCGGGCACCCACCCATTCATAATTACCAGGGTAATAAAATTAGCTATATGATACCCCTTTAGTTGATGTTAAAAAAAAACATATTTCTAAGTTCAGATCATAGATTATGTCTGGCAGTGTCAGGAGCAAGCAAGACACATAATAACGAATCCAGTTTGAGGCTTTTGTGTTGTATGACTATTGGCTGCTCTGTATTTATCCATTGTAGATCTCGATCTGCTGATCTTATATTTTTTATATGTGTGACCATTTGGCTATGTGCTTCGAACAGCTGCCTTTTTTCTATTTATAGTAACTGTACATGACACATTTCCAAGAAAATGGGTTCCTTCTAAAGCTGTACCGATTAATCAACCATACTTGTAATGGGGCTGATTATTAGAACAATCGGTATCAGCAGAAATAATCAGTGCCGATGTAAACAAATTTCCAAAATATGAATTCAAACATAACATTCATCTTGACATGTCTTGAATTTAAATCAGTATTAAATAGTGAAAATTAAGGAATAAACATTTGATTTGGGGGGTAATTGAAAGACAATATATTCTTAAAAGTAAATACTTTTTAACACACTTGCTGTAAACTACCGCTGATTGTCTGCACACAACAAATTATCAATACCATACATGCACTCATCCAATCACAGCAGCCAACCAGCCAATGAGGTCTCATGTGGCTGTTGAACTTCCAGCATACACATTAGCAGATAGCTAGGCAGATTAGATGGATAGTGAAATTTCCAACTACTACGAAACTATTACTCCTTATTGTTAAACTGTTCATTAGCCAGTCCTGCAATGCTGCTAATGAATGAATAGCAGTCGCACACTGAAGCAGCAGAGTTCTGACGTACAAATATTATGCAGCATTGATATTGGTGTGCCAGTGCCAGCGACAGCGACGTTACCCCTGGATCCTCCAGCTGCTGAGCTGCTTCAGCACGCGACTCGCAGTATGGTGCGTGCATCCATCCATCAACATGGACAACTTAGTAGTAACTTACTTGATTTAAAACATTGTTTCAAGAGCGTGAATCAATTGGATTATTAATATTGATTAGCGATTGTACACCTATGCATAATGACAAACTCAAAACACTCAAGTTTAGTCTGGAATTACTTCAAAATAAATGCAGTTGACATGTCCAAAGCAAATTGCACACTTAGCAAAGCATGCATTTCCAGAGGTGGAAAGGATTCTAAAACTATACATCAAACCTTGTCTAACACTTTTGCTGCAAGCACATCGTCAAACATAGCCTGTTTCTGGCAGATAAAAAAGAAAAGGTTACTGCGCATTTAACCTCAGCAGCTGCAGCAACTCCTCGTATTCTGACTATTGACGCCATGCTGGACCGGAAGCAGCCATTTGCATTTGGCTACCCAAGAGCTATTAGTTGGCACAGAGCTATTGTAGAGTTCATGGCAGTAGATGTACACCCATTTTCCATTGTTGAAGACATTCGATTTTGACGTCTGACGGCCAAGGCAGAACCGCACTATAAAATTCCAAGTCAGGAGTATTTGTCCACAACTTTGATACCTGACATGCATAAGGCAATACAAAGCAAGGTGCATGATATATTTTCTGCCCAATCTGACCTTAGTTTGACCTCTGATGCGTGGTGAGACCCGTCCATCGGCGTAGCCTTGTTGAGTCTTACGGCACACTGGTTGATGGAAGTCTTTCAGTGGAAAGAGGTGATTTTGGCAGCAACACCTCTTGATGAATCACACACAGGAGAATATTTGGCGAGCAAAGTGGACAAATTATGCAAGGAATACAACATTCCCAAAACTCGTATCCATATTCTTCTGTATGTCGGAGGTGCAAACATGGTTAAAGTAATGTGTTTTGCACACACGCTGCAGCTTGTTGTCAGTGATGTCATTCTGTTGCAACAAGCTGTCAAAGATGTTTTGGGGATCTCAGGATCCATAGTCAGCAAGTTCCAGCTCCATCCTGGCACAACAGCAGCTCGAAGAGCAGGAAGAAAAATTTGGCATTGCCCATAAGAAACTCATCCAGGATGTCCAGACACACTGGAATTCTACATACAATATGTTGGTTTCGTTATATGAACAAAAACAAGTCTTCAGGGCTTACTCTACTCTTTATGACCTGCCTAGCCTAACAGCCCAACAGTGAGTCTTGATTAACAATATTGTGGACAGGTTAGGCCTATTTGCGGACATTACCAAGGAAGTAAGTGATAGCCAAAACATCAGTATCCATCATTCTTCCTATGCTGAAAATGCTCAGAACATTGTTGGCTCAAGAGCATGAAGCGAGTCATGGCATTCAGACAATGTGCCTTAATATGTTGACTCTTTGCTGACATTGCCAGCAACAAGAAGCTTGTCTTGGCCATCATCTTGGATCCACGATTCAAACATCACCTATTCAGCGAAGAATTACTTGTGACCAGATCCAAAGAATGGCATAGAGCAGAATGCATCATAGTTGCATCAGCTGACAAGCAAAAGGAACCCCTGACCAAAAAAAGACAAACTGAAACTGAAACAAACGCCACTGGACCATCAACGTCGCATTTCTGGGATTTTTTTCTGTGGTCTGTGACGAACCTATCCATATCATCAATGAAACAACTCGCATGGATGACTTCGTTGAATTGTATCTGGCCAGCCCTCTTTTGCCACGAGAAGAAGACATATACGGCTGGTGGAACACTCACAGGTTTTAGTTCCCCTACTTGGCCAGATTAGCTAGATGCTGTTTGTCTGCACCAGCTTCAAGCGTTCCAAGTGAGCAGCTGTTTAGTGGTGCAGGCCAGATTTGTTCGGATCGTCGTGGATCGTTACTTGGCAAGAAGGGAGAAATGTTACTGTTGCTTAAATACAACCTACCTCAGCTAGGCTTTCAGTATTAGCTGCAACCAGCGTACAGTGACATCTAACATTAGTCTTAAATCATGCGTTTTATTAATTTTAATCATTAATTTGCTATTGTTATTAACACTTTTTAGTCATGTATTGAAATCTTGTAATGGCGACCTGCATCATTGAACGTAAGTAGCTTAATACATTATCATTCATTTATATCTTGAATTTGCAAACCATACATTTTATCAGTGTTAGTTTTAAAAAATTTAAAGTTTTATGTTTGTGTGATCATTGTTTTCTATAAATAGCAATGTACTTCTTATCCTGTTTCTGTTTGTTTTTGTATAGAAGTTCAAGTTCACTTGTCGCATAAACAATCTTGTTATAACTCACACGGCAAAATGTTGTTGTTGTTGTTGTAGGGTTTAACGCCATTTTTCAGCACAAGATAGGCTATACATGGCGGCCAGTATTGATGGTGGAGGAAGAACCCAGAAAAACCCCGGAAAGAACCACCGACCCACAAGAAGCTACTGGCAAGCTTTCTCACATAACCACATTAGCCAATTCCGAGACTCAAACCGACGCAGACAGAGGTGAGATGGCAGTGATCCGTAACGGTGAGCGCTTTAGACCACTCAGCCACTCGGGGCCCCCACACGGCAAAATACCTGCTTGCATTACACTAATAGGTTTATGTTTCTGAACCAGTCATTGTTATAAAACAAATAATAATGAAATAATGGGTCTCATAATCAGTATCGGCAATTTTAATAATCGGCTATATGTGGTATAAGCATAATCAGCAAGAAATGAAATCAGTACAGCTTTAGTTTCTTCTTTACCGAGTTCAATCCAACTTCTAATGTGCCTGCCACCGGGGCCATCTTGAAACTCTTGTTACCACTGCTTCTCCTAAATGGCTGATATTATCAACATTGTGCCTTTGCCAAATTACTTGTGTTGTCTTGGTGATACTAAATGGAAATGGTGATAATCTGATGTATAATATGGCCACCAAAGCACCCATCTTGAAAATCTTATCATACCCCATCAAAACATAAATTCATATCAGCCTGGGTTTCCACTAGATAACTTGTGGTCTTTTGGTCGGCTCTAAGTGAAAATTGTGCCAATCTGACATCCTCTATGCCCACCACAGCAGCTAATTTGAAAATCTTTTTATTGCTGAAGAATATCAAAGATGGTTTCAACACTTAGCAGTTACAAGGAGAAAATTGTTTTATCTTGAATTCCTGGACATTTTTTGCAGCAAGTGGAGCATATGTCCCTTCATCGGTCTTCTGTTTTTTTTATAGGGATGTCCAAAATAGGTTTTTTGATTGCTTAACATCAAAATAAAATCTCAGTCAAAAGTGACAGTAAATGTGCATATATTTGGAACTATCATAATGAAATCCAGAAATTTGAATGAGAAATCATATATTTTGTCCAATTTTCCAGAACACAAATATTTTCTCAATAGCATAATATATGACAAAATATTGATCAGTGAAACTATTGATTGTTGTTGTTCTAGGGTTTAACGCCATTTTTCAGCTCAAGATAGGCTATACATGGCGGCCAGTGTAACTGGTGGAGGAAGAACCCTGGAAAACCCAGGGAAGAACCACCAACCCAAGAGAAGCTACTGGCAGGCTTTCCCACGTACCCACACTAGCCGAGCCTTGGACTTGAACCCACACAGACAGAGGTGAGATGGCAGTGATCTGGAAAGTTGAGCGCTTTTAGACCACTTGACTACTCGGGGCCCTGAAACTATTGGTAAATGCCTACTGGAGGCAACACTGTATAAAATAAAAACAAATGAAAGCTGTCTTGTTAAATGGAACTCATGTTTTAATTTTATATTTTAATTGGGTTTTAATGTAATCTTCATAAATGTGATATGCCTTTGTCTATTCAAACACAAGAACATGCAGTCAGTTGTTGCTTCAGTACCCATGAGTGTTTCTGCAAAACCCTATTTGCGTGCTACAGTGGCACAATGGCTTCAGTACCCATGAATGTTTCTGTGACACCCTATTTAAGAGCTACAATGGCTTTAATACCCATGAGTGTTTCCAAGACATTCTATTTAAGTGATACAACGGCTAAAGTATTCGTGAATGTTTCCACAACACCCTATTTAAGTACTACACTTGCTTCAGTGCACATGAATATTTCCATGACACCCTATTTAAGTGCTACAATGGCTTCAGTACACATGAATGTTTCCACAACACCCTAATTAAGTGCTACAATGGCTTCAGTACCCACAAGTGTTTTCGCAGCAATCTAATTAAATGAAACAATGGCTTTATTTTTACAGCCGTTGAGAACTTCTTGTCCTTCGACAACGACACTGATGAATAGATTAGTTGTCTCCAGCTGATTACAGTAGATTCTGACATCACAGAAACACCTGGTGTAGATCATTATTTATTATTAAAGTCACACAGTGTAGACAGCTCCTAAGTTTTACCTTTGGCTAATCTGTGTATTGTTCTTTAAATTTTACAGTGATACTAGTCATGGGAATTGGTCAGGATTTTATAATCAATCGTTCGTTCTACATAACTAACAGATAATCAGTTACCGAGAGAAAATTTGAATTTTTGTCTGTATATATAGTTTTGCTCAAGAGTTAAAAATGTTAATAAGTATCATGGAGTTAATCCTCTGATCATTTATATATTTTAAACTTGACATTGAGAACCATTATTATGAAAAGAAATATGAAGTACTGTGACATTTCATTATTTACATGCTACAGAAGATAAATTTGCAAAACTAAGTGAATATAAAACTGGATTTAACATTTTCGATACTGGAATTCCAATGGTCACTATCCAAATGCAGTTGTAATGGCGTCTTGCATGATGTATATGTTGTGACATTGCACTTTTAGTTCATCATTTCTGTTATTAAGCTGCTCCATCTCCAAAACTTTTATTTGTCTTTGATGACTGTATTGTTTAAAAAAAATTTCAAATTTGCACTGTCAGAGTATGGTATGGTTTTATATTTGTAAGTTATGAAGGGAATAAATTGACGGTAGCGGATCTGAGTCCGTACAATTACCATTTAGACAGCAGTTTTACTAACAGAATTAGGATAGTGCTCTTGTTGACAGTACTTACTGGAGTATGTGTTTAATGAAAATATATAGTAATAAAATATATCCTGTCACTAATTTCCATGAGAATAGCTGGATGTACTTTTGCTTTCTGTAGAGTTTGCATACAACTTTTGTCTAAATTCTGCTTTATTGGTGGTTCCTTTAGCCCCTCCTTTGCTTTCTTTGCCTTGTAAAAATCCAACTAAGTCCAAACAAGAGAACAAGCTTTCCAACCAGGATATGGGTATATTGTGGTTTGATCATTTTGACCCAAGTCGTGTGTATCGGATCTTGTGGCTTTTTTGAGTATGTGTGCCATTCAGACTCCTCAGCTTTCTTCCCCCAAACAGGGAGAAGGAACTAGTCTGTGCTGAACACTTCAGAGTAGTCACCTTTTATGCACAATTGATAATGGCGCTTCACAATCGATTAGTGTATTGGTTCACCCAACCGATTTTTTATTATAAAAGATAATCAGAGCAACACTTAATGATACATTAAAAATATCTTGCAGGTTCATTTTGTTCATATTTTATATCAGATTTTGTAATCCGAATGTAGTGTCCCAGAATAGTGCAACATGCCAGCTGTGTTTATTAGTACAGTGAGATCTGTCTTGAACAACCTCTGCTATGTGCAGCCACCTCTCATATACGACCACAATCATCAAGCACAGATCAATTTAGTTATGTAAATGGACTGTTGTGAATAACCACCTGCAGAACCTGACCATTGACTACAATTTGTAGGCAATATGTGCGTTTTGACGCTACTAATGATGACCACATCACAAAAACATAAATAAACACCAGTGACCTTTATATAATCTTCTGTAACCATGGTTGCTTAAGAGGAGCTGCAGGCAAATTGCAGAGCATTCTAAAGAACACTGCTTTGAACCACCTCATCACAAAAACAGATAAACACCACCGATCTTTATTTAACCCTTTTGTAACCATGACTGCCTAGAAAGGAACCCCCAAAAATGGAATCTGACTACCAGTATCCTAAAATCTACAAGTCTTGATATAGACAGTAAATCACACTTAACCACTCATCACTAACCATTCCTCAAAGGGGCAGTAAAGGATGTGCATAGTCAATTCAGGGGTTTGTATTGTTTCCTTATCATTTGTGAAAAGCCACACAGTGCTGACGTCATAATGAAAAATCTTAAAGGGCTTCACTGTAGGATTCAATCGACAATGATTGAATTGAATGAGGACTTTGTCTTTAATACCCAGTTATTGTTTCCTGGATCCAAGTCTCATTGTCAAAGGATGTTTGTTATTTTTGTGATGTTACAATTATTAAAATCAATGCATTGAACTGTCTGTTCACTATAAATCAGCCAGTTAATCCTTTATTTATTGAGTTAATCTGTTACTCATCAGTGAATTAGTCCTTTGGCTTTTGCCTTTGTACATTTTTTCTGGGTGGGATAATTGTGTTTATGATTATATTTCATTGGGACATATTTATTCCATATTTACCCAGAGCCTAATAAAAACTGCTACAGTTCAGTTCATACAAAGGATGAGATAATGTTATCATAGCTAACTGTGCAATTCTAATGCTACATTTTGAAGTAACTCTGAAATTCATGGACATATGGAGTTAAATTATGGATAGGATAAATAAACACTACCTTAGTTGGTTTTGCAATTCATGTGCTAATACATGTACAGCTGATCTTCAAATATAAATGTGAATGTTTTATGATGAAAATTCTTTATTACTGCATTTATTTTCGGATGGAATGACTGTAATATTTTGGCTAGAAATATGAATAAAGAATAAACTGCATATCCAGTAAATGTGGGTATTTTTCCTTTTTAAACCCTGTACAATTCTTACCTTTGAAGCTTTTTTGTGTACACAAATCTGTTATGAGAGACCACTTTCTGTTGGCATAGGGTGTCTCTCAAAACATGTTTTATTATACTAAGGGCATGGAGTTGTGTTGAATCATTTCCAAGTGTTCTTGGCAAACAACTGTACAAAGGGCATGGAGTTGTATTGAATCATTTCCAAGTGTTCTTGGCAAACAACTGTACAAAGGGCATGGAGTTATACAGAATCATTTCCTAGTTTTCTTGACAACTGTTGTTGTAGGATTTAACGCCATGTGTCAGCACATGATGGGCTATACATGGCAGCCAGTATTAATGGTGGAGGAAGAACCCGGGAAAACTGGAAAGAACCACCGACCAACGAGAAGCTACTGGCAAGCCTTCTCACATACCCACATTGGCCGAATCCAAGACTCGAACCCATGCAGACAGAGGTGAGATGGCAGTGATCCATAACGGAGAATGCTTTAGACCACTCAGCCACTCATGGCCCCTGTTCTTGATAAACAATTGTACAAAGATCATTGAGTTGTAATGAATAAATTCCATGTGTTCTTGGCAAACAACTGTACAAAGGGCATGGAGTTGTATTGAATCATTTCCATGTGTTCTTGGCAAACAACTGTACAAAGGGCATGGAGTTGTATTGAGTCATTTCCATGTGTTCTTGGCAAACAACTGTACAAAGGGCATGGAGTTGTATTGAATCATTTCCATGTGTTCTTGACAAACAACTGTACAAAGGGCATAGAGTTGTATTGAGTCATTTCCATGTATTCTTGGCAAACAACTGTACAAAGGGCATGAAGTTGTATTGGGTCATTTCCATGTGTTTTTGGCAAACAACTGTACAAAGGGCATGGAGTTGTATTGAATCATTTCCATGTGTTCTTGGCAAACAACTGTACAAAGGGCATGTAGTTGTATTGAGTCATTTTCATGTGTTCTTGGCAAACAACTGTACAAAGGGCATGGAGTTGTATTGAATCATTTCCATGTGTTCTTGGCAAACACTTTACGTTCAATCACTTTTGAGGATTTAACTAGTGTAACCATATTGGTGTGTTTGGATTCTGTGGTTTTTGAGCTATGGAACTTTATTTGTGTTTGCTTAAGATAGATACATGTAGTTTAATACTGAAAGGGAAGTAATTTAAATTTGACTGATTTATTGGTCTGAGTAATGCATATCAGCTTGATTTATATAAATGTGTTCGCAATTTATTAACTTTTTTGACTTCACAAGATCTGGTATCCATTAATATTAAAATCCATTACAGGAATGTGAATATTTGTGTTTGACAAAGGAGATTGTTATTCTCATGCATCAATGAATGTTGCTATCACACACACACACACATGCACACGCACACACACACATGCACACACACACACACCACTCAACCTTCCACTCACACCCTCACCATCTCATCATTAGTATTAAGCACAATTTAGTTTCATTATATTGTGCCCTGGGTTTATGCTCTAGTCAATGTTCATGGACTCTGTTGCTTGTGAGTTATCGACCGAGACATGTATACTTACAATGTTTACACAATGCAGTTTTCATATCTTGATTACATACTCGATGATATTTTTGCAGGAGTTATGGCAGCCAGAGGAATTCTACAGAACCCTGCAATGTATGCTGGCCATGATGAGACTCCATGGGAATGTGTCTTAGACTGGGTGAGAACAACATCTGTGATTATTATTATTTTTGTATTACTCCTGCATAATCACATGCACACCTTAAATGCCTGAAATACACCTTGAATGTTCATCATCCACCTTAAATGCCTGAAATACACCTTGAATGTTCATCATCCACCTTAAATGCCTGAAATACACCTTGAATGTTCATCATCTACCTTAAAAGCCTGAAATACACCTTGAATGATCATCATCCACCTTAAATGCCTGAAATACACCTTGAATGATCATCATCCACCTTAAATGTCTGAAATACACCTTGAATGATCATCATCCACCTTAAATGCCTGAAATACACCATGAATGTTCATCATCCACCTTAAATGCCTGAAATACACCTTGAATGATCATCATCCACCTTAAAAGCCTGAAATACACCTTGAATGATCATCATCCACCTTAAATACCTGAAATACACCTTGAATGATCATCATCCACCTTAAATGCCTGAAACACACCTTGAATGTTCATCATCCACTTCACATGCTCTGACATTATGGCACCTGTTACGGAATCCATTGATGTCATTCTGTTTGCTTGACCTCTTTTTCTAATCTCAGTAATCAAGCTTCTACAGGGTGTTGTCACACCTGCATTACCATGGTGACGCATAGGTATGATTTTAGGGGTAAGGTAACTTGTTAACATTTTATGTTTAAGTTTGATGTTGACACTTTTAATTTAGATACAGTGGGGGCTAGACTTTGCATGGTCAACAGGTGAAACATTTCTGTATACATTGCCCATATCTGATGATCACAGAAAACACTGCTGTATACATAGCCCCTATCTGATGATCACAGAAAACACTGCTGTATACATATCCAATATCTGATGATCACAGGAAACACTGCTGTATACATAGTCCATATCTGATGATCACAAGAAACACTGCTGTATACATAGCCCATATTTGATGATCACAGAAAACACTGCTGTATACTGTAAAGGCCCAAACATTCCACTAACAATACTAATTTAATATGCCATAGGGGAAATCCTGATTTACATGTATTTGACTTGCTCAAGTCTTGTGTTTATGTAAATTAATATTAACATAAAAGTAGTCAAATGCACACTTAGAAATGTGTCATTCGCCAAAGTGCAGCTTGGGTTCCCATGTTAAAAAACACCATTATTTGTGCTTAACTGGGATGAAGAGTATGCCTTCCGTTGAGGGATGAACTGAAGATTGTATTATTGTCCATTATGTGTTTTTTGTATCCATGTCTTACAATGTAAGTGAATAAATATGTTTAAAATTATTTTGTTGAACAAATTAAAAAGGAAGTACTGGCTGAAAAGGTTCTGTTTTGGCACCTTTGGTGTCAAATGTGAGGTTAAGGAATGCAGCCTTCACTTTTCTCGTATTTCCTATGGGAAAATTCGCTTTAGTCACACAAATTCGTTACATACAATGTTTCTTGGGAATGCATTATATAGAGTTTCTTGTACTTATATTTACCATGACTACTCACGACTTCTTATTGGTATATCCTTTCAGTCAACCTTGTCGGTCGGCTGATGCAACATGTTATCCACCCACCAAGATAATCTCAAAGCTATTGTAATAATCTGTAACTTCTTTACTTGCCTTCACGTTTCCCAGTCAGTTTGTCTCCAGCAGGCCCATGATGTAGATGTGTCATGTGTTGGACCTCGTTATTCTTAGCTGATTTTGTAATAACATCCTTTCTTTGCTTGGAAAGAAAAATGCATATGTCCAACTTACATTCGTACCTGAGAAAGTCTTTATTCTGAGAGACCCATTTTTAAATTCTAAAGAATGTATTTATTATTTATGAAGTACTTTTGACATTATTCCCAAACTGCTAAATGACTAAAATCCTTTAGTGTTAAAAAAAACTGCGCATTAGTAATTTTTATCTTATTTGTGCCATTTACAAGAGTTGTCTCTCATTTAGTCATAAGTAAACTTGTGTGAAAAATAGTATTAACATTAATCTCTCCTCCTCATCTCATTGTATCTGTAGAAAACCCCATTTTACACTACACATTTTAATGTACATGTAGAAAGCCCAGTTTTACACTACACATCTCAATGGAAAAATATGGCATTTTTAGAATGTGTTAAGCCAGTGGAAAATAAAATGTTAAATGAGAATGAGATTAATATAAAGAAATATTGCTTATGATTGGGAAAAGAATAATGAACCTCTCAGCATACTTGAACAAAAGAAAGAATGGCTGATTCATAATGAGGAAGTCAACATCATGAGGTATAACTGGTGTATGGAATTCACAAAAATGGACCAATGGGGAAGAAATGGTTTTTTATGCTGGTTGCTTTACAGTATAGACAAAATGAGCTTGTCAGTTTGATTTTCATATGAAATTAGACTGACCCTACACTGAGATGTTACTGTGATGTCTCCATCTGTCATTGATTGTAATTTGCTGTTAATATCAATTGTTTCATAATACCAAACATTTGTTAGAATAAATCCATATTAGCCCTGGAGTAATCACTTTATTAGGATCTCTTGAAAAGCTCACTGGGGTTACCATGACATTCATTTGATTTTTTTATCTTTTTGAATAGTTACTGTTTGATTGGTTGTTTTTTTTATATTTTTGTGAGTAGTTACTGCTTGATTGGTTGTTTTTTTTTGTTTGCAAGCAGTTACTGTTTGTTTGGTTGCTTTTTATGATTGCAAATAGTTGCTGTTTGATTGGTTGTTTGTGTTTTAATGGCACTTTCAGCACATTATTGTTTGTATCAAGCATTTTTTTAATCAATATCTTGTTGAATATTGTGTTCTTTATCAGAAAGGTGTTTTTGTTTTAAAAAATGACATGATGTTTGATATCTTTTGAATTATAAGATATTGACTCCAGCTTTTCATGCACTACCACCATTTTCAAGAATAAAATGATCATTATGTCTACCTATTTTGGTACCAGTTTGAGGTTTGATCACAATTTTATGTCGAACAAATATCCAGTTTTTGGATATTTACCATATATATTCACTTATACATTATAGTCTAACTGCAAACTGCTAGATCTGGGTCTCTGTAGTTTTGTTGAATTAATCAGTAAAACGAACAACATAGACCTTGACATGTTGGCATATTATGCAATGGCAGATGAGGATCTTTGTTGTTGGCAATTTGACTTATTAGCAAGTATATGTGGTATTATAAAGAAAAACTTTTAATCTACACCTGCCTCCACAATTTAGGTAGATTAACAGGTTATTAAGGTATGCAAAAATGAAGGAGGTGTGTAGACAGATATTACATCATTTCACGAAGGAAAAAAATACAACTATTTTTATCCCCTCTTTTTTTTCTACAGTTGTCCCTGTCCATGTCATTAGGAACACCATTCCAATTGTTCCATCATCACCTGATGTACATGTTGGAGAAGGTCATGTCAAAGGCCGAGAGACGTATTTTTAATACTCTGTCCAGTACAGCAGCGGTGCTCGACTACCTGCAAGAAACTTATGAGCTTGGACCTATGGCTGGAAAGTTATCCTGAAAAAGCCAAATATATGAGTCTTCTCATCATGGAAGATGGGCTTCAGGATAGATAGTTCCAGCTTGCTCAGATGGAAAAGCAATTAAGTGCATTAGATTGTACATGCGTAGGCCTCATACGTGGAGAAAATGAAGGCACAACAAAAGTTATAAGTTCAGACCACAGTTAATTAACAGTGCAAATCTTATTTTTCATCGGCATGGGATGTGTGTTTTTTTCTGGGTGTGTGTAGTATTGTCTCATTAAAGATATTGGACTACAGTATTATTGTTTCCAAGTAAATGATGGCATTTTTTAAGACTGGCAAGAGCTTATGACAAAGCCCAAGTCATCAACCTAAAATGATGTTAAAAATTGGTCTGAGCATTGGTACCCTGGCCTGAAGGGTATGAATTCACTCTAATGAGCAAGTAATGGGGGGGGGCTCATTCTAACCTTATGTAACAGCTGGATGAAATCACCATCTGAGTAATGGTATTTTTCTATGCTTGGCCACAAATTACTGGATTTTCCGAGGATTTTTTTTTTTTAAATTCACTGGAGTGGAATATATTTTCATTGCACTTCAAAAAATATTGATAACATTGTGACCAAAAGATCTGAGCTGATTTTAAATGCTTGCTAGTGACGAGTATAGCCAACTTGCAGGGAGATAAACCAAGTTCAGTCCCACAATGTGCATATACATTATATTGTTTCATTTTTTAAGTGGTGTTTTGCCATGAATTCGGAAAGAGCATTGTTACTACTGATTTATTTCCATGTGAAAATACACAAAACAGAGCAAAACATACACTGTAAACTACTGACATTATGGGATACCATAAGAAATCAGCTACTTCATTATGTTATTAATATTGCTATCCAATACATTTGAGGAAAAGGGACCCAGAGTGGCAGAGTGCTCTAAAGATCTCACCATTTTGGGCATTACAGATCATTGCCACCTCACCTCTGCCTGCATGGGTTTGGATTCGGCCAATGTTGGTATGTGAGAACGCTTGCCAGTAGCTTCTCATGGGTCAGTGGTTCTTTCCGGGGTTTTCCCGGGTTCTTCCTCCACCATTAATACTGGATGCCATGTATAGCCTATCATGTGCTGAAAAATGGTATTAAAGACAACAACAACAACAACAACAACCATTTATACTAGCCGCAATGTATAGCCTATCTTGTGCTGAAAAATGGTGTTAAACCCTACAACAACAACAGCATTTGAGGAATTTGTTTTTTTTTAAATTCTTTGCTTCAAGCGAATAACATTGATCTTATGTGTGAAGGATTTGCCACTCATGCATATACCAAGTTTGTAACCTGCTCAATGAAATATATCCATTATTCATTCATTTGTAGCAAAAATCCTCTTTGCTGTTGAATAATGGTATGTTATTTGACAGAGGTACAGTTCTCAGATTTACACAACTGACTATATGGATTTAAACCTATAAAGGTTATCACTAATTACATTAAACTCTTGTCACTGAAATTTGATTGAGAAACCATACATTAGAACTGTACTGAAGAAACCTCACACTAGACATGCACTTTCACATTAGACTTTTACCAGAGAAACCTCACTTTACACTGAAGTGACAAGTCAAGTTGTTTAATCTGCCTTATTTTGTAGATACACAATAAATATACTCGTCCTCACCATGACAACTAAATTTGGCTTTGTAGGAACTGTGAATTGGAACTCCATATTATTGGTACAAGGTAATTTAAAACTTGGCAATGAGTTCTTATGGGTCCCACATTAGGGCATATTTTATCCACAGCATAGAAAGTTTTGTGGTTGGGACCAGTGAGTAGGTACCATATATACTCATATATAAGTTTAGTCTCAGCTGCAAATATAGACCCTAATCTGCAATCACATAATGTACTGCCAGATCAAGGGCAATGTTGTTTTGTTATACTGATTACTCCTAACAAACTGCATAGATCCAGATCTGCTGGCTCCATTTAGACATACATACATACATATATATATATATATATATATATATATATATATATATATATATATATATATATATATATATAGTATACATAAAATAATCTGTTTTGACTCTGTGGTCTTAAACTAAGTAAAAGAAAACATTAAAAAGCAACAAGTATAGTAAAGTTCAGCAAATAATTTATTTCCCTGTAGTACAAAGTGAATTCACAATAATCCCAAAATAGTGATTTAGTTCAGAAGTATCAATGAGCACTTTGTAATTACTTTGAATAATTTAAATAAATAAATCCTCTACAATTTTAACTGAACACAAAAGAATGATTCTACTAGGCAGATGTTAAAATAGGAATAAATAACTATGATATAAACAGCCTCATATACAGACTGTCACCTGACTTAATGACAGTTGAAATTTCCATCAAATTTATTAACATCAGGTCTATTTACTTAAACTATAGAAACTTCCTGGCAAAGATCAGGTAGACCATTTTTTCCAAGGGGAAAACTAATATCCTGAACTCGGATCCATGTAAACATGTTTTTAAAAAGAACATTAGTCAGGTGGGCCCAAACTCCTACCCTCAATTATGGACAAAGGTCAGTCACACAGTACAGATTAAATATACATACCATCTTCAGTACATGATCAGTTTATGACAGTTTTATGACATCAATAAAGAAATGCTTTCTTTCCTTAAATTTATTGCCAAAAACGTGCAAAACTGAATTTATAAGCTTTATATTTTTGGTCAAGCCCACTTTGGCAGTTTTCTTTGAGTTTGTTCCAGGTAAATGCCCTTGGGGGAAGAGTCAGTATGACCCATCACTTACCTCACTTAAATGTGATTTTAAGTCATTATACAACATACAAAAATATGTGATCTGAAATGAGTGTTTCATTATAAAAAGTAAAATGATTTATAAAGTAATAGAATAAGACTAGATATGTGTTTGTATTTTGTATATGCCACTGCTTGCAAGCAGAAAATCCAAAACATTTGAAAATGTTGAAAAGTGTGAAATATTGCTTGCATGAAAATCTAATCAGGTCATCTACATATGCATACAAAAATGCATACCAGATTTGTTTTGTCTGCCTGAAGTGAGTTTTACTTTATTGTTGCTAGTAGTGTTTTTATAAAAGAATAAAGTTCAGCAAATTCAAAATTGTGTCAAAATTTGAAAAAGCATGATGCCACAGTGCTAGACATCAATATAAACTGCCACACAGCAGACATGGTAGCAGTATGACTGAAAATTTTTAAAGCTACGTTACAAATCCAAATCACACACACATCAACATTTAGACACTGTTCCATACTGAAAAGATAATGTGAAAGCAGTTACTATGTCTGATTGAAATGTTTGTAATTTCATCACTGAAAGAAAAGTCACTGCAATTTTTATTCTGTTGATCGTAATTATTATTCATTATTCCATTGAGCAAATGGAACACAAGTATATTTTTTACTACTATTGTTTCATAAATATAACTGCTGAACAAACAATCAGCAGATCAGTCTAACTTTCTCAAAGCCCATTTCAGTCATGTCTGTCTGAAGTGATAATTTGTCATGTGTGGAAATAATCTACATTGCTTTAGTTGTCATATGGGAAGGTGTTTTCAGACTGATCCAAGATTTTTTCCGAAAGAACATGCCCGCTGTCCTTCTGTTCATTTAAATTGGCATTCACCTGGGGTAAATGCCACTCACGAAAGCATTATCTGATTTCCTTCTTGGAGAATTTGTGTACAGGTAAATCTTGGGGTTCAGTGTATGTGGCATTCCATTTAAATGAGACTGCAGCCTCTCCCTGCCATGTGCTTTGAAAATATCAAAGGTAAATACATGCTAAAGGATATCAGCATCTACTTTGATTTAGATCTCCACATTTACATGAAGAGTTAGCAATGAATAATTGTAGTTACATCTGTTTGTAAATTTAGAGATGATTTCCATTAGTCAGAACATAACCATGTGATCAGGCCCAGTTACATTTATTTGATTCAAACTGTATGAAGAACTAATTTATACTAACTTCAGTAAATATACTGGCATGAAAAGTAACTAATGTAAACATGAAATCGGAAGGCATACACAATGCATGCCTTTAAGACAAAATAATAGGGTTACTTCGAGCCAGTACAGTTTAGACAGAATTAAATGAAGCTTCATCGAAAATTGTATGCACTTCAAGCTTGCATTGCAATTTGTGTGTATTTCATTATGTATATCATTTTTTTATGATTTATGAATTTTTGACAAATTCTTAGTCACTTGTGTACCCTTTATCTCTGATGTTTACCAGTTTAAATGTCAGCTTGCAATTGTACACAGTGCCTTCAAAGAATCCATTGTAATTCATCATCAATTTGACCATAGATTTTTTTTTTTTCTGGTGAATTTATTCGTATTTATGCATTTTTCACAGCGATTGTCCAAGTGATATCGATCGGTAACTAGTTTTCAGTTTTAATTTTTTTGAGCTAATTCATTATCTTACACATTTCTTATGTCTCGAAAACACGATTTCATGTGTTTGAACAGGTTGTATATGTGTTCTATGCATTTGTGTTCCCTTCTGTCTTTTATTACAGAGCTGTCAATCCAGTACAGGTGCTTTAAAGTTGTGCAGAACAAGTACGAGGCATGCACAAATTTTTCTTCTTCAAACCCATGTGACCTGTGTGCAGTGTGGACAGAAGATGTTTGGTCCAGTGCCCTGAAAAGACAATTGAATGGTATGATCGAATTCTTCTAAGCGCAAAGTATTAAGCATTCATCCAAATTCAGAATCATTGACCTGTTTGACCCCACCCTTGATGCAAATACCTTAAAAACACGCCCACGGCTACCATCATTTCAGATCCTGGCAAAGACATGATACGCATTCTACCGCATGCTTTGCCATCTAGAATATCGAAGAGCAAATTGCATAAAACTGCAACTATTTTCAACCCAACTTAGCAGCTCACTCGGTACAAGTCCTTTTCCACACCCATACATGGACTTAGGAATGTTGAAGCCGGATGTGCAGGATTACCTTCCAATTTGATTTTTCCGGTCGGGCCCCCATATAATAATATTGAGCTGCAACCCTCTCCTGACCAATGGGTCCAAAAGCTAGATATTATACGATTTTGGCATCCATAAATCTGTAATCTCAGACTGGCGAACATCACATCGCCCAACACCAGTAGTTCCTATGGCGAAAGCATCCTAGGCCCCTCCTGGCTGGCCTACAACCAGCTGGACCAACCAACGCCATGATACCAGTACACAGCGAACCCGCATCTCAGCTAGAGCTATCTGACTGGCCCAACCAACTGCAACAGACCATCATTCCCCAGGCGCACCATGCTTCATGCCGGACATGTCCCAGCTAGCCCTGCTGGTATATCCGACAAGTAGAACCTTTTATACTTCAGCCGTATTGCCAAGGTAGTCAAGTAGGGATGCTCATCACAGGATGAGGAGTGCCCTAATGACTTCATAACCCTGACTTGACAGGAATAGACTCTGTTCTGCAATTTTTTTCATAGAAGCCCATCATGCAGTCACCCTGCCGCTCCATCTCCTTTGGTTTCCCCCTTCTGTTTAGGGGTCATATTGGGAAGGTAATAAAGCAGACAAAACATGCTATGCCCCTTCAGTTTTCTGTGCAAGCCCATACCACTGGCTGGCTCAGACAAGGGACAATTGTTGACAGAAAGACTGGAGAAGCAAATCTCAGCAACAATGACCTTATCCTGGCCAATTTGACAAATCTGCAGGCACTTAGGGGTAAAAGAGAACAAATTTTATCTTACCCAGGCCTCCTGCCAACTGTCAATGACTTCCATCCCTCCTATGCACAGGCGAACTCCTGTGGGCCCCAGACAAATTATGTTCCACCAAATCCCACAAAGGTGGATTCTTTACAGACGGAGATTGGATGAGTGGCTGCAGTAGTCCAAAAACCGGACAGCTTGGGTTTCTAGTCCAGAATGTTTCTGGTTACGAAAACCAACAGAAAATTGAGACCAGTCCTATGCATGAGCTGACTCTTTCAGTTTGTTACTACCTCACAGTTCAAGATTGAGACAGGAAGGGTATCTGTCTGTCTACACCAAGTGACCTGTCGGATGCGTTATTTCCATGTACCTATTCACACGGTATTAAGTAAATAATTTTTCATCGGCTACTCCGGGATAATCTGCCAATTCTGCTCCCTTCCATTGGGCCTTTATTCCACTTTAGGACGTCTGCTTGCACAGCGACGGAGGCACACCTGGACGATATATTGCAAAAATCATTCGGTAATATCAGTTTTGGTTGAAGATATCAAACTTTTCTACCACATATGCAGGTTAAAGTGGATAATCAATATGGAGTAGATAGATCTTGTCCCTTCTTAACAATTAGTTCATCTAGATATGGAGTTTCTAGCTCATATCAACTGATTCCTCTTTCTCCCAAACTCATTGACAGTATTGTTCATGCATCTGATAAAATGTCTGCCAGGATGTTCATTTCAGCTATAGCTGTCGTCGTGATCCTACAGTGTCACGTGTGTAAAACGCGGAAGCTCAATAATTTCCTCTTCCTCTTACCTATTCTTCTAACGTCAGCGTGATTGATGGAGTTTGACAGAGAAATTATGAGAGATTGTGGTTGTAAATCTGCAGTATGTTGTAGCTCTGACCAAGATTGGTATTTGTAGGGTCTATCGTGGCGGGACATCCGTACAGCTAGTGCAGGCCTGAGTTTTCTTTGTCAACACAAGTGGCGGAACTGACCTCACTCGGATACTGTTGGCTCATTGACAATAATGCTTATTTTCTTGTCATCACCCTTCAGAGCTGCCGCTGGATTTCCTGGTTAATAGCGGCTAATTCATATGCAACATTTAGCAGGATTTCAATCTTCCAGGTGGCCCAACTGTCTGAGAAAAACAAAAATATTGTAAGCCGAAAGACCAGGAGCGGATGTTGATCCTGCTGCAATAGACTCTAAAGACGCCAATGAAATCTCAGGGTCGTGCTGCTCTAGAGGAAGCAATTAGCATCGGAGAGATGATATCAAATGCCTGCTTTCTTTTAGCTCGTTGATACCATCTTTGTGATTGGGGCAGAGGCCGTTACTCTTGGATGGCCTGCAAGTGGGCCGATATGTCCTTGCCTATCTGCTTCAGTGTTTTGATGCATCTGTTAGTTCGCCTTCTCGTAGCACTTAAAATATAGCATCGTCCATGAAATCATCCCTTAGCAGGCGTTTGAAGATCATGCTAGCCTCATTGACTAGCTCATTGGATGTATTGCCAACCCAGAAAGAACCAATCAGCATTTCGAGGCGTTTGACCAGTATGTCCATACCTCATAAACAGAGAATCCTGGTAGCACTGTTAAATACATGTCTTTTGGTTGACTCACAAGCAGCAAGTGACTTTGCCGTTCTGGTTTTTGTTTACACTGCGCTTGAGCTGACATTTTGTCCCTTTTGCCGTCACTCATTCTTGAGCTGCTAGCTGACAGATCTTCCTGTGTGTTAACATCTTTGATTTGCCATTCGGGCCTTGAACTCTTGTAGGCGCTGTGGTATTTCATAACCTGCTCAAACTTGGGGGCACTTATCTGCTGTTTCCCAGATGCCTCTAGAAATACACACATTCGTCAATTATCTTCTAGGTATTTTTAGACTGTCCATCGGTTTTTTGACAAAAGATGCAGCGTTTGCAAATTAGGGGAAGTATCAGCTGCGACAACAGCATCTCACCTATCCTCGTTAAATTGGCAGCCCTGTCCGCTAAACTTCTAGGGCTCTATTGACTTGTACTAGGATGGGAACGGCTTTGGCAGGTCGGCATTGAGGTCGTGAGGCAGCCCTTCCATCGTTAATGAGGTTTTAGCCACTCTGTCTTGGATTCCCAGCTATATGCCTCTAACCTTCTCACAAGCGCCTCCTCGGTGGCCTTTGCTCTGCAGTCAGCAGTTTCAAAGGTGGTCTTGAGTGGTTTCATGAGAGGTGTTTATAAAAGCTCTTTTCCATTTGTATGTAGTTTGGTATGACGGGCCACGTACTACAGTATTCGTATCTGGTCATGTCTGCTTGACATTTGGAAAATTACATTGTATGCATTTTCAATATCTTTAAATGTATTTTAAACACATGGCAAGATTTTATTTTACACAATCCTCACCTTATCAAGGCAAGCCAGAAATTTTACTGGACCAGTGCTGAACAGGTTTATGGTGGAGGAGCTATCGGTATAGACGTTGCCTCGTAATATAAGTGACAAAACTCTTGCCAGTATATAGTAGCCACACACCATATGACGTGCAAGTTCAGCAGAACATGGAGGTCATTCCCGCAGAAGAGGACCACCATATTTGCATTGCCACAAATTACCATTAATATCTGGGTGTATCACTGAGCTAAGTCCAACACCATAGCATTCTGGTGTTTTAAGTGGCATAAGAGACGTGTAGGATTTGTTTTTGCCCTTCGAGTATCACATCATCTGAGACTCGGATGTTAGCTTGGTTGCGGTGTAGATCCTCAGGACCTGGGGCTTTTTCGACATCAGTGATTAATGTCATAGGGTTCTCAATGGCGACAAGTGTTTCGTCTATCGGCTTTTTCTCCATGAGCAGTACCATGACTTGCACAAACACGGTGGCTTTGTTCATCTGCTTCACGAAGTCGTAGTATTTCTAGTCATCCGCAATGGGCTCGGTTATGACGAGAATGTTCTATTTCTTCCAGCGTGTCAGTAGATTCAGCAGCAGCTCATAAGTAGTGAGTGAATATGGTCAAATGGCCTGCAGATGTTTTTGTGTTGCTTTTTTCTGGCTGAGAACTCAGTGATGTCGATGGCATACGTCTTAAAAAGCTCATGTATTGTCTACCCCATAGGCAAAGGCAGAGACTGTAGGCGGTAACAAGGGGTGGCTTGCCAATGGTAAATACTTGTTCGAGGGAATTGTCGTGGTATGCGGAGTCAAAATGTCAACGCGTGTGCAAGTATCCCAGGGAGAAGCAAATATCGTGCCACAACTACTGCGTGCCAAGCACAAGGATTGACATTCAACTAGACGCCAACGTCCAACCCAATCCTGGAGAGGCCTCACTGAATTTTGTAGATGCTGCTGACACGACCAAGTTTATTTACATAGACACAACATCCGCGAGCCGTAAAAGGCTGACGTAGACCTGTCCATGACCTAAGCAACATGCATGGCTTAAGTTGTTGCTTTTAGCTCATAACTGTATGCCAGTATGTGATTTCACGTTATGGATTCCACAAGTGGTCATATCCATCTCAAAACTAATAGAACTTGAGACAATGTTACAACATAAAGATATATTTTAACCAGAACAAAGTTTGTCAAAAAGCTGTTTGAAATTCTACTGATTAAACATGGCGAATAACAACAGCGCTGAGAGAATAGTGTGTGTGTGTGTGTGTGTGATTTGGATTTTTAATGTTGCGCCAAGCGAGGCAGCTGTTAGTACCATTTTTGTAAGTCTTTGGTATGACTTGGCCAGGGATCGAACCCACGACCTCCCGCATCCAAAGCGGACACTCTAACCACTAGGCCATCGGAGTGGTCCCGAGCGAATAGTTGCCGAGACATATATTGTTGTGTTTCAGCGATAAACGTAATAATCAAATACAAAAGGATTTTTGATAACGCTGACGTCAGATGAATATTTTTTAGAATCAGTTCTAAGTAATATCTTGAACGAGCGATCAAATGCATGTGGTTTATGGAAATAATGCTAATAGAAATGTATCTCAAGCGTATATGTATCAGATAGTGGCAATGCAGAAATATCAGGACGCTGATACTGGATCTTAAATATCTTGTAGAGTTTCAATCTCTTTACCGAATATTTAATTTTAATGTTAATAAGCTCAACGACATCGAATTAACATGGGCGTTTGGAGTGGTTCCTGTTTCTCCAGATAACATATATTTTGCTTATGTTCTTGTAACATCTGACAGACACATAACACTTGACGCTGTCAAAGGTAGAATGACTGTTCAGGTGTAGTGTTAAAAATATTTTATCTGATAAAATTAATAACATATATTTTGCATGATATTGATTTGTCACAAGGACAAATGCAAAAGCAAGCATTAACTATAGCTAAATGAAAAGCAGTTTCACCAAAAAATAGATTGCAAAATGCATCGCGTTCCACAAAATTACTTCTAACACAACGACAGATAAACAAAATTCTGAAAAAGAAACTTCTCATACTCGATCTGTCAGTGGCACAAATAACAGCTTTTGCCAGATTGAAAGCGATCCTTGGTGGATCAATCGGCACAACGATAGCTACTTTAGCATCAGCACTGTTGCCAAAGATATTACCTGTGCTAGGAATGTTGGGTATAGCTGCAGCATCAGGTGCAATATCAGGAACAACACAAAAAGCTGTATCTGAAGACGGTATCAAACAATTTCTATAAATGGATTGCAGTTCAGTTTTATCTGATCAATGATTATAAACAATGCCGATAACACAAGCATGAAAAACTCCTATGATGAAAAAAATAAAAGAAACACAAGAATGAACCGCAATGCGGTCAGGGGTGGATTTATAGGCCCACTGCTAGCATGGATAGCTGGAAGTCTATTACCAAACCTGTAAGGGATAGAAGGTAGCGTGCAAGCACACCCAATGCAAAGACGGACTCTTGGAAGTTGGGAAGGAGGACTGATTCTACCGGGAACCAGATGATGAAATCTTCCGTGTTAAACAATTTTGAAACTGCTGCTAAACTTAAAGATGTTAGCGGATTTATCAGAGTATTTTCCAAAGATGAGTTAGCTGATAGATCACCGAAAGATAATCAAAGCTGTGTTATTTATATACAAGAATTTAACAACGGATCTGGAACTCACTGAGTAGCTCTTTACAATGACAAATACTTTGACTCGTTTGGTCTTCCTCCAAGTGATGTTATCAAACAATACACCCTAAAAAATTATAAAAAATAAACTAGAACTCTAATCCGCTTTAGCCAGTTGGAACTTCAACTTGTGGTTATTATTGCGTTATGTTTATCTTGCAGATGTCTGGGTCGCAAGTGTCCAAGTCATCTGGTTAACAAGTTAACTTTTCAACGTTTATTCTGCAATTTGACCCGTTTCCAAGTGTCAGCAATGATTGTAAAGCGGTACTTGGATCGAAAATGATCTAGCGTTAATTTTGTCTGACATCAAGTATAAAATGACAACATACTGTCTCCAATGCAGAACCAAAACCAACAACATCGATGAAACAACAGAAACAACTAGCAATAACAGGAAAATGCTAAAAAGTATATGCGATGTCTGTGATAAGAGAAAAAGTATGTTTCTTAAACAAGTTAAATCCGGTGATACAATCGTCGGTAACGTAGTTACCAGTGGTTGTGCAATGCAAACCCAGAGTGCTAGCACTCCAACATGCGACGATAATGTTATTTAAGTAAGCGACTAAAAATAAATGTAGTTGCGAAGATGTGAACAAAGATATGTGCCTTGAGCAATATAACATAGTCGCCTATTGCCAGCACTGCAATCACAGAGCTGTCATCGGATCGAGACTGGATATACATAAAATAATTGGCAAATTACCGAAACCAAAGGGAGGTTGGACATTACCAGGACATAAATATACCAAACCATGGAATCCACTTGATCAGCAACTCGACGGCGATGATAATCCGTTACCGGGACAAGAACCTTATAATGCAGTACCATCAGCGACATAATTTACTTAAATTGGATGAATATTAAAATGCTTTGCAGCCGCTTATATTGAAGGAAATAATATTTCTTCATCTGTAACAGAGTATTTTGCTATAACAGGTCTAGAGGGATTGTTGAAACTGAATCGTCCACGTCTTGTATTTTCTTTAGAAGTAACAATGTCAAGATTTTCGAGACGGTTGTCTGTCATAATGCCATTTATGTGGTAGAGGACTAAACCACTTGGGATAGGTCCATGAAATACCTCATAAACAAATCTGTGTGAGAAATAACAAATAAGTATTTTTTTCTGATCATCACCTTTAAATATCCTGTATTACAGATACAGCGACCAACATTTTTTTGTTTTGTTTTATGTTCCTAATAATACCTCTTCTGCTAGCCTCATACAAATCATTGATCAGATGTTGTTTATGTTCTTCTTGTTGCAGACAAATTTGCAATGTTATTGTCGGTGAACTGATCATTGATATGATAAACTTTCATTCCAACTTGAATATCTTCACTGAACAATGTCCAGATAAAATCATGTAAAAACATAGTATATTCAATATCATCTTCTGCTTTTACTTTCATCTTATATCCTTCTGATGTTATAATCCGATCGCATTTTGCGTTTTGAGATTTATAACGACATAAAGGATGTGGAAAGTTCAATAATTTGATCATTTTGGTGACAAAGCAAAATTACTCACAATAAAAGGAATGTTCCTTATGAGTATCTTGACGAATGGGATAGATTTAATGAAACAAGATTACCTGACCAGGAAAGCTTTTATTCTCGATTAAATCTTGAAAGTGTCAGCGATGATGACTATGCTTACACTAAGCAAATTTGGAAAAAATTTGTAAAACCTTTGGAGGTTATCATGATCTATATCTGATCAAGACGTGTTGTTGCTTGTGGATATATTTGAAAATTTCAGAGATGTCAGCTTCAGCAGCTACGGACTTGACCCAGCCTAGCATCTGATAATTTTGTTGGTATGAAAATGTAAATGAAAATCTTGTCTCGATACATAAGAGAAAGAAAAACTTGAAGCTGAATAAACCAGTTTATGTCATTAGGCAGTGCTTGAAATATCAAAGATGTTAATGGACCAGTTTCATCACAATTTTTGTGGGGGGGCCCCCCTAGTGGTCTAAAGCGCTCTGTTATGGTTCACTGCCATCTCACCTCTGTCTGCGTGAGTTCGAGTCTCGGATTCTGCTAATATGGGTATGTGAGAAAGCTCGCCAGTAGCTTCTCGTGGGTCGGTGGTTCTTTGCGGGGTTTTCCCGGGTTTTTCCTCTACCATTAATACTGGCCGCCATGTGTGGCCTATCGTGTGCTGAAAAATGGCATTAAACCCTAAAACAACAACAATTTTTGTTAAAGCCAAGTGGTCTGATGCAGAGTTGCTATTTACAGATACTGATTCCCTCATGTACAAGAATCTGATATTTACAAAGAATTTTATGAACATGGGGATCTTTTTGATCTTTCTGATAATCCTAGAGACGGTGAATATCATTGTGATGACAATAAAAAATAGGAAAGTTTAAAGATGAGGTTGCTATGAAAATTATAAGTTTTTATTGGATTATATAGTAAAATGTATTGCTTAAAATTATCTAATAAGGTCAAGAAACGAGCCAGGGAATAAAAAGAAATGTCAGTAAGGTAATAGGATTTGATAATTATAAGTCGGCGTTAGACAGTTTTAGTGGTCATGTCAAAATGATGGCAATAAAATCAAATTGTCACAAAATTGAGATGGATGTTATAACAAAATCTGGCCTTTGTAATTTCAATGATAACAGATTCTGTGAGTATGGTATTAACACAGTAGCGCTGGGATATAAAAAATATGTTGATTTTTGCAAAGTAGATTTTTTGGATTGGTTGCTGCAGTAATTTTGTGTGAAATATCAGATAAAAATTGTTAGCAATTTTACAGTAAAATTTTGTGTGAAATACATAAGTAGTGGACAGTACTACAGAGGGTGTTTCTGGGTCAACCCCTATTTTGTTTGACAGCGATGATGATCAAAAATATGTCCTTGTGTTGGCAATCAACAATGAAATAAACACTGCTGTGTCAGAAAAATTGTTTTCGTAGTTAAGACTAACTTAAGGAGGCTATGGAGGGGGGGACAATCAAGTTGTCATCCAATACAAAATAAAATTTTGGGCCAGAAATCCCCATATAATCAACTACTGTGGTAAACAGTTGTCTGTGGGGCGGTGGAGGCAAAATGTAATAACAGCATTTCTCCCACAATAAACCCATGATGCCAGCCAAATGTAGTCATCAAATAATTGGGGTGGGCTTGTCACAGAACATATGAAAATATTGCTGCTGCATCTTGTTACATTTGATGTCATTGTGGAAAAATCGGTCCATTCCTTTGTTTTACATGTTTAACAAAGGGAAGTGTGCTTGTTTGTGTTTGACCAACTTCACTAGCCAAGTCACTTTGTTCCACACTGATGTGGAAGTAGATTGGTTGCCTTTGGCTACTCAAGATGGTTTTTAGAGAGCACAGTCTGGAAAAAATTTACTTTGTGCTTGTTAAAGTCATGGAATATGTATTCCATTGTCCACTAAGGGTCATATTTTATGGTTCCTAAGGTGTTCTTTATAGACAGGTTTGACTGTACTGTGAAGGACATCCAATATTTATGTAAAATACAACAGAACAGCATCTCTTTGCAGCACTCTTTAATGCAAAAGCCATTGAATTTGCATTGTATTGTGAAAGAATTCCAAAAATATAACCTCAAAGAGAATTAATAAAACGTACAATCTCTTTGTGTTCTTATTATCACAAGTTAATGCTTCTCTACTGTGTGAAAAGCAACTTTTTGTAACCAATGCCTTTACACAGTAAGGCATACAGACGCCAAATATATTACTACACTTTTATGTAATATGAATCAAATCTCCATTAGTAGACTGGACTATTCAGACAGTCAACTTTCTCAACAAATCGCGACACCTGAGTGTCACTAAATTGCACTTTCACTGTTTACAATCTTTTCAAGTTGTTACACTATTTTCAATTCATCAACCCCTCATCATTAATTTATCATCTTAACATACAACCATTTGGGCTCATTTATTTGCTCCTAGTAAACAAGTTACTACAGCCAATGCTTGTAGCAATTTATGACTGCACAGTACTGCCAAATTTAAAAAATCATTTTGAGGAAGTTCAAGTGAATGAATTTCACTATTCTTAAAAGCAAACACAAACATTTTTATTTTACATATGGTACAAAACTTATTTAACCTGTTTGTCATGAGTTCTCATCAGTATTTATAGGTACAATTATGTAAGATATTTAAGTCACTGCTATGATTGGATGCTACTTGTTACTTTGTTTTATAAATTATTTCAGTCAATGCTCATGAAAATTTACAGGATCATCTGATCCAGGCAAGAACTATAAAGAGTGACAAGTCACATAGGATCCCACACTGAAAAAAACCTAATTAATCCAGTCCAAAATGGACAAGAAAAAAAACCCATAAAAGGCGCAGCTAGATCTATAAAACATTGTTAAACTCAAATTGCATCACAATACATTGACTGGTTTTTGAGCTATACCGATTACAAGCAACACCGCACATAAAAGATGTCAAGTTCATCAACAAGGGCCATAATTCTGTCCAAAATATAACAGAGGAGACAAAATGCATAAATAACACATTCAGGACTATGAGACAATGTTTTTAACAAACTCCCTCAGAATACCCTGAATGGTTCTCAAGCACTACTGAGTGAAACATTCCAAATTCCATGTGAAAACCTAAATTCTAAACAAGGGCCATAACAATGTCAAACAAGAGGGCAGCTTAAACCCATACAAGGCACATGCAAGGCAGTGAGATAATGTTCAAACCAAACTGATCAGAAAATGTGGAATGGTTCTTCAGCTATGTCAGTTGCAAGCAACATCACATGTAAATATGTTAGGTTTATTGTCACAATCCATAACTATCTGAAATGAAGCTGTATGACAAAACCCGTTAACATCACATCTAGGTCTACTGGACAACACATGCACACCAAAGAAAGAAAAAAAAACTGCATCAAAATGTGCTGAATGACTCTTTAGCTATGTTGGTTACAAGGACCTACTGAACAAAAGATGGAATTTAATTGAAATATTAAACCTTCAAATGGCAAATCACCTACCCATGGCATCCACTCACATTTAAGTGTTGCAGAGCTATGGCGATTACAAGAAGTGTAAATGAAAATGACCAAAATTGAAATGTGTTTCGTATAGAATTTCACATCTTTATACAAGGCCCTAGCTAACAGTAATGTGCACTCTATATATATATATATATATATATATATATATATATATATATATATATATATATATATATATATATATATGGGTGTGTGTGTATGTATGTATCACAACAAAACGTTTATCATAAACTGCCCCAGGTCCATTATAAAAAGACATCTTAATGCTTACTTCCATCACAGGAAAACACCAAACTGGGATAAAAATTTACACCACTGACAAGTCAAGGATTTGGAGGTCCCAAATCATGTATGCCCAACAAGTTTGTGTGAATTTTGGGCTTGCTCATTTCATAGACATTGCTTGCACCAGCATATCATTATGTAAGGAAAATCTTTGTTGCACAAGCCATTTTAAACAAGCCTCCTACCAGTGAGTAGTAAACCAAGGGTTAGCAAAGAAAAGTGTACAGCATGCGTATTCCCTGTCCTTACATCACAATCAGACAATAAGCAGGATTTATCATGCCCAACTTTAAAGACTAAATGCAATAATGTAACTGACCCAATGAAAACAACAATTAAATCAACATGTGCTATAATCTGGGACCCATACTTGAAAGTGACCATATTCAAAGCTGTCATGTCACTGAGCATAGTTATTACTATTTTTAGTTGGCAATGCAAGCAGTTTTCAAGGGGCACTTGAATCAGTGCCAACAGGCTTGACAATCAAAGAAAGTCTGATGTTAGTATAAAGATAACAGAATTAAATATTAAAATCTATATTGTATGACAAAATATTATTCAATTTTTTTTTAACTATACACTAGTATGGAAAAAAAGTGACTGTGTATACAAAATGTATATAATCTCATCCTTAACTTTGGCAACATGCATACCAAATCATACAAATTTTATACAGATCTTTCTGCCAAGTATGCAGTTATTGTTTAGATATTGGGCCAAGTTCAAGTCTTATTGTCAAGACGAGTTTCCAATTTTCCTACAAAATTATCTGGGTAGGTGTTTATTTTATGGGATGAAAGAAAACCACATTTGACATTTTAATAATCTTTTCCTAGATAAATGAAGAAAGCATACTGCAAAAATTGATGAAATTTTACTTCCATGTGAAACTTGTAGCATCAAATCAACAAGTAGTCAAAGTGGGACTGAAATTGCTCACCGGGCTGATATAGCCCTTAAAACCAAATGCAACAGCGCTGGGTCAGGAGGATACTTTCCAAGTTTTGTCAATGCTGTCTGAAGTTTGCTCAAGTGTTTATATCTTATGCAATATTTAACGACACATCAGCACCATGTCTAATATGGAAATGTTTAGGCCAAGATCTTTTCTGTAAATTGTGGTTAATCTGTTAATCATTTTTTTCAGGTACATTTCTGTAAATATTTGACTACTTTTAAGAATGGATGTCAAATTTTATTAAACATCAGGATAATTTCTTTAAATATAAAAGGCCTTCAAGCTTTGATGCTTTTTGTTAAATTTGGTCAAATTTTATTATGACGCTTTATAAAAAATATTAATATAATTTTTTTTACACTGATATTAACAACAGAAACAATTTTGGATGAGAAACTGGCATCATTTGTACAAACTTAAACCCCTTCATGCCAAGAGACTTTCTTTAAAGTTTACTCAAATTCTGTTTAAATGATTTTTTTTATTGCTAAGGCCATTTAAAGGATGTTCTATTAGTAATAATGATGGCTAATATCTGATCATGAACTGGTATCACTTTTACAAATTTTAAAGTCTTTAAATTCCAGAATATTTAATGTTGAAAATGAAAAAATCTGCTGAGCAGGTTCTGAAAAATGTTACTAAGTTTATTCTCATTTTAGTTAAAGTGACCATATCTGACAGCAGAGTGGCATCATCGGTACAATATTTAAAGGCCTTAATGGCTGGATGTTGGTTTTTTTTAAATTTGGTCAAACACAACCGATTTTTCCAGAAGAGATATTGAAGATTTCTTAATTATTTTAAGATATTCTATTTTTAGTAATTGTGGCTATATTTTTTGTGGATCATCTTTATTTACTTGTAAGTCATCTATTCCTATATGTCTTTGTTGAATCTGGTCAAATTCTTTTGAACAATCGTTTATATGTCATTTAAAGTTTAATCTATTTTCAGCAATTGTTGCCACATTTGATTTCCATCATTTTGTTTAATTCTGAAAGCCTGGATGCTTTCTGTCAAGTCTGACAACTGTTCTGTTGTGATGTTTTTTAGAGGAAGTCATTTAAAGGTTTTTCTACTTTTAGCAAAGACAACCCTATCTGATGGGAGATCAGCTCAGCTCTACCTGTATAAATTTAAAAGTATATTTGTTGCAGGATGTGTTCTGTAAAATTGGGTCAAATTCTGTCAAGCAGTTATTCAAAAGAAGTCATATAAAGATTTTTCAATTCTAAGTAACAGCAACCATATTAGATGATGGACTGACATCATTTTAACAGGTTTTAAAGACCATTATACCAGAAAGTTTTTGCCCAATTTAGTCAAATTCTGTTGTGCAGTTTTTGAGAAGTTATTTAAATGTTTCTATATTTGTAGTTACACTGACCATATTGGTCAATGCATTGGCATACATCAAACAAATCTGAAAGACCTTGATGCTCTCTGTTAAATCTTGTGCAAATTGATCAAATGGTCTTTAAGGTAAAGTTATTAACAGCAATTATGTATGGATGAAGGACCATACTGAAAGCTTACATGGCCTTATGGCCAGGTGAACTAAAAAACAATTTTTTTAAAAGCCCAAACCCAACCCAACAAAATGTTCCAATTCTAAAAAAATTCCCAAAGACCTTTACAATAGTTTCACTTCAATTTAGTCGAAACAAAATTATTAAATATGTGAAAGATGACAATTTAAACAAAGAAAAAAATTCCATTCTGCATGTCAATGAGTAATTTGCTTCTGCAACAATGGCAGTTAACAACTTATTAAGTTTGCCTCAGATGGACCAAATATGAATAATTCTGGTAATGTTTTAAAATCTACTTAAAACCATTTTAAACTTCAAGATAAATATAAATTATAATTGACCCTCATTACAGGTATATTACTTGATTCTTGCTATTTTAAACAAAGATCATAATTTATGACACAAAAAGGAATGAAAAAATTATGTTTAAATGGCCAGGTAAAAACTTTTTTATTTGTGGGCATGCTCATGTTCCACAGTTCCTCAATTACTAGACAATGAATCAAAATGTCCATAGAGTTGATAGATTATGTGATTCCCATGGTAGGGGGTAAACACACCAAAATGGAACACCATCCACTCTGTTGCATACTAGAAAAATACCTACAATGGAAATAGTGACCAGTCTGAACTGCTCTTATGTCCATTGCTGTTATTATATAATAGTAACTTTATTATGTCCCAATGACTTGTTGATTTATCATTTAAAGCAATGTAAGGACTATCTGAAACTGAACAGCTGCTTTTTTTTTTAAAATTTGAAAGCTGCAGAATAATGTTAGAACGAAGCAAAGTGGACCTATGCTCACCTGGCATACAGTGGTCCAAAAGTATAGTATTAATAAAGCAGGTAACTTAATTTGAATAATTTCCAGTGCAGGTATTAGTAGTTGAAATATCAAATATTATTATCAATGTCATCAAACGTTATATTATTTTCAGTGGTTATCTTTCACATATCAAGCCAAATAATCATCCACCAAAAAACTAGCAATTTGTTAAACATCACAACTACCCCAGAATCTCTTTCAGTTGATTTGACAAGCATTGGAAAAAATGATAATTTGATCACACAATACCATGATTTGTCCAATTAAAAAGAATATGTGGAACAGAACAATTTAATGTAACAATAAAAAGTATATTAATGCAAAAAGATTGTGGCATCTATCAAATGACAAAAGCTAATTATATACATTAAATTCACTCTATAATTTTGAAAAGTTCCAGAACAGGAACCGTTTATATAATAAATGATCTCAGAGTCATCTTTCATGTAATGTGAATTTTTGGCCATACATGGAACTTGGAATGAAATTAAACAATAAAGCTATATGCAAGTTTGATACATATTCCTTATCTACTCCACAACACCAAAGCATTTTTTTTAAGCAGAATATGGCACATGGATAAACTAGATAAATTCTCTCAAAACTGTAATTTTCATTCAACCATGCAATCCATGCTTCATGTGAAACCAATTATAGCAACTTTATTTTTAAAGATTTTAGTATCCAGGGTAAAACAGCAATGACCACATGGTTCTAAAAGGTTACACTAGACCGAGAAAACATCCACCAATTGGTTTAACTGCTGGTTTTCATCAACAAAATTGTAAGCACTGATCTAAAAATATCAGATGTAAGTGCTAATATAAAAGGAGTGCAGCCATGACAAACTGGCTTTCCTTGCCATTCATATTAAATTGTTTATAAAGCTAGTTGCACATTACACTAAGCTGATATTAGTCCACCCATGATTACCAATACTTTACAACTCTTTAAGGTTTATCACAAGCATATTTAAAAATACACTAATAAATTCTGCAACTTTATTCATTCATATTCAATTATTTGCTCCTTTTGATATAAGCAGACTTTTATCAGACTGTTTTGTAAATTACCAAATCAAATTACTGTAGTAACTAAGGATAGTAATGACCTGTCACTAGATTTTGTCACCTGCCAAATAGAATCAGCACTGTATGTGAAATCTAATGAACTTGTCCAAAACAGATCCAAGTTGAAGACGATTTAATACTGACCATAAGATAATTAAAGTACATATATAATTTGTACATTCCAAATGAACACTTCTCATAATACTCCTCCCAAACATTCACTCTCAAAATTACTTGTAAAATTAATGGCTCTCTCTCTCTCTCTCTCTGACTCCACCACTGACACACACATGATCTCCATGCACCCTCAATAGCTCACATTATCTCAATTTGATAAATGTATATCACAATTATTTCTTGAACCACATTTATATATCCAATCACATACTTTTAAAATACCACAAAAATTTCTCATCTCCATTTCAACATCACATTTCAATCTGACAATTCTTTTAAATGCACAGTGTTTATAACAAAACACAAATCACTACTAACTTCTATAATTTACTGTCAATTCACCATTTTCATGAGGTACCAATTTTCACGGAATTTGAAGACCAGGAAACAATATCCTTCTGTGGAAATAAGATGCCTTCCTCAACCCATGAATATGAGCACCAACAAAAATTTTACTTTTAGCAAAACCATGAAAACTGATACATGAAGAAACAAATGAATTCAAAGTAAATATTGAAATGAAATTTGCAGTTGTTGTCATTTACATGAGAATGAAGATAACAATGATGCTTGTTAAGCAAGGTTTTTGGTGCAACTTCCATTTTTAAATTGCATAAGTCAAATGTGAATAAATCCTTCATTTCACAATGCTTTTAAACTATATCATTTGTTACTGACTTAAAATGGACTTTTGACAATACATAAAATCTGAAGTTTCTACTGTTCTTTAATATATATATATATATATATATATATATACACACACACACACATAAAACTGCTCATATTGACCATTTCTGCATTCTGGTGGGATTCTCTTTATCATTCTTTACTGCTGTTCTTACAAGGGTACATTGTGTCTAATAAACTGACAGAACTAAAGCCACTCAATAAAAAGGTAGGTCAAATAGTCTTTGTTTCATAATGTGCTGGTAAAGAGAGCCAAATGCCAAATATCACTGCTCTTTACTGGCATGACCATTCCAAATGATTTCAATACAGAAGACCCAACTATAGAAGTGAAATTGGTACTGATAATAGGAGAGCTAAACAACAGCCAAACCAAAAAATGACAGACCAACTGGACAATTTATTCCTCAGCATTTCTCAAGTACTGTTTATGTAGATTAGAACGGTTCTTAACGTAAATCAGATATTATGATTATGAAAGTTATAGTCCCAAATATCTTGGGCAAATGAAAATTCAAATACAAACATTTTAAGCTGTATGCCAGGACCAATTTATTGCAATCAATAATCATACATTTTGACATTGTCAAATGCCTTTGGATTTTTTTTTATTATCATTTAATATAAGAACCGCAGCAAAGTCATGTTTACCAGTGCATCAACTACTAGCCAAAGTCAATGTGTAAGCTTGATACAATTTAACTCCTACTCTACACAGATGAACACATACCCTGTTGTTATAGACAGGCATATATCAGTAAAGGTTTATCTCAAAGGAAGCAAAACAATTCATCATAGCCTAAATCAGGACATAAAAAACCAATCTGTTATTAATATGCAAAAGTTTAAGATTTGAACAAGTTTATATTCTTGGCACATCAGATCCGATATGTACATATAATGGATGAATTGTCATTCGTAATTATGTAGATACAAATAATACTTGCATGAATTCAGTAAAGAGAATCTCAAACATACTTAATATGATAAGTAAGTATGGGTAGGCTTCCAAATAAACCATGCACCTTTACTATGAAGATGTCTGTATAGTCAACTTTGACATATGGGAACATATATCCAATCAAAATTTTCCTTGGACAAGGCTCTTGCATAAATATGTGCTGTTTAAAAAAGATACAAAAACCCTTTATGAAAGAATTATTGTTGACTATCAGCGTATTGTGAATGATTGTCACACCAAGAAATTGCAAACAGAGTCCAAGCCTAGTTTCTATTGGGCATTTATCTATTATAATAACCATTCTTAAAACTAAAGCAATAAATAAATATTTCAGCAATGAAACATGCCAGCGTAGCTATTTACAGCACCTTTGGTAATGTTCATTTAATATATCCAAATCAGTAAGCAGGTTTGTCAGTCACAAAAATGTCATTTTGAAAATACAAGTGTTATCAAATACAGTATTCTGCAATTTAATAGTCAGTCACAAAAATGTCATTTTGAAAATACAAGTGGTATCAAATACAGTATTCTGCAATAATGAACTGTTCATAAACTGCATCTGTAAGTGCTGTCTATAGCATGCAAGTTAATGCTTCTATACTTTCTATCAAATTTGATTCGAAATCAGAAAGATATGTAGCTACTTGCAAAAGTAATCCTAAAATTTTGGAAATAGCACCTTGTCAGCAAAGATTCCCTTGTCTGGATGACATTTAACCTACAGAAGTGAGGGGGATAAAATTACTTTGCTACACAACATACTCTAAAATAGCCAAAATGACTGAAATGCTGTTATTATTTTACAATGTCAATAGTTATATGACTATACATGCACGTTTCCTAATTCTAAACTTCCCAAAAAGAACCAATAACTTTCAAATTGGAATCTTGTTTAAGGTTTCCCACTGTTTGTGTAATTAGAACCCCAAAATAAATGCTACTATGTTTACTGTATTATCTACCGTACTTGATAAGCAATGTATGTGCAAGCAGCATCATGGAACTCTTCTTCAAAGCATCTTTTACTATGCCTTGAAGAACATAAACCTGTTAAGTTCAAGACTGTCAAATTTAACTGTCCCTTTCTGTTATCTCTAACTTCAATTTAACATCAGCTTACCAAGTTTATAATCTCAGTGCAAATTAATTATTTATTTTGCTAGTATTTATCTTCACATTCTGCAAAATGCATAGAATTACGGAATCCTATAATGTTAGAAAAAGAAAGAAAAAACAAGGTTCTAAGGCAAACAAAATTAGAAAAAATTTCTTTCATTTCTCTATTTAACTGTTCACCTTATTATTCTTTCTCAAGGTCATGTACAATGGGCTAAAATACATCACTAGTGTGACCCTGCTATAATGAACTCCATTATAACACAAATTCGGATATAACACGATTGTGGTGTGGCTCCCAAAATTGCACGTACAGGTCTTTTTTTCATAAACCACAAAATTTATTTACTTAATAAGGTGTAAAATGTTTATTCAGGGATCGTGTTAGGCTCTGACAATGTTGCAAATTGCAATTTTGTTGCTCCCCTATTGGCGGCAAAATGTACCATCTGACAAGGGTGGGGGGACAACAACACTGTTAGCAGTTTCCACTTGTATATGCAATCTTGGGTTTGGAACAGAGAAATTCAAAGGCACCATGAAAGGAAACCACAGACTTTGATATAATGTGCACTGGAAACTATCTACTGTTACGTAAACAAATCTTTTGTTCATACTAACAAACCATCTTAACAGTGCATGTTATATCATAGTGAACTTATGCTGACACCGTGCCCGAGTACTGTATGTTGTGATACACTCAAATAGTCAGGCTACCTGACTAGCTACAATGAAAAACCTATGACAGCATGAACAGGAAATGCTAAAATCAATCAAATGATGACTAATTCTTTTCTTTCTTTTTTTTTATGTATCCAGAACAAAAATTAGTTTTACTAGAACTTCAAAGAAACCTGATTACCTTTGCAGCATCAATAGTGCCATATAAATACTAAGCAGATGAAACAATAATTTCAGTCTCAATCACTGTTCTACACATTTAATGTTGCCGCCACAATGACAACTGGGCATTTGTTTAGTTCTACAAAGTTTTCCTTTTGCTGTGACTTCAATAATACATGCACCCTTCGTCAAAGTAAGCAAGCAACAATCGTCCATAAAACAAAGCACCTTTCATCAAAGGAAGTCAGTACCAAACTTATATTAAAGCAATGGAACAGGATGAATTGTTGCAGTTTCCAAAGTGACTGGAACATGTTACTGTGTTGTGAACATTTCCCTTTCACAAAAAAACATTCATGTTTACAATCACTATGAATGGTAGCATAAAACAAAAATTAAATTTCCAATCTTCTCAAACCATAGGTATCTGCCTGTCACTGTTTAATTTGTTCACACATTTACATTTCCCTACAAAGAGCCATATCCCCTTGGTAGTCTTGACAAGATGACAGCCGTCTCCAACTGACAAAAATCAAGGACAATTTAAGTACATGTACATGTAGCATGTAAACAACTATAGCCATGTGCTACTGGCATCAATATCGTATTGAATTATTTAACAACACGTTTGTTGAAATTGGGATATAGATCAAATAAGGACTACCATTTTTTTAATGTGTTATTTGTGTTTTCTAATAGTAGAAGACTGATACATGAATTTTATAACATGTAATCTTTACTCAAATTCATGGATTTTTCAAATATATGTACAGTACTTAATGCTTTCAAGATTGTACAACACAAGTGTAAGCTGTCAATATACAAATGTATTTCACACTAGTTTTGTCTTCCTTTAATCAAAAGCAACTATTTTTCCGCCACTTTTCTTACCCCAGCCCACCCCACCCATACCAATTTTTGGTAAATGCATCATTTTCTTCAGCTAACTCACTCGGTTAGTTATAACATGGTAGGGTTCTATGGACCCCAACCATCGTGTTATAGCGAGGTCACACTATAATTTGGTTACAGATAGCTGATTTTCTTTTAAATTCAAGCATGGTTGATAGTATAGCTGATTAAGCTTTAGCTAACTTGTCCTTATGTTTGTAAAGTTCCAATAAGTGGTTGGATACCAATAAAGTGATGATAGTTGAAAACGATCTTTCCAATGGAACAGGTCAATACAATTTGAAAAAATTATCTTACAATACAAACTGAACTATTCTCTACAATGAAACAAAACTAAAGTTACAATAAGATGACATCTTATTTTTGTGTCTTTGTATAAATTATCGCTGGGATAAAACCAATTCACTGTACAAGATCTTCAGTTAAGTATCTTCTATAATAATAGAATATCTTACTAAAGATTGTGAAATGCAAATACTGGTATTACACTACGGTGGTCAAGATGAGCATCTTACAGTATTGATCACAGAACCCTCAAAAACATTCCTTTGCTAGTCCTCATTTCTGAACCTAGCACAACACTGAAAGCACCACAAGATGAATTCTGAAAATTCTGTTTCACCTCCAACTCATCTGTAAATAATATAGTATCACATGCAAATGCCCCATTACAGCAAAGAAATGTCATCTGTTTGATCACAGCATATGGACAAAACCATTTTGGACACTGACACTATGCCAATTGTTACAGATCAACTTCACTACCTAAACAACCTGGTGTCAGAAGTGATTTCACTGCCACTTTTTTGACAGATCAGTTCAATAGACATCTCAGCAACTCGTTAAGCTGATTTCCACATTTGGAAAGAAATACTGGGCGGTAGGGTTGTATTTAACAACAAATAAAAGTAGCAACAAATATGAAAGCCATACATTCTATCCATCTCACAAAATGAAACTGAAATGCATGTAGCATGCAACCCCTAACTGTGGAATGCAGCATAGGTCCCTTAATGCCAGCATAATGTAAAAAAAAATTTGTTCAAAAATTTTTACAACTCTTTCCATTAACTCTTTTTGTCCTAACATTTTAATTGCTCCCAACTTCAAGAAACATTCATCTTGTTCCTAAGCATGAAAGTTAATGGATATGATACTTCAAATGCACTTTTTACATGGTCCTTTCCTGCTTAAGCTAGTACATGTATGAATTTATGTGAAACAAGTAATGAAAGACATGTGGTATTTATGCTAAGGCTTTTCTCCCTGGGTTGAAGAAGGAAGAGGTTTAGGAGCCTGGGCGGCTTTTGTGAGCTGAGAACAAGTACTTGTTTCCAAGACTGGGCTACTGGACAATGGAGAAAGTGTGGAATGGACTGAAGATGTTGAAGAACCTGCTTCTCTCATGCATGGGGACATAGGAACTGCTGTTCTTTGTTCACCTGGTGCAAAAACACCTTTAAATCTATTGCCCTGCACATGTGGTATTCCAAAGGGGATGTTACTGAATGGATGTATAGAAGAAGGGTACACTGCGTGAGGCAAAAAAATATATTGTACTTTTTCTGGAATTTTTGATTTCTGCACATCATCTGCAACTGAACAAGAATTATCACAATCTTTCTTCTGTCCTACTGTATCAGTGCCCTCCTTCCATAAGGTGCCTGAAAATAGCTCCAAATCAGGCTGGCATTCCCTGGGAGACATTTTCATTTCATCAGTTTTGTCCTTCTGTCTGCTGGAAAAGTTTTCCACAAACTGTGATAGTTCTTCACTAAATGACAATTTTCCAGGCATACTTTGTGGGTTGAATTCTGTTCCCTCGCTTGTGGATGTAGTAAAATGAGCCTGAAAAGCCCTTTCCACACTGTTCATCAGAGATGTTGGCAATGGTGGTGCCATTGGAGGTGTTAGAGTGGTCATTGGCAGAGGGCTTAGAATTTGGGCAGTTTGTACCCTTCCATCAGTACTTGAAATAATAGGGGTAGCAGTCATAAGGGAAAGGCCTCTCTCTTGCAACAACTCTTCCATCTCTTGTTTGTGTCTCTTATTAAGCTCATCCCTCTCTTCTTGATGTCTGAAATAAAAAAAATTACAAAATCAGTTACCATCACGCACTTCCATCTTTCTTTGACATCTGAAATAAAGTTTTGAATAAAGTACCTAGATAGAATTTTGAAAAATAATATAGTCAAACTAGCCCTAATGCATACATGCCAACCCCTGGCAAGAAAAAAGTGTAATCAAAGTGGAAAAAATATGGTATTCTGAGCAGAAAAAGGGTAATCCACATGATACAAATTCAATGAGCATATGTACAAAATGATTTATTTTCCCCTCTGGTTTTTTAACATCAATTACTGCTTCAAATTTTCATATGTAGCACTTTTAGCTTTAAAATGCAACAAACTCTCATATTGTATTTCAAAACACTTTGTACCAGCTGAGACTATGAATGTTTTGCACACCAGTAGAGCACTTGGCATCGGGTTACTGAGCCTGGATCTGAATTCAGTTTTATTTTTGTTAACAATACTGAACAATCTCTCAAAGCACTAGAATGGTAAAGAACCAATATTCCTTTCATAACCTGACAAAGAAGGGGAAATTTATATCTTCCAGTTATTGGGTCTTTTAGCTGGGAAACAAGGTGCCATTGCACATCAACTCTGCATGAAGAACGTTGTCTGGTAGAATGCCAACTTGATACTTCAGGAGTTCTCTTCTAATTTATCAGCAGCCTTTCCTGCAGCAAGGTGCATCAAATGACAGGGACAACCTGATATGTACAATGACGGAGACATTTATCAAAATATAGAATGCAACTCCTTTATGAATTCCAGTCATCACTGATGCATTATCAGCTGAAAACCCCAAACAGTTCTGCCAACTTATGTTTATTTAAAGCATTTTCAAGCAAATAAAAAAAATGTTTTCTCAGATAGAATCTTATGTTATTTCTGGTAATGAAAGTCTCTGACTTTGCTCTTTTCATTGTCAAAGTCTCTTACACAGAGTACAACTTTTTTTCATCATAATCACTACTCCCGTCTGTGGCAATACTAAGCAGCCCAACTTTCATGACTTCTGCAATTTTAAGTGAAGTGTTTTCTGCTAAACACCAAACAATATAACTTGATTTTGTTCTTGAACATGCATATTTTCTCCAATTTTGGAATCAGGAACCAGCCTTTTGCACAAAGAGCAAGAGAGAGACAATTTTTTAGCAATTCTTTTCTCTTTCAAGTTAGCCTAAATGAAATATTAGGATCTAATCAAGCAATGGACCCTGATCATCCTTCACACAACTCAGACTAGGGATTTAATTTGGTTCATGAGCAAATAAAGGTAGATGTTTCTTGACCAGAAGGCCAGTCTGGCAAAGTGAGACTGAACTGTAAAGTATTGAATGTAAGTCTCATGACAGGAAAAATTATTATTTTTCATGTCCATAGACTTTTATTTAAACACCCACATTTGTCTGTGTGTCCTGCCTGCCAAACAAAGATGTTGCAAATTCAAAATTGGTAGCAGCATCCCAAATTTAAAAAAAAAATTCTATTTTTATCTTCCAACTTTCATTTAAATTCACTCATCCCAATTTTTTGTTTATATATATATATATATATATATATATATATATATATATATATATATATATATATATATATATATATATTTTTACTGCCTTTTTTATTTCCTGTCCTAGGTCTGGCAAATAACCTAGTATGCACATAAAAAGTATAACCTTTTCGTGTCCCAACATTTAGAGACACATACATTTTGAAAAGTAATTGGTTAGATCACCATAAATTTACAAGACACTGATCAGCTCCTGTTTAATTACCATGCCAATAAAGTGTTAAACATTACTGATTGCTTTTTAAAAATTATTTCAATGTGCTTAATTTTGCATTTCTCCAACATGACATTAAAATAAAGGTAGTTAAAGACTTCATAGTTCATAGGCTGATTGGTACAGTACTTATATATGCATATCATACTCAGATTCACTTTTATCTCTGTCTATTCATAATAATATGAAATTTTCTTGCCTTATTTAACAATATCATTCTTCCAGATCACAATTTTGTTGAATGTCCATTGCTATTTTATTTATCTGCTTCATGTGCTCAAGATGTTCCTTTCATTCAGTGATACAAGCAATCATACAAAGTAATCTATACAAAAAAATAATTAAATATGCTCAATGAAAATTTATAAATATGTAAAGAACTTGTATATTCACATAACTATCTTACACTTGTTGAAAAATTGTCATAATATAGGCAAAAATGCTGACACCAACCAGATCATTCCTCACAGGTTCATTAGATTTAAATAACAACCACACATACAAAAGGTTTCACTTAGGCATTAAACAGCAGGAGACTGGTCTTTGAAACTCAAAATACTATTATCAGTCCTGACAACTGGAGGCTATTAGAGAAGGCTGCTATATAGCTATTAATGACAAAGACTGTCTGGGGTTGTGGTAAGATAGGATCTATGTTTCCTATTGCACCATTTACAAGATACTCTCCATTTGGTATCATAAACCTTTGCAGCTGAATGCCTTTTATCCTGAAGATGAAGTCTGCAAGGTTGATCGACAATTGATCCTGGCCGATAGACCATTTGACACAAGCCAGGCATGAAAGTGGAGAATCTATGGATTGTTGTGCAGGTGGAGCCCAGTGTGCTACAAGAATAAATCCCTCCTCAGCAATGACTCCCTGGAGGGTGTCCACTAACAGGTCATTGTGATCAATGAACCATGATCAATGGGGCCAAAGGGCATCAATGAAGACGAACTGTGATGTAGAAGTCTTGACTCTAAAAATAACCCTTGGGATTATCACACATGATGGAAAGACATAGGCACAGAGTCAATCCCACTTCAGACTGAAGGTGTCGCATGCTCATGCGCTTAGGTCTGTATATGAAATTGGTTAAACTTATATAGTTTCATGTTCATTATCATTGCAAACAAGTATAAAATTTGTCTCCCCCAGCTGAAATAGCTCCTCTGCCACCAGTGGATGCAGACATCATTCCATGATGACCAACCATCCCTGTCTGGACAAGTTTTCTGCCAGAAGATTTCTCATGCCTGGGATATTGCAGACTCAGAGTCACCCCCTCCAAAACAGGCCATCTAAGAAGGTTCAAGGCTTCAAAGCAGACAGCACGGGAACAAGTTCATCTGAGGTATGCTATGACTGATGTGTTGTCATGGTCACCATGAGTCTTATGAGAATGACATACCCCTGTAGTGCTTAAAAAATGGCCCACATTTCAAGATTGTTGATACGAAAAGACATCTCCCATGACTACAAACACTGAAGAACTTCCTCCTCAGGCTCTATGTGGACACCCCAGCATAAGTCTGAGGCACAAATATACAAGTAGAGCAGTTCTGGGTCATGTATCTGAACTGTGGCCTGTCTTAGACACTATTATGGGTGACAAAATTCAGATCCCATTGGAATCAAAGCTAAAAGGGGTTCCCTGAAATCTACTTTGCTAGCAGCAGAAATTTCTTCCTAGGGAAGCTATATCCACTGGCATGTTCAGTGTATCAGTAGAGGGAGGTAAAGCTGAGCTAAGGATGAATTCTCAAACACACTTGTTATGTGGGAAAGTATCCAAGTGATCCTACCAGGATTACAAACCAACCTTTGATTGTCAAGAAACCCATCACCAAGTAAGTGAAATCTGAGGAATGCGATCTGACTTCACCTGGTTGTGAATTAACCCATGATGAGTCACCATCTGCCAAAAAGAATGACACCTCTTTTTGTAAGGCACATCCAAGACTGTTGTAAATCAACCAATCAAAATAATGGATGATGAGAACCCCTAATGATCACAACTGAACTGCTATTACTCCTATCAGCCTGGTAAAGAGACTGGAGGTTATGCTGAAAGAAAGAGCACAAAAGACCTCCTTGCACATTCAAAATCACTTGCAGAAAAAAAGCTTGTCTTGAAACATACTGTATCCAAACGTAAAAGAAAGTATGATATTCAGAGTTACTAACCTCATCACCATCTCCTGATATTTCTTGTCCTTGGTCAGCATCAAGTATTCCTCATTGAGATCTAGACTTTGGCTGCCCTGCAAATAAAAAGAGAAAACTTCATAATTTGCACATGTACCTTACCAACCTATATCTAAAACCCCTCCACCTCTGGTCCAAAATGGTGAATAGGTCCAAAGCAATCTCCTGCATGTTGTAAGAGGCAACTAAAGGAGGCAGAAACTGCAGTGACTCAGGTGCTGGCATACTGGAATTGTAACTAGAGTGTGGGTTCAAATCCTACTGCAGGCTCAATGAAAGTTGCCACTATTATGTGCCCTTGGGCATGGTACTTTACACCAACTGCCTCATCAAGAAAAAACTGATTGTGCTGCTGTAAAAATAAACACCAAACCATACAATATGTAATAATGGTGAACAAAATAACTATTCTCCCTCTCATGGTGTCATGGCCAAACCAAATGTCCAAGTGGCACCATTTTCATTTAGGATCAACTAGAACACGGGATAAAAGGATTGTAAAATTTCATGACAATCCTCCAATTAGTTTTGGAGTAGCGAAAACAAATTTGTTGTGCTGACAGACAAAGGACAACATAGCATCTCTAAGTTCTTACGGTCTATGACCAGTAGAGATAACAAGTTTTTTCTTCATTTCTGTTTCACTGTTTGGTCATCTGCTTGTGATGCTTTGACTTAATGCTCTGAAGAAGCTAACCAGTTTAACCACTGGTGAAGCAATCAGGTGCCAAATTCTTAATGTAAAATGCATTACATAATGTAACAGCATGTCTCAGATCTTTATCTGGTGATACAGTAAAGTCTGTACTGAAAGATCACTGATACATGAGACAACCTGTCTTGAGAGACCAGATTCTCGCTGCACAGATTTGTTGATTATATAGATACATGAACTATCTTGTGAGACCACCTGTCTTGACAGATCAAGACTTTGGGAAGAAGAGGTACTTTTTCAAGACAGGTTCTACTGTACAAGTAACACCATACCAGTTCAAGTTACATCTCTACTGCAAGTCTAAATACTCAGCATTTTATGAAAGTATAGATTTGTAACTGGGGATAATTTAATTTGTTGTTTTTCAATCATAAAAACAAATTACAATGATCAAATACAAAGGGAGAAAAAAAACATTCATCAACAATCTGGGTCTGGTGGCCATGGCAGTGTTTTTTCGATAATCTCCAACAAAATTTAATCAATTCCCTCCATCTATAAATGTGTGTGTGTGTGATTAGGATTTTTAACGTAGCTTTAACAATTTTGCAGTCATATCGCTACGATGTCTGCAGTGTGGCAGTTTATACTGATGTCTAGCACTGGGGCATCATGACGCAGACATGTAGCACGATGTCCCACCCAGTCACATTATCCTGACACCAGGCCGACCAGTCCTAACACTAACCTCTTAATGCTGAGCGCCTAGTGAGGCAGCTGTTAGTACCATTTTTCTAAGTCTTTGGTATGACTCTGCCAGATTTCGAACCCACGACCTCCGGCTTCTGAGGTGGATGCTCTAACCACTAGGCCACCGGAGCGGTCATCTATAAATAAGAAAATGAGCAAATATGTCAAGCATAAATGATCTGCATTGAGCCTACTGACACCTGTAGGACTTCACTATCATTACCATAAAGCTCAATCTGACAAATGAAATGCTTGATTTTTAGACCAACCACCAAAATCAAGCACTTGGTGTTTTTGGTGTTGGTGTTGTGTGGTTTAATGCCATTTTTCAGCACACGATAGGCTATACATGGCGGCCAGTATTAATGGTGGAGGAAGAACCCGGAAAAAACCTGGAAAGAACCACCAACCCACGAGAAGCTACTGGCAAGCTTTCTCACATACCCACATTGGCCGAATCCGAGACTTGAACCCAAGCAGACGGCGGTGAGATGGCAGTGATCCATAATGAGAACGCTTTAGACCACTCGGCCACTCGGGGCCCCCAAGCACTTGGTGGCAAAAATGAGATGTTTTCATTTACTATTTAGCAACTAAATGCATTTTATCATCTGCACTGTAAGAGATTGTTGTACTTTCTCTGTTCTTTCATACTGTTCTAATGTAAATGACTAAAGTGCAACAATGTAAGCCACCTATCCTGATTTAATGACATGTTCCACAGTCAACCCACGGATTTCTAACACAAAGACGTGAATGTATATTTAAGTTCCATTGACATACAGTTCAGATGGTTGAAATAAAATGGGAGCCAAGAATTGTTGGGGCTGGTTTAAGCTGGAACATTTTTCTTTCACAAACAAAGACCATACCAATATGACAAAAGCGATTAGACAACTTCATCTCATTAAACATCTTTCCTTTGACCAATGTCAGCATTTCTAGGCCCCCAGTGCATTTCAACCACCTAAAATGTATGTCAATGGAACTTGAAAATGCATTGTGTCAGAATTTGATTCCATTAGGAAAATGACATAAAAGTATAATCCAACTAAAGCAATTAGATCTGAATCTGTGCCACATGTATGAGATATTCCTGAAAGTTTCACCTCTAGTTTCTATCAGTCAACTGGAGAACACACTTTACAATGCCATTTACTTTGGCAGTAAGACATCAACCAAGAGAACATAAATATCAGGGTAGACACCTTACATTGCAGGACTATATGTGGCTAGTGCTACTGACAAAACACCCAAGTAATACCACTATGCTGATCCTGAAGATAAGCAATTTAACATTTTATCTGTTCATTAAAAGTTAATTATCATGCAAACATGAACCTGCATGGTATATTCACTGATACTGTTTTCAAAAAAATTCCCACCCCAGGCCTGCTTAAAATGGAACATCACCCTTTATGAAAATGCCAAAGAAAAACTTCCACCCTCTAAAGATCCTGGAGAAATGAGTGCATGGGTAAAATCCAGCTGTCACTTTTATCCATTTCATCTTTGATTTTAAGCCAAGAAATTAAGGGAGCTAGTTTTTTTTCAGTGTTCTATAAAAAATTCCCAGCAAAGTTTTATCGTGATGCACTACATGTATATTGTTCCAAATTTTGTGTAATAGATGGCATAGAGTTTTAAGTGTTTTCAAATTAGGAATGATTCTGCTATATTAATTACAGCTTCCATTAGTTGTCTTTTAATTTTTATTTTTTATTAAATGTTTCTTTTTGACTGTGAATGTATTGTATTATAACAAAATGGGGTGGTGGTAATTTCATTAAATCAATGCAAGAAATAGTGAATTTTTAGCCTTTGAATCGGTTTAGGTGATATCACGCCCTAGTGTGTATCTTTTATATACTGTGATTGTCAAACGTAAAACACAAGTCAACAGGCAGCTCGCCCATTTTTTCAACGACAGGTGTTACTCTGGACAGTACTCTCACAATGAACCAATATGTCATGAATATATGCAAGGCTGCATATCTTGAGCTGAGATGCATCAGCTCCATTCGCAAATATCTTTCAGTTGATGCCACTAAAACACTTGTGTGTTCAAGACTGTACTTTCAAGACTGGACTACTGTAACTCAATTCTGTCTGGTTCATCTCAATATCTACTCCAGAAACTTCAAAAAGTTCAAAACACAGCTGCTCGGATCATACTTAGAGTACCACGATCAGAGCACACCTCCCAGCTGTTCTGTACCCTACACTGGCTATCCATTCGATCCAGAATCAAACACAAAATTTGTTCTCTGTGCTACGTTTCACTGATGGACTCTAGTCCAACATACCTATCCAACCTCACCCATTTGTACACACCAGCAAGATACTTATGCTCCTCTTCTGACAATTGTATACTCATTATTCCCACTATGAAAACAAAGTCATATGGACAGCATTCTTTTGCATACCAGGGCCCAGCAACGTGGAATGAATTGCTCACTGAACTTAGATACAAAGACACAGTGATCCCATTCAAGAGTGCTCTCAAAACTCACTTATTTCGACTGCAAGAACAAACTTAAAGCCTAATAATGTTTCCTACCTAAAATATTTTCAGCATGTTTTTTATGTTTTCTAATTTCATGGTGTTTGTTTTTGTAATCATATCTTTATATATGTTTTGTATCTTATAGGTGTTGTCTAATGTTGTAAAGCGCTTAGAGCTTCTAAAGATTAGGCGCTATACAAAGTCCTCATTATTATTATTATTATTATTATGTATTCATTTTACAATTTGAAACTTTTTGCTCACTATCTATTTGAATAGTTGACAGTACATACCAGTAATGGTTGACACACACCGTGGGCTTAACTGCTTATATTCAACAGGCTGACTTAGATTAATTTGCTAAGGTCTGCTCATCTATTGTGAAATGCAAAATAACTTTTCAACTACTTTTAATGAACCAAGTCAAATTATTTTTTTTAAAATTTATATTCAATGTTTTTTAAATTGAATACTGAACATAGTTTTAAATCTATTGCAGTTTGTAGATTTGTGTTTGCTTGGTAAAGTGTTTATGTGTGTTTTCGGATTTTTAATGTAGCTTTAACAATTGTTCAGTCATATCATTGTGATGTCAGCAGTATGGCAATTTATAGTGATGTCTAGCACCGGGGGTATCATGCCGCAAACATGTAGCATATGTCCTACCCATTTACATTATCCTGACACTAGGCCGACCAGTCAACTTTTTAATGCAGAGTGCCAAGTGGGGCAGTTGCTAGTACCATTTAATAAGTCTTATTATGTCTTGGCCGAGGGTTCAAACCCACAACCTCCTGCATCCAAGTCTGTTTGGTAAATACACTGCAGTGATTTCTATCTTTTAAACACTGAACTGTCATTCAATGTGGAAAAAATAAATGGTGCCGCAATATCAAAGGGCACATTTATTCTAATATTAACAGCATTATCATAATGCATCCCAAATTTGATGAATAAACAGATAAAGCAGTTTTTATATTGAGAACAAAATAGATGTCTCAAAAATACTTGTTTCATTATAAAAAATTCCAAAGTGTTGGACTTTACCCTGCACATAAAAATGGGCTCTGATGAGAAAAAGGAAAAAACTTTATGCATCAATCAACAATCAATGTTACAAATGAAAACATTAATTTCAAGCTTTGCACTGTTTTAATGGCATGTGCCAAAATTGTATTACCATTAATTTTCAACTGCAGACTTCTGACAAGAAACCATGGATTCCAGACCATCCTATAAGCTCTTCAGGTCTGTGACCATTAGAGCTTAGAAAAAGTAAAGGCAATTATCATACAGTACCTGTCAAATTTCTAAAATCTGCAAATACTCGAATTACTACTCATAAAATATAGATTACTTCGTTGAAACCCATCAGAAATCAATAAAAGACATGTCCTGTTGTTTTTACAAACACATGTAGCATTTCAAAAATACTTACAACATGCCTAACATAGCTCAATTGTTAGTTAATAGCACCGAGTGTTCATATAATGGCCAGTGCAGTGCAAAACAGGTGAAACTGAATATATTCAAATGTTACATGCATACAGTGGCAAATAGTGACAAAATTACCTGTTTAGGATATGACAGAGGTCTGGGTAGAGTAATCACACTGGTCATCAAGGCTTCAGTGGGGACCATGTCCTCTGCTTGGTTCTCAGAAGTATCATCTATACTACTTATAAAACTATCAGGACTTTCCGACCCCATTAAAAAGATTACCCCATCTTCTTTAACTAAAGTGCTATCATTGCTAGAATTATAATCATGGTCATCATGCAAGTTGGCATCTACTTTAGCAAAAGCTTTGGGAGTAAGCAGTACATCTGAGGGAGAATGCCCTTCACCTTCATCAAGAGTTTGGGTAGATATAGCCTTATGACAATCTATGCAACAGTGCTCATATATTGTTAAATTACCAAGCGACTTAGTTCTGCGTCTAGCCTGTATCTTATTTAAGTCTATTCCTGTTGATGCTTTGCAGGAAGAGACAGACTTAAATGGTCCATCTTCATCTACTACAGACATACTAAATTTTCTGTGCTGTGCAGGGAGGTTACTTACATGGGTGCTTATGGGTGGATTATCAGCCTCTTTGGTTATATCAGCAGGGATAGTTATATGTGCACCAACACCATCTGGTACATCCTCCACCAAAGTAGTGGAAGAGGTGGCCATGTTTGCTTTAACTTGGGAGGGTATTCCCTCAGCTTTCAATGAGGTTGATTCAGGTAAGCCAGCAGAGGTGTCCTTTGGTACAGTGTCTTTTGATGAGGAATCTTCAACTTTCATCACTTTAAATCGACCAAATTTTGATGCTTTACTAGGTGACAATGGCAAAAGACTGATCGTCCCTTCTTTATCCATAACAAAAGCATCATTATTATGGCTAGTGTCTTCTTTACTGCTTGATTTCACAGGGTCTTCCTTGCTTTTATCTTGCTGCAATTCCCCCGTTTTTTTCACTAATGGATCATCATCAACCTTGCTCACTGAGAATCTGAGCTTTTTGGCAACAACCTTTGGTGAGAATGTTTTGGATGCTTCATCTTTCTGTTCTTGTTTTCTATTATCATCTGTGACAGTTTGGCTAGACTGACTTTGAATAGCATTTATCTTCATTCCAGAGTTGTCTATCTGATTAACAAACTCCTCTTCATCAACAGACTCTAAACGCAAGTCTACATTATCAATGGATTTGGATCTTACAGAATGCCTTTCTTCAATTCTTGAAAGCGTATCTCCCGTCTCTGATGACAAGTCTAAATGCATGCCATCTTGATGAAGGTTTGGCATGCTATCAGCTAGACCTACTGCTGATGGCACCCCATCTTTTTTGGGTCCATGGAGCTTCTTTAACTCTTGCTCTAAGTTATGAAAACTATAATTACATCTCCCAAGTAGAGAATCTATGCTGCTTGATGAAATACCATCATATGCCTCACTGGTGCTGTGCCGCCTGCCCTGCGGCGGAGAGGTTGGGACTGATCCAGGCAACTCCTGGACCTGTTGATGAGACAGGTCCAGTTGTTGTTCCATTGGCTTTTGGATATGTGCTTGCTGCTGTTTCTGCTGCTGTTGATGTGTCTGCAGCTGTTGATTCGGAAGGCCCTGGGTCATCATTCCATACTGACTGGGCATCATCCAACCACCTGTCATAGGGATGTAAAAAGGTGTCATTTGTGATACTCCTCCCTGTTGATTCTGTTGAGGAACATTTACCATGAAATAGGGCATCATATGCTGAAACAAAGGATGGTGATGCTGCTGATCAGGAGGAAACATTGGCATCATCCCAGCAAAGGGCATGGCCTGTTGTGGATACATCATATATGGAGCTTGCTGTACATAAGGAGGTTGCATATACGGCATATAGCCTGGATGCATTGAAGTCTGCCCAGTGAAAGTAGTAGTAGTACTAGCCCCAACATGGTGACTGTTACTCTCGGAAAGTTGTGGCTTTGCCTGCTGAATCAGATTTGGATGGGACTGTGAGCGAGTATGGGCTGGATATCCACCTGTTGGTACAGTTTGCTGGTCACCAGTCAGTTGTTGCTGTTGTTGCTGTAATTGCTGCTGATGATATTGATGTAATTCCTGCTGTTGTTGTGGCTGTTGTTGTGGCTGTGATGTCAGCTGTGACTGTGGCTGTAGTTGAGGTTTATTACTCTCCAGATGCTGTGATAAAGAAAGAACAGGTGGTTGTGACGAATCTTCATTTAGAACTGGACTGTGAGCCTCAGCACCTGGAGTGGATGGCAAATGTGACAAATCAATTTGTGGCTGCATAATTTGACTGGCATGAAGACTGCCTGTCTGAGTGCCACCACCAGTGAGTTGGGCAAGTTTCTCATCCAAGTCACTTATATTCATTGGCACTTTGGCTTTCTTTTTCAAAGACTTTTCTGAGTCTGACATGTATGATACATCCATATCTTGTGCACTCAAAAGGGTCTGGGTGGTGGAGTTTGAAGAAGTGATGGAATGCTGCGTGTTCTCTGGTGAGATTATCTGATCTGACTGGGATTTATTCTCAGTATCATCTTCTTTTATTTTATCTGTGATTATGGAATGCTCAGCTACCCGACTGACAAAAAAACTCCTCCGTTTGCTTTCCACTACTCTTGTAGACTCTTGCATGGCTGGCTCACCCTCCTCTGGCTTCTCTTCCTTTACGATTCGTTGTCTTATAACAATATTGGAAACATTGTCATCTGACAAGTGACTTGCATCCAAGACCTCTTGATCAAACAGCAACTTCTGTAAAGTGAAACAAATAAAATATGTAAATGCTAGTTCTACAAACAAAACTGACATTGTGTAAGTACAGAAAACATAATGGTATTTTTACTTGATATTTTTGTCTATATAGATGGATCTTTGTACAATAAGAGTCACAACTAGGTAACTAACCTGCCAGATGTCTGCCACACTGCCAATTGAAAGAGCAGAGGGCCCAGAAATCTGTATTAGCATGACGCCTACAATCAAAACATCTTCAAAATTCTTTTGGTTGGTTAAGAAAACAATTATTTGAAGGTTTCTCCATTAAATAACTTGATAACCAGTATATGAAAATATATCCCACTCATTTGAAGAAGCCTGAAAGACCTTTTGTACCTGAGGCTTTTCATTCAATTTCATAAGTTTATGAAAATGTAGCTTGAAAATGCATAGCTGGTTGTCATTTGTGAGATTTAGGTGGCTTAATGCCACATTACTTTTTGTCGATATGTATGAATATCTGTTCAGTGGTTTTGGAGAAACACCAAGTTAAAGGTTTTGCCAAACAGCCATCATTCGTTCATGCCAGAAAGTTTTCTGTCAAATATGGTTATATTCTGTTAAGTATCATTTGCAGTGTAGTACTTGAATGATTTTTGCATTTCATAACAGCAACCATATTTTTATGACCAATGTAAATTATCTGTGCAAACCTGAACGGCCTTCAAGCCAGGAAACTCTTGTAAATGTTTGATCAAATTCTAAATGAACAATTTCTGAGACATCAATTAGAGGTTTTCTATTTTCAGTAATGCAACCATATCAAACAGTGGTTCAGCAGCATTCAATTTCATGCCATATTCTCGGCCAAATTTGGTCATTTTGTTTTTATTTTAAATAAATAAAAGTATTTAAAAGGTTAACTCATTTTTTTTTGCAATGGCAGCAATATTTTAAGGTAGATCAATAATCATTCATACAAATTAAAAGGCCTTCATGACAAAATGCTTTATGTCAAATTTGGTTAAATTCTGTTGTGCAGTTTTTAAGACATTGCTTAAAAGTCTATTTTTACTAATAGCAGTTGCCCCTATCTGATGGTGACCTGGCATCATTGACAAAAATATGAAAGGCTTTCATCCTGAATGCACTCTTCCAAATTTGGTTGAAATAGGTTCAGTGGGGTTTTTTTTAGAAGACATTAAAAGAGTAAACATTAACTGATAATGGATAACTGGTGGACAATGTACATGATCATTATTTGATGATTAAACATTTTCAATCAAATCCAGGGAAATAAGCAGATATATATGTATGCCTTCATTATAATTAAAGCATCATTATGTCTCTTTAAGAAATGCAAATTTACTAACTTCAGTCCACCTGCTTGAAGGTTTAGCTTGAACAAATACAAAAATAGGAATCTATAAATATAAGCTGCACATTTTATCTGGACAACAAAAAGTCATCTATGCCCATTTAATGACACAAAGTTCATCCAAACAAATAAAGGACATGTTTTGCTTGAAATAAACAAAACTGGACAAACATTCCGAGCCCAAATCAAGGATATAAGGCTCTATTTCCTATGATATATTTGTAACATCAGACAATTAATTAATTACAAATACCCATGACTTCATGTATTGATCAGAATAAAGAGGAAAAAAAAAAAGAGTTTAGATTTTTTTATGTAAAATATCTCCCCACTGACATAAAAATATTAAAATCCAACAAACATCCCCCTAACTAGTTATATCTGCAAAATTCATCTAAATGGCACAAAAATCAAAACAGCTCATCAATATACACATATAAAGAACCTAAGTAGCTCATCAACATATGCAAATAAATAACCTAATCTGCTCATCAACATATGCAAATAAATAACCTAATCTGCTCATCAATATATGCATATAAAGAACCTAATCAGTTCATCAACATATGTATATAAAGAACCTATTCAGCTCATCAACATATGCATATAAAGAACCTAATCAGCTCATCAACATATGTATATAAAGAACCTAATTAGCTCATCAACATATGTATATAAAGAACCTAATCAGCTCATCAAGATAGGTATATAAAGAACCTAATCAGATCATCAACATATGTATATAAAGAACCTAATATGATCATCAACATATGTATATAAAGAACCTAATATGATCATCAACATATGTATATAAAGAACCTAATCAGATCATCAACATATGTATATAAAGAACCTAATATGATAATTAACATATGCATTTGCCAAGATCATGTGGTTTCCGTCTAAACATGTTAATTAGGTTTGCATCATAAAGGTCTAAGTTCAAAAGTGCTTTAGACTAATGAAAAACTAAAGTACTGGCTAAAAGTAATTTTCATGAATCCAGGATAAGACTGCATTTTCATTTTAACGACACAGTGTTAAAACCATCTCTGATATTGTCATGTGAGAACAAGACTTTCAAACTGATTGCTGTCACAACCATACTTGATATTAGAACATCATCACTCATATTAAGGATTAACTAGACATTAGAAGTGTTTTGGTGAAAACCCAATGTCAGAATCACCATCCATCTAGCAAAAGCATCAACAAGATTTATAAAATGGCTGGAATGGTAGCCATTTTGGATGTCAGATTGGCCCCATTTTCATTTAAGACCAACTAGGGATGCAATAAGTCTTCTAGTGAAAATCCCATGTTGATATGATTTTCCATTCAGGAAAAATAATAAAGTGGTTTTCAAGCTGGTTAACATGGTGGCCATATTCAATACAAGATCAGCACCATTTCAAGCATCACAACTAGTCTTTTGGTGAAAAACCAATATTGATATGACCAGCCATTCAAGGGCTTGCACTAACAGCTTTAAGGTGACAACATTGCTGGCAGTATAGCTGTCCGAGTGGCATCATTTTCATTTAGGGCAAACAAGACATTGGAATGAATGTTTGTGTAAAGTTCAATGGCAATCCTCCAAGCAGTTTAGGAGGCATAGTTTTAACAAACCTATGCAAAATGAATGTGTGTGTGTGATTTAGATTTTCAACATAGCTTTAATAATTTTAGTCAGATTTCAATGATGCATGCAGTGTGGCAGTTTATAGTGATGTCCAGCACCTGGGCCTCATGCCACAGACATGCAGCATCATGTCCCACCCTGTCACATTATCATGACACCAAGCTGACTAGCCCTAACACTAACCTCTTAATGCTGAGCGCCAAGAAAAAAAGCTGCTAGTACCATTTTTTATGTCTTTGGTATGACTTGGAGATCTAACCCATGACCTCCCACATCCAAAGAGGTGGCTATAACCACAGGAGCTAATTAAAGGACAGATGGTGGGTGGATGATGAACAACAGGCCTTCCCAAAAGCTCTTCTGGCCTATGACCAGTTAAAACTAAAAAACAGAACTTGCTTAGATGGAATTTTTTTTCACAAAATGGAGATAGGAGAGGTAAATATCCATCATAAAGCACCTTCACTTATCAGATTTTAATTGGGCCAATCAGCATAAACAGTCAAAATTACCCACCACCACACTACTAAACTTTCTGAAACAAACTAAACATGAACCTATATATGCATAAAAAAATATGTCCACAGTATCTGTTATCATGCATTTTTGTAAAACAATGCCAACCTGCTAGATGGCTGGACAAATACAAGCATGGACAAAGGAAAATTAAGATGCACCACTACACTTGCAGTGAGGGCAGATCAGATGATATATTTATGCACAAATATTTTCATGACAACACAACACCACTGTACATTCCAGTATAGACATCAATAAGGATGAATATAATGTGGGGCAATTTTTACTTTAGTCATCAACTCTGAATCTGCAGTTGCAGTCCTGATGCTTTTCCTGACCATACTAGGACTGGATGTGGGGGTGTTGTACATTGTTAGACATGCAGACACAGCACTGGCGGGTGTTTCTTTCACCATTAAGACAGCCTTGTGAAGCAACGCAGTAACAGTATCAGCCTGTGACTCCTGGAGCAAGTCCTCTGATACCTTAAATTAAAAGTGGATATGGTCAAAAATTACACTACTAGAGCTTTAAAAATATCATATTACACTCTTCCATAAAATCAACAATGTTACTCTAGTTTTGATTAACTAGAGCTGTTAGTGACATGTCCATTGTACAGGACCCAGCTCCCTAAACTGCCTGACAGGGCATTAAATATATGAACCCGTTTTGTGGAAAAAGTCCAATGATGGGCACCAAGTGTCATCGATATAAAACTGCACGACAACCAACAAACCATAGTAAAGATATGCTGGAAAAAAAAAGAAAACACCTCATTGATAGGCAATCAGGAAGCATAACTCTTCTAAATAATGACACAAAAGGCTGAAAATTAGACTCAAAGGTGTAGCATTGCCTGTGCAGCACAGTATATGCAGAATACCAACCAGCATGTGCATACAATTTCTGAAATTAGAGCCACTGCCACACCACAATTAAAGGTAATTAAAAACTTACAAAATTACAATAAAAGAAAAGAGAGCTCTCTTTAAGAAAGCTTATAGCCTAGCCCATTATGAATAACCATTGTCTAATATGGAAATACAGTGTGCACTCAAAACAAAATATGGTACTGAAACGGATGCTAATAACAGGGTCAGGGCATAAGACATCATTCTTTCAATTGACCAAGTTTGAATGAAGCTAGGGAAAGTCTGAATTCCTGTAAATACAAGATACTTAGCCAATGGAAAACAAAAAAGTCTAATTAACAAAATGTATAAAAACAATCTCAGTTTTGAAACTTAAATTCTTTTTAAAAATAATGTCACACATTATTTAGTTTCTTCTTTCTATGGAATAAAGTGCACATAGTTAATTAAATCTTGACAAGTCATTTATATTTTTGGGCCTGTGAAAAGTAGGTGGGACAAGTGAATTTTCTGATGAAAACAAATTGCTCAAGCATGAGTGTCTTCATATAGCACTATTCACCATCCATAACTTCAAATATTTTTCATTTTTGTACATGTTTATTCATAATGCTACTACCAATAAAGCAAAAGGAAGATATTTTTTTACAAAGTGAATGAAGGAATAAATTATGGATGAAAGAATGAAGGACTACATTAATAAATGAATGACTGGATGAATGGTTGAAAAATCCAAACATTTTTCCATTGTTCTGAAATGAAATTTTGTTGTGATTTTAAAACAATGTAGAAAGGTGTTGAGAAACACAGATGTCCTAAAACTGTGTCTGAAAACTGATCTAAATGCAAAACAAGACTAAGGTACAACTCATGGACAAATGGACAAGATATGCCTCCCTGCCAATCACTCGTATGATGGAATATAAAAATCCATTTTCTTTATTTATAAATTCTGTGCAAGCAATATAAAGCTGAAATTGCCCAAAATAATTCTGTACTTTTCTGCCCTCAACATTGTGTATCATGTGTAAATATGGGTATTACTTACTTGAAATCTTGCAACCTGATTATGTGCATCTCAACATTGCCTACATCTTCTTAATACAAACTTACATACTTTGAGACAATTCAAATAAAGTTAACCATGGGCCAGAACTCCATAAAGCTTTGTCCAAACATGGTGAAAATCTACTCAAACTTGGTTCTTCTTAATGTAAAGCAACACACTATATTTGGTTTTAATCAATAAGCTCTATAACATATTAATGCATCAAAATGAAATCTCATGGACAAAAGTTCCAAGTCAAAAGAAGCCACAATTCCATTAAGATGACATTAGTCTTCTTAATGTAAAGCCTCATACAAAATTTGATTTAAATCCATGAATTCTTTTAAAAGTAATTCATCAGAAAGTAAATCATAGGATAAAAGTCTATCAGGAGTATAACTCCTTAAAATTATGACAAAAAAGGGTAAAATTCAACTCTTGACCATGGTCTTCTTAATCTAAAACCTCATACCAAAACTGTGCATGAATCAAATAAGTCCTTCAAAAGTTACTGACTGGAAACAAAAGATGGACAAACCTGGGTAACACTATATGATTCCTTCAGAGATCTGGAGGGTGCCACGAAAATCATAATTTATCAAATGGTTTTTTTGTTGCTTTTATTAACCATGAGACACTCACAAATAACATTTTTTTTCTTCTTTTCTTCTTGAGGTCATTGTGCAAGATGAAATGATAATCAAATTGTCAAATATAAATTAATATTTGTTGCCACTCAAAGAGTAGTCTTAATGTACAGAACCACTGGTATGCAATTAATGTTACATTATATCAATATCTAATGTTGCAAATAATAAAAAATAAATCATAAATCATATTTTGACCCAAAGAAACAAATTTTTAAAAAAATGAAAATTGTTATACAAAATGCAATACATTCACATTCAAAATCTCAAAGTAAATCATAAGATGCAGTGTTTTCTGAATTGAGAAATTACTTACCAAACTCTCAGCTATTTCCTCAGGTTTATCAATTTCTATATCAAACTTGAATGTAACAGAATTTTTGTTGGCCAATTCAAGTATAGTTTCAACTTCCCGTTCACTCTCCTTGTAACTCAAGATTGTCAAGCAGGGAAACTTGTCAAGGGTTTTTCTTCTCTTGGCGCGAGACTTTCTTCGTTTTTCCTCTCGTACACCTGGACCCTCATTTTCACTATAAAAAAATAGTTGAGACACCTGTGGTTGTTTGCTTAAATAGTATATTGAAAATGTTTCTCTATTCTGTTTAACTCTTTTGGATCTAGGAAAAATTGCAAAAGATATTTCTGTCTGCAATCAGTAGCCACATTAAAATTTATTTTCTTTTACATCTGATTCTGTGATAGATGGCATACAAATATCTGCCACTGAACAAACCTGTTCACCATCACAGAGGTCTATCAGTAGACTGTCCACAATTTTATCCAACTGTTCCTAGTTCATCATTCCAACATGGTCAGCTGACATGAACAACAGCAAGTTTTTAAGAACCTTAAAAAGTATACACAGAGCTATTTTTTCAGTAGCAGATCAACTGATAACAACCCCTACCCCACCGTACCCACAATAGTGCATGAACTGACTGATTCAAGATCACAATTCTTGTTGCATATTTCATTTCTATTAAGAATATCATACATGTTATTCAGTGATCATAACCCCACTGTTTCATTTTACTGAACAAAGTTTATCCCTTCATCAGCCATGCTGGCTTAACATGCAATTGCCTTGCTCATTATCATACAAATGTCTGAAATAAGTATTATAAAGCATTATCAAGCAGTTCAGTTATAGACATGAAGCTAATTAGTTATATGCTGATCTTTGCAGAAAAAGACCTTGCCCATAAAAAATATACAATTAACTACAGACCAATGAGATCACAATACCATTTCACTGATCTGGCCTACATTTTGATGATCCTGGTAAAAGCCCATTTATATTCATATTTCTTTCACTATTCTGTGCATAAAATGCACACCTATCTTTTCCTGTGTGACATTCAGCCACTTTTATTCCTTCTCCAGGATTCCACTCTTTTACTATTGATAGGGTTCATACTGAAATTTCATCAGAAAATTCAAGGGCAAACATTTTGTTTTAAGCACTACCGCATATAAACTTACAAAGACTGTTGTTCATAGCATGGAGAGTGTACACAATTTCAGAATTAGATTTCTCCATTGATTACAATCCTCAATCACCTAACATTAAGATTCTAAGTTTGCTATCTCCTGAATCCAGCCCAACTAAAACAAGAAAATTCGTTATTTTCTGTCCATATCAAACAAAGGGCAACAACTATTGCATATTATCACCCTCTGCCACCTAATCGAAGTCTTTGTATGTGAAATTCAAGCCATCCATTCAAAATTTTGTATTTACTTGGATTAATATCGATTTATAAATAGATGCAATACATAATTTTCAAAATTTTAGACCTCATGGTACATCACTTCATTAATACTAATGTTAAGTTTTGCACATACCATCTTTAGTTTGCACACTTTTATAACAAGTGATATTAAGCAAATTCTAAATGCAGTAAATGCAAGAAATTCAAAACAAGGAAGACAAACATGAGTTCTAGTTGGCATGTACCATATGTACCTCTTCTTCACCTTGCATTATGTGAAACTTGTAGTTTGAAGAAACCTGGTCAGCCATACTGCAAAAATCAGCAAAAGGAAAATGTAAGAGAAGAGCATACAAGACCAGTGCAGATGTACTAAGTATTCATTGGAAACAGAATGAAGTTGTGTGGAGATGCTACTGGCAATACCCACCCAAATCCTAAAATTAAGAGGATGGCACCTTCCAACTATGACATTGGCAGGTTCAACATTTCAATCAGTCATCATAGAAGATGTTAGCCACAAGTTTTTTCTCAGAAATTTAGGAGAAACAAAGTCTGAATCTGGTGGTTCCATTACCTGCAGCCCAGATGACCACCTACACATAATAATAAATTAACACTGCCTCTTAGCTTTTTTGCATTCACCAGCGAACTTTAACACAAAAAGTAAATAATTGTCTTCTTAACCTGAGAGAGCAGTCAGAGAGGTTGTGTTGTTTTAAGAAGGAGAATGCTTTATTATTCACATGAGAAATCCAATCTTTCTTCCTTAGATGGATACCCTGAGATAAGTAGGATGCTGTATTCAAAGGAGGAAGCACATTTTACAGTAAACTGTTTCTCCAGGAATACTTACCCAATCACCCTGCTAGCTAAGCATCATCATTCAGTAGTTCACTTAAAAACTGGTGACAACCTGTAGTGAAAAGGGAAGGTAATGGGCAAGCCCTTTGTCAATTTGATGCAGGTGGTGGTGTGGATTTCAAGCCATTTTTCATTACATGATGGAATGGATATGCATGGCAACCAGTGCATCTGGTGGCGGAAGAACCCGGAAAAATCCCTGGAAAGACCAATTTCACATCGGAAGCTACTGGCAAACTTTCTCACAAACCCATACTGCCTGAGTCTGAGAATCAAACATATCTGGACAGAGTCAATATGTCAGTGATCTCTATATGCATGCACCTGGGACCACTTGACTAACTAGGGTCCCTCTATGTAGTTCAGAGAAAAGATAAATTTTTATCTTTTAGTATGGCTGGATTCTTGAGGTAACAGGCTTATAATTCCTAATGTTCATGTGCTCCAATATGTATTCTCTAAAAACAACAGTTTTCCACATTTTTGCAAACAAAATACTTAAAATTGATATCTCTTGTTGACATTCCATTCTTACTATGCTTTTTACACTTACCTGAAGAGATCACTGCACTATTACTCACTGATCTAACTGATGTTACTTTAGCTCTAAAAGTCTCTAGTTATCAGCTAAGATCTAATGCACAAACATTTTCTGCAGAGTTGCTAGACCATGTATATTTTATACTTGGCACTAGTATTATCAGAAAACATCTTCTTCAATTTTAACTAAATAAAAAATATTACTCAATTCTACAAGTAATTTTCTAAAGTTTTAAGCAATTTTAGTTCCAACAATGCCAGAAATACACCTTTTTTATTTACTGTCGGGTAATAAAAATGGGTCAATGGAACTTCTTCAAATAAGAAAAATGATGATACAGGTCATGCACCTTTTTGTCTTGCAGGAAGTAAAATGAAATAAGATCATCAATTCAGGTCCCACAAAGGGACTGATGCTCTACCAAGCAAAAAGAATTTCCCAGAATTCAAGACAAGGCCAACTGCTAAGTGCTGAAACCATCTATGATACTCTTCAGCAATAACAAGATTTTTAAATTAGCTGCTGTGGTGAATATGTTGGATATCAGATTAGCAACATTTTTATTTCGGACCAAGTAGATATCATCACAAGTCTTTTGGTGAAAAACACTTTGTCAATAAGACCAACCAAACATAGAAACAATAAGATTTTCAAGACAGCCAACATAGCAGTCATACTGGATATACAACTGGCACCATTTTCATTCAAGATCAACTAAGTATCATAAGAAGTCTCCTGGTGAAAATGCCATGTTGATATTGCCATCCATTTGGAAGAAGTGGAGATAATATATTCTAGATGGTGATGCCACCATGACCAGTAGACCTAAAAATCACCTTCCTAAATTGATTGCATTTTTTGGCTGCCTTCCTGTTCAACATATACATGTTGGCACAAGAATTCTTCATTTCCTGTACAGATGTTTTTATTGCAACATTACCTCTCTCTATTGGAGTGACAGGATTCCTCCTGAATGGCAGTAGCAGACTGACTGCCTATCAAGCTGCCCACTGATGGGGTTGGACCAACAGGCACTGGAGGGGCACTGGAAGGAATAGGCTGGGACATTTTGGTCTGCATCTGCTGTGCTGATGCAATGTCTAGAGGGCCAAGTCCTGCTGCCTGTAATAACACAGCAAACAATTTGCATGACTTTTAAGACATTGCACATGTATTCTACTTTATTCATGTTAATCACTCGTGTGAAATAGCGTGCAATTTCTAAACAGTGAACTTGATACCATTCACCTAACTGATATGAAAGCAAATTCATATATGCACTGAAACTGAGTAGTATAAAAAAATGTTTGGAGCACTTGGATGTCCCTGTGTATTAATGACTTCAGAAACTAATATGCATATTTCCACTTTCATGCCAAACTATAAATTGGGTTAGTAGGTCAGAACAAGGTTTCTCTTTTACTCACTTTTGCCCTTCATTTTCATGAAAGTGAATCATGGTTGTATTACATAACGTTATTATTGTGAGAAAAAACCTTGTCAACATTATTAAAAACTGATGCCTGTAATTACTTGTTTTGGATATAACTGTAAATCTGAACAAAACAAATTTGCAAACAGCACAGAAATGTAGCCATTATTAAATTATGCTTTCTATGTCTAGTAACTGCTAAACTATACAGGGAGATCAAGAAAGCATGTTAATGACTATTATGTCAGACACTGTTATCTATATATGGAAACAGGACAATACTTGATGGCAAAACAACATTATTTGTATAAAACTTCAAGTCCTCAATGCCAGACTTTTTCTGTCATGTCCAGATGTTTCTGTCAAGTTTCATCAAATTCTATTCAGTGGTTTAGGAGAATCCACTTAAATGTTTTTTTCCCCACTTTTAGCAACAACGGCTGTAAATAATTGCAGATAGGCCTCATTTGTACAAACTTAAAGGGTATTTATACCTGGCTGCTTCCCGTTACATTTGGTTGAATTCTAGTCAGCTGATTTTTGACAATCATTTAAAGGTTTGTTTGTTGGCTTGTCTTTTTTTTTTTTTTTACAACAGTGACCAATTATACAAACTTGAAAAGTCAGCCTGTGTGGATGCTTTCCATGAAAATTCTCAAATTCATTCAAATGTTACAGTGAAGTCATTTAAATTTCCTTTTAAACTATTTTTAGTAATAACAGTTATGTTTGATGGTGAATGAGCATCATGTATACAAATTAGAATGTTCTTAATGTCAGGATGCTTTTTCAGCTTTTGGTTGAAATTAGTCCTGTAGTTTCTGAAAGTTTGCAACAAAACTTCTGAGACACTTTACAACTCATGTCAGCTGCATGCGAGGCAATAGAGCTCAGCAGACAGAGCATCAGACTCAATCCAAAGACACCTGGCTAGGCCAGTCAAGATCGGCTGTCACTGTGCATCCCCAGAAAGGCAATAAACTCAATTTCCTTGGCTTGACATGGCCAATATTGTGGTAAAAATATAAAGCTGTTGGAAATTAGCATAATAAACATTGGCTGTTTGACACAATCACAGCTATGCCACAAGCTCACTTACTCAAACTACATCACAAGCCAGACAACACAGAGTCATTAATATAATCCACTCTGCCTAAATGTCAATGCAAAGACAGGATTTATACACAATTTCATATACACCACTCCCTCGATAACTCATGCCCTAACTTGAGCTATGTTTTTGGACCCCGTTGTGCACAAGTTGTCGAGGGAGAGGTGTATACGAACTCGTATTTATGAAAACTACATAACTGACATCACATGTTTTGTGCTGGAAACAAAACAAAAAATTAGTGGATGGGTAGTACTCAGAAATGAAAAACAACATGAATACTGAAATAGATGATCTATGCATAGAACTTCTGGACCACTATTGTGTCTCACAAACACACACCCATACACGCAACATACATAAACATGTGCATGCACACACACACTCTCATAGAGATATCTTAACTGTTTGGTTTTTTTAAAAGCTATGCTTCAGAAACAAAGGATGAATGATCAATGGATTGATGAACAAAATGACAAAAAATGTTGAAAATCATAAAATGTATAAATTGTAAATACTAAAAGACATGTAAACTACTAGTTTAATATATGTACTAAGTTTCAAAAAGATATTGTGAATAGTTGGGGAATTGTGCTATGAAAATAAAAATGTGAACCATGGAATGGATGAAAGAAAAAAGAAAAGAAGACATGAACAAAATATAAATTAAAAACTGCAAATGAAAAACTGCAAATAGCAAAAGGCATAATTACAATGCTATTAAAATTATGTATGCCAGCTCAGCTTTACCTTTTCAGGCAACCTTATATTCTTGCCTCAACAATTTTTGAATTCACCAATTTCTGGAACAGTCATGCTCAGTAATTAGAATTTTGACTTCTATTGTGCAGAAATACGTCTGAAAACATGGTCCAAAAGCATACCATAATTAGAAACTACATTATTCACAAAAGCTGAACAGTACATCATTCATTGCCCAAGTGGGTGTGATATTGCTCAATTGGCATACATAACTTCACAGTTCACCATCTGACTAAACAGGCATATGTGTTACTGTAAGAACACAACCATAAACATACTATTTTAGTATAGTCTGATACAATTTGCTTCCAAAACTAAAGGCAACATTAACATGTACAGATCTCACTCATAACTGAAGTTATCTAAAATCTTGATAACATAAATCTATTTAACAAATTTTATTGAAATTTAAGCTGTCAAAAGTTTAGAAAGCCTCTATTGGGTACCCATTGATGCTCATAATCGGTTATCAAGGTACCCAATTCAAAGGGAAATCATATTAAACATGTACAAACCTGGAGTTAAGCCTGCATTCTTTTAAAAATTACACAGTATCTGATTTATACTGCTAGCTAATGTCATCTCAATATATTACATGCCAGAATTAAATCACATATGAAAAAGATACCTTTATTTTTTTCCATTAATCTGGTTCTGCAGCTAGTCAAAATTCTTAACAAAAAGGGCAAAATCCATATGGATTAGAACCAAAATACATACCCAAGTACCCCAGTATCTGCTGACAGCTTTAATTGAAATTGGATGAGAAATGCAAGCTCAGCTAACACTTTATTAATATGACCCAGACCTCGCTCATTACAGAATCCAAGACCATGATGATATAAGCTTATTTACAATGTGGAAGCAGAAAATCTAATATCGAAATTCAGTCCCCAGCATAATTACAAGCTATGTCAATCAGATGTAAAATTATCTCCCAAGTTTATCTTGCTCATATCAGTCATCAAACATACTGATCTAAGACATGTCTGATCAAAATCTGAACATAAATAAAATTGCTACAGTTTTAACAAGTTCATCCAATCAGACGCAAGATCACCTCATTACAATGTATACTCACTTCAAGTCATTTTTTAAAACAAATGTTCAATTCAAGAAGAGGAGTTGAGTTTAAAGTACAAATTAAAATTAGATGAATCCACGATTCACAGTGTATACACTATACTATCAATTAATAAATATGTTTTCAATCAACTATTCACATCCAGAAAATGCACATCTGATTTGGAATTTGTTTATGCAATTCATTTAATCACTACACAATACTTGTTCCTAAATTCAAATCAATTACAATAGCTAAGCATGAAATTAAAAAGTACTTAACGCAAATTAAAGTGTCCATCAATGCTGTTTACCGGATGTGTTTACTAGTAAATACACATTTTTTGCTTCCCTTGTCAAAGTCTGAAAAACCCATAATTATACTGTACTGTATTTTAATTAGCTGTAAACACTGTGTGTTTTATGTGCAATAAAGCTTATTTGATTTTATTTTTAATGTGTGCTTCATTATTAGTCACATCTATTTCCTGAAGACATTTCCAGTTATTTTTGACTTGCAGGTTGAATCAAAAGCCCTAACTTCCAAAGGCTGCACCACTTTGTATGGAAAACCAAAGTGAGGAAAAACTTACAATCAAATGGCCTTTTAAGTGAGTATATACAATAATATGCATGGATCTTGCACGATTTTGTATTTCTTGCAAATCTGACCAAATCTGGAGCATACAGCCAACAGAGTGGTAACAAGTTTAGCCAATCAGATGCAAGATCACCTCATTAAGTATGAGCTCACTAATCTTACTTTTAATGTAAGATCTTAGTTATATAAACCCATTTTCAATCTGATCAAAACTTTATCATAGTGGTAACAAACAACTGTTGGCAAATGGATGAAAGACAACAAATTAATGATGTACGGCAATACAGTAAGTTCACTCGGCCTTTAGGTCAAAAACTAAACACAATTTAAATTAACAAAATAAAGACCCAGGCAACAATGCCTAGCCTGTGATCAAAGTATTGCTGTAAACATGAGAACTTTACCCAACTCACAAAATGTTAAGGGAGCATGTTTTAGAAATGAATGGTCTTGGTTTCATAAGGTATGTGTGTATGTGATTTGGATTTGTAATGTAGCTTTAACAATTTTCCAGTCATATCGCTATGATGTCTGCAATGTGGCAGCTTATAGTGATGTCTAGCACTGAGGCATCATGCTGCAGACATGCAGCATAATGTCCCACCCATTCACATTATCCTGACACCAGGCCAACCAGTCCTAACACTAACCTCTTAATGCTGAGTGCCTAGCAAGGCAGTTGTAAGTACCATATTCACAAGTCTTTGGCATGACTGCCACAATTTGAACCCGGGACCTCCAGCATCTGAGGTGGATGCTTTAACCTCTAGGCCATCGGAGTGGTTGGTTTCATAAGGAAAACGGTATCTTAGATGGTTGAATGCCAGACTCATAATCCAAGAGTTATTGATCTGATAGCAACCCAAAGGCAATTAGCTCCCATTTGCTCTGCATGATATAACCAATATCAATCTACTTTATTAAAAGAACATCAACACCAAATACCATCCAAAGTATAAACAAAATGCATGACAGGAGTTTAGGAAATAATAATAATAACCTAACCAAACCCTCGACACAAATTTTCTATGACTGTGACCCAAGATCAAAGGGACAAAAGCATTTGGTATTAGCAGCATATTTCATCTGAAATAAGAATAAATTAACCAAGAAGTTCAGAAATGAAAGTAAATTAAACATATTTAACCAAAATATTAATACAAATCTTTCTATGTTAATGACCTTGAGTCCAAAAGGAAAGCAAGCATGCCACGAAATGAATTCTTAGTTTCATAATAACTAATACCAAGTATGGAACGAACATATTGATGTGTTTTAGAAATATCAGCAAATGAATAAACTTTTATGCTTGTTATTCTACAGCAAGGTAAAAGGGGCAAGTGATTACATCAAAGAACGAATGGTCTCCGCTTTATAATCATTCATGCCAAGTAGACCACTCTAGTGGCCCATGTGGCTAGAATGTCTGCCTCTGATGCAGGAGGTCCAGGGTCCAAACCCCAGCAGTCATAAAAAAGACTTATAAAAACGGTACTAGCAGCTGCCTTGCTTGGTGCTCAGCTTTAAGAGGTCAGTGTTAAGACTAGTCAGCCTGGTGTTAGGATAACTCAACTGGGTGGGAAATAATGCTACATGTCTACGACATAAAGTCCCAGTGCTAGGCATCACTATACACTGCCACTACAGATGCTGTAGTAATCAATAACACTGGCTCAACAATACTCGGCAAAAAAAAACTTCCCTCTCTACAAATAAACAAAATATTATCACTAAGCCATTCTTACAGTCACTGTGAAATACACTGCCTACGTTTCTGCATCAAATAGGTAAGACAACAGACCTAAATTGAGGAATCTCCTTTACAGCATACAACCCCCTTTTGATATGGGGGTGTTTTAAGACTGCTCCTCCTTCTTTTCAAGTTTTAAAACCATTTGTCTTTTACTTTTGTTTCCTCCTGTTATACTAAATGAATGGTAATGATACGCTGACACAGGAGAATACTGCTCATAAAATATTCACATGGAAGACATGTTACCCATCATGCTGCAGAGAAAGACTACATCTCTATAATGATATGAATGTCATAGACCAATATATTTCTGAGAACAGTATTCTTCATTTGGAAATTGCTACATCGGATGCCTGGAAAAATATTTTTTTAAACATGCATGGGTTACAAGATATTACTATCAAAGGACATTACTACAACGGAAGCAATAAACACTACATCAAGAGCTTTGTTATCCCTTAAGCAACTAGTGTACTAAATGACCCAAAATTCAATACAGCATCAACATTAAGTGAGGGATCAGTGTCAGTCGCTTCCCCTAAATTCAACCGGAGTGATAATAGAACAATGTTGTCCAGCATTATATCCAGATTACTTCCTGCATCTTCTAATGTCTTATGGATCATGGATGTTGTCATCACTCACAAAGGAGTTCCTTATATATAAAAAACCACACATAAAAACAAACACAAGGATCCCAGTTATCTGGGCAAATATTAAGCATAACAAATCACATTCTGATAGCTGCACTACTCTTCTTATTAACTTTAAAAAAAGAAACCAAATGCAAATTTTAGTGTCTTTGACTGTTAATGATGTATATCTTTTGATTCACCTCCAAATAAAATAAGACACTATTTGTTTTCATTGATACATGTATTATGAAACATGCATTCTTAGTGATAACACAAGATCTAAAATTTACTGTGATGAACAATAACATTACAGGGGGAACCAAATATCAGGACAGAGTTTTTCTGTTACTCCACCTATTCCATTGGGAAGACAACTCACAATGATCCCTCATGCATTCAAAGTGCCATAATATATTTATCAAACTAAGGCAGTGCCTGCTTGTTAAGCCATTATCATAAATTTGGTGCTCACATTCTACCACTCCAGCTATTTTTCAAGCAGCAGAGTCTACTGTGTGTATGTTAATTAAGTCAGTGCAATTTCAATTAAAATATTGTTAATTTTGAAATTAGGATAACTGGGGGAGTTGCTAAAACAAAAAAAAAAATAAAAATAATGATTCACATGCAGGAGTTGGCATAAGAACTAAAGAAAATTAACTGGTTAAATGAAGACAAAGGGATGTGGAATTCTGTGCCACCATGATTGGTCATATCTAAAATGTCCATTCAAATCAGGGCAAGTATACCTACAGTACAAGAGATTTTTAGAACAAAAAAAACAACTTTTTCAAACTGAGAGGAACACCATCTATTTTCATAAACCATGGGACATCAAAGAGGATCCCATGAACAAAAGGTTGGTACCTATGCAAGTTACCCATTTCTAAACTTTCTGAAATATTGATAAACCAATGATGCAACACAACTGTATCACATAGGATGGTAATACATTCAAGAATAGATAAAAAAGAATTCTTTTAAATACCAAGAGGATTTCAATCCTTTCCCCTTCCTGAATATGTTGAATATTTACTCTATAGAACATCCTTAATCATGTTAAGAATTTTTGCATGTCACAGTACCTGTAACTAGAACTGAATGTTTATAAAATATATTCCAGTGCTTCCCCATTTTGACCTCCAAACTTTGAGCCTCCTGAGTACCCTTGATCCAGGCACAAATATCAGTTGTGCATGTGCATTTGCTTTTAGGCATACAGTTTAAGTATGGGTATGTCAGTAGTTTTCAAGTTATGAGCCAGAGGCTTAGTCTCCAGGAGGTACAAATGGATCCCAGGTTTAACATCACTGACATACATAAATTTGTCTTCAGGCAGAAAAGTAAGTGCCTAGTAAGTGTATATATGGTTTTACTGTGGGGATCATAATGGTTTGTACCTTATGACACAAGGGTCAAGCAGGACCATAAGGTATTACCCAGCAGTCCCAGTCTGACATGCATTGATGCTTGGGTCATTGATCATTTATGTTAATTGTTACAACCTGAAATTATTTAAAATTTATTTTAAGTCAGCCCTATCCTCTAGTCCCACCTAAAGGGTTATGATCAAAATTTCATAAGTTCTGCATAATCTACACCCTTTGGGTTACCATGTTTCAGGTGACTAACTTTACTGGTGTAGGAGTTCAAGGATATTCAACAGATATATAGGTATATACAGAATATATCACATTCAAACAATTCATTGAAAGCACAACAATTATAATATGGTCCCTTTCAACTGGAACTATTTTTTGAAAAATAACTAAAATGGCTAATCATATACCATGAAATAAGCATGACAGTAATCAATGATAACAAGAGTACTCCTCATGAAGCATTTCAATCCAAGTCACCAGAAAATGACCTTAACACAAACTCCAATTTCATTATTAATGCCAGATATAAAGATGAACAGATTCCCAGACAGATATCATCAATCCTTTAACAAATAATGCTTTATAAGTGAGCAATTCCATAAAAAGGGTGATAGCATTAGAATTCAAAACAGGGTGCAAAGGACACTCTGGGAGGTATATTACTGTCAAAGTAATTAGTTAAGAATCAATGCTCAAGTGTTTCTTACTAGAAGTACAAACACAGTCAGGGATGAAATCTTTTTCTCCTATAAGCAGCACAAAATTCCAACAGTAACAGTCTTCATTTAAGCATCAATAAAGCAGGAACAATACCTAAACAATCTATGAAATCATTACAAACAGACCTTGGCATGTAGCCTGCTTAAGGCTGACATACTCTGTGTATGCATCAGGGGTCTGTGTTGTTTCAATGGAGATGTCATGTCTAAAGGAACCTGTGGGACAAAATTGGATGTGCATTTCACAGATTAAAGATCCTGCATCAAGCTAGAATGTTTAAAGGTGGCCTTTGTGTCATAAATAAACATCCGGCCCTAAGGTTGTAAAATAAAGTGATATGCATCATAATACAAATGACTTTTCTAAACAGTCACAGTATATTTGAGCAACATGGAGAGACTGAAGCTGTCTCTTGGTGCAATAGCACCATATATGGAAAATTCTTTTTTTCCTTGTTCAAGTAAATTATATCACTGACAAGGCAAATGAAAATTTAAAAGAGACCTTTTCAATGGTCATCCCATTATAGTCACCAGTTTTGATATCTTCCTTGTACATTTCAAAAGGTTAGTGGAGTGAATTGTTCATTTCTTTCTCCACACCAAAATTTCTGGTCTCCAAATTATGATTATAGTCTGATTATACATCCTCATTTGTTTGTACCCCCCTACCGATTTCAATAATGGAAACCTTTTAGGTGATAAAATGTGCAAGGAACTTAGTCAATTCATTCACTAATTTACAATTTCTAACCTGACTGAGCAAAGTGTCCCTAACACCGTGATCATCTGCGCATTTCACGCTTAATGGATGTTTTCAATATAATAGACAGACATGCTCGAGATTCATTTCCAGCAAAGGGGTGTGTGCACCACTACAGATGTACATACATGTCATCTGCTTCCGATATTTACAATGTCTAATCAAGCAAAGGAAAAGAATGACAACAACAAAGCTGCCTTTCACGTGGATTTAACAAGTGGTTTAATTTCTATGTTCATGTATGCAAAGGGATATAATTCCAAACTCTTAATGTAATGGTAATTTACAGAATTATCTGGCAGTTACCGAATAGGATGAACTATGTCATTATGTTGTCTGATGGAAATAAATTAACCCATAGTGTATGCAACTTGGCACCATGTTAGTATGGAAAGTCCGTTAAGCACGAAAGGTGTAGGGGATGCCAGTATTAGTGCCAGTCTGGCCACAGTCAAGTTAGAAATTATAAATCAATGATTCAATTGACTTAGTTCTGTGCACTTTTTATCACATTAACGTTTTTGTTAATGAAATCAATAGGTGGTTACAAACAAATTGGGATGTATAGTCAAACTAAACAGCTTCTATAGTAGATGCTGGTTTAAATAACGTCTTCCTGTTTCTAACATACTTCTGAAACATCAAACAGCTGTTCATACCCACCACCACCACCACACACAAAAAAAGAAGTTTAATATCTTGCCTGTAACCTTAGTTAACAGTTCTAAATGACCCATGAGACCTTAACCTCTGACCTTCAACAACTGCTCAGGTTTTCTTCTTCTTGTCAATTAAACTTCCAAGTTAAAATATATAACAACTTTATAATAGACATAGAAGATATACCCACTTTATAACGAGTTTAACAAATTACCTCAAAAGCATACAAAGTGTATTGGTGTGTTTATAACAGACTTTGTTCACCCCAATGCAATCAGACTTCATCACAACCAGATTAATTAAAATGGATTCTCTCTACTGGAGATGACAAAAAGTGGAATTAAACATTTAATGTGCATCAAATATTACAAGGTGCAATTACCAGAAAACTTTATTCATGGGATACTACTTATAAGTGTATTAGTGAATGCTATACAGAAGTTAAGTGTGTATTTATGTATATATATATTCATATGTATGTAGGAATGTAATGCCACATCAGCACACTACTAGCTATATGGTGCCAATGGAAAGGTAAGTTCTAAAAATGTATGGATAAAGAACTGCACCACAACAAAAATTAGTAAGATATCCCCCTTTCCAAATAAACATATGCATGTAGTATACATGATACAAGATAATGGATGAAGATGTCAATATTCTGTTAAAGGTATATAAATTCAAAATTTAAGATAAAAACAAAATAAATGTAAAAAATCTTTAAAATACAGGATTCCAAAAAGAGTTTACGATGTATACAATGAAAAAGATTTATGACAGAGAGAACTGAAGTATCGATAAAATTGGCAAATATGCAAAGTTTGGTCAATTATAATATACACTGTATAATGTATATCAGATAATCAGATTAGTTCTATGAATGAACTCAAGATAGAAAGGATGACAATTATAAATGTAAAGAAATAATTTATTATTTAAATCTTAAGGCAGCATAACACTGACGAAAATTAAAGACACTGGTTTCTCAGGTAAATTAACCCCTTCCAACAACAATTAAAAATCTGCTCCACACAACCAATTTTCTATCTTCAATTTTAAAACGTGATTTTCTTCAAGAGAACTTTATGATATTAAAAAATAGTTTCCTTCAATTTATGTGTTACTAAACCAAACCAAGCTGTAATCTTCCAAGTCTATCAATAGAAAATTATACAAATCCAACATACTGTAAAAATTTCAATTCAGACACCCATTTCAGCACATTTGAATTCTGGGAGAACCTGTATTAGGCAAACTGACAAGGTTTCCAGTTTGAAGGAACCAGCTTTATAGACTTCAGCTTTATGGACTTGATGGGTGCCATTTTTGTTGTGCAAAACTTGACAATGGTAACTACCAAAGTACATGCTTGACTTTATTCCCAACCACATAAAAAAGACTTCCTAACCTGGATTTGGTTTTTACCATTTTCCTATCAATTTATTGAACTAACCTATATTTGGGGGGTTCCATGTATCCATCACTTACTGCTATGTTCAATGTAATTAAAACAATGCCAACAATGTTTCCAATCACAGTACCATGACAGTTCCTACTGGTGCTTTAATAATTGTTGACTCTGGCAACAGATTATCTTAAGACACATACCTAATTTCCAGTCAGTCAAAATGATGGTTAGAGCAGTGGAATGAAGTGCAAACAAAGATACTCAAGAAACTGTTTCCATATTCTTATAACTTTGATATAACATATTAATGTAAAATAATTGAAATATCTTGGTCTTGGGCTAAGAAAGTTAATCTCATTTAAAAATAAAATGATTTTCACTGATCTGGTTTCATTTGCAGACCTGCCAACCCTAACAAGACCCTCTCAGTAATGCAAGATGTTATTCTTCCATATGTTCGACTAAAATTATAGATCGTTCACTGCTACTGTCGAATCGGTAAACATGCAGTTGAAAAGTTAACAAGTGTGATCTAGTGAAACAAAAGCATAATTATGTAAAAAGTAAAAACTTTGCAAAGTACACTTTGAATGTAGCAACATCCAGTTCAGTCTGCAGTTCCAAACCCCATAAAGCAGGGGTGCACAACCTTCTTCGGCGAAGGGCCAGACTGCATTTTCCAAGACCACTCAAGGGAAGCAAACACTAATTTATTTAGTATAATTACTGTTCATGGGCCAGATTTCTATGTTATTTTAATTAGCCATAAGGGCCAGACAGAACAAGTTTGCAGGCTGGATCTGGCCTGCGGGCCTCGGGTTGTGAACCTCTTGCCATAGAGTTTGATGGCTTCTTCAGACCTGCCAACCCTGATGAGTCAGTCTCAGTAAGGCGGTTGATTTTTTCCTTAAGTTTGACCAGTTTTCAGTCAGGCATAACAAAATATCATATACTGCTATTGTAAAGCTGGAAAACGAAATTAAAAGTTCGGTATTCGAAACATGCAGCAACGATAAAAACTATGTTCAACCATAAACTTTGTAAAATAAACAAAGACTTTATTTAACACCAGCACAGCTCAAACTTCTGTTCCAAACCCTATGCAGCTCAATGGCGTGTTGCTATCTCTCAACTTGACATAATTCTTGGAAATTCTTTTTCCATTTCACACGAATATGGCAGTCATATCTCCAACCACAAGACATACACAAACTGGCATGCGATGTCCAATAAACAAAACTGTGAACTTCCAGCTTTTATTTACAAGAATCTGAATATTCCATTTTATTCTTCTGTATTGATTTCAAGAGGCTTATTTTCCTTTTTGTCTTAAACATGCATCGCTTGCTGGACACCATTTTAAAAAAATTCAATAATCAACAATTTGATCACGCATATGCTTCCCATGAACAAATAGGTGCAGGTTAAAGCATCTGAGGAGCTGCTGTAACATTAATCTGGTTCCCTGACAAATTTCACCAATTCTAATATGAAACCTTGATCCAAATCAAACATAGATGAACCAATTATCTGGATGTTTCGGCAACAACCATTTTTGCGAAGTTTTTGCGCTCATGCCATAAGCCCATATTTTAAGGGTAATTTCCATAAGACTTGAGGCAAAATCGTAAGAGTTGGCAGGTCTGCTTCTTGCTAGACTTCTCACAATGACGTTATCCTTGATGCTTTCTTCCAGATTTCATGTGACACCAGTAATCAACTCTTCCAATAAGAGAATACTCAAATCAACACATGAGCAATGGAAACAGTGGGTTAATTGTTGCCTTTCCTGTGTTTGTTTCAATAATATGAACATTTACTTGTATGATGACTGTTGGAACTTTTATCACCATTAACACATTTTCATTTGTTAGACATATTATAGACACATGTAAAAATCTGACCATGTAGGAATTTTGTATGAAATACACGAGTAGATTAAAGCCTCTGAGGTACTCTTGTAAAGGAAATCTGTTTCCCCTAACAATTCTACTAAATTTATCATGAAAACCTGAAGTGGACAAAACCTGAACAAGCCAATATCCAGATTTGACAGCAATAATCATTTTTCCATATTTTTTAAGTACAATTTGATTAAGACTTATGTTCTGATCAAAAAGGGTTGGCAGGTCAGCACCTGTAACAAGCTGATCACAAAAGGGTGGTTTGCCTTTGTAAGATCTACAATTACTATGAAATTATATGGTGGCTAACAAACTTGGAATGATGCTTCTACAAAATACTGTCACTCAATGAATGTTTTGTTGATAACACGTTTCAAAGATTAATTATGTGGTTCAAAGAAAACTGCCAGCATTATCTATTCTTCATGTTGAGTAATGTGTAGTACATTTAATTCTTCTTAACTCTGGCTTTTTCCTAGCCTTCTAATAAAAATCATTCACAAATTACAAAATGAACTGAATGGCAAAAATCTTACTAACAGATCCCCCAAAGCATAATGGACAAAGTTCAGCCAATATATTTTTCACCTCTGAAATGTTCACTGTTGTGAGCGCTAGTAATAAATAAACACTTAACAAGTTCAATTATTTCCATCTTTGGAGTGGTGCCAAATTCAAATTTTTACAATACATCCTTCTGGAAATAGTCATATGCATATTCATATAAATTACTAATGACAAAGTGAATTTCATGCAACATTAAACTGAACAATATCTATACAGATTTAGAGCAGATAACAACAGATAACTCTAGAGAAACTAAAGTGGGAATGCACTAAATTTCAATACCATCCAGAAATGACAATGGAGATTAAGAAACATAATTTACTCCTTGCCCCTAGATTTTACCTGTGTGAAATGTTCATCCACTGATTGACTGGCTGGACCTGGGACAGATGGGGGGGACTGCAATGGCTGCTTATCTACCAACTAGAAAAAGAAGGATATGTATAATTTATTCAATGCTCACATGAGATTCTATACAGGTCCTATATGACAAATTGTTTGTCCATCACACCACCACAGGTGTCAATAAGAATAATACTGGTTTTAAAAAATTCCAGGAATCCATTTTGTCTGTTCTTTGATTCTTTTTAACTGATGAATATAGCAATATATTTTTAAAAACTCCAACACACAAAATTTGGTTACAAAAATATTTTCATACATCTCTAAGTTAACATCTCAAAACATATCTTTAAGTGCTGAAAAAATTGTTTGTCATTGCTTTTGATCTTAAACCTGATATCAAGCATAGAAAACCAATGACCCTGACTGGGTTCACATGCCAAGTTAGGTTAAATATACAAGCAAGATCTTTAAAAAAAAATGTTAATGAAAAGGCATCATTCAAGGTATTCAAAAGACATTTCCACATACACCTCTCCCTCGATAACTCGCACACAACGGGGTCCACAAACATAGACCGCACTATAAGCGAGGCATGAGTTACAGAGGGACCTCCAAAAATTTAGGAACAAAAAAATTGCTTTGATGACAAGAAACCGGGAGGGGGGGAGGAGGAGCAGTGGTAGGGAACTGTACTGTTTATTGACTGAATCTCCATTTTACAATCAAGTCAATAATAATTTATTATACTGAAGTTGTCCTTTATTCTGTTTAAATAAAATTTGCTTTCAAAATGTCCAACATATGAAGATCATTCCACCTGGTCTCAACAACCATCACATGTACGCAAAAAATATGTGTATTATGTCACTGCTTATTGTTTTCTTGAGGAGTCTGGTTCCAGTAGTGGTGTTTAATAATATCCTGCCATATCGAGAGTCCGCAGAGCAGAGAACTGGATTAACTGTTGATACACCACCAAACAAGATTCCTTTTTTTCAAAAACACGTGACATTTATTTCGTGAGACAATCGTCTTTGTCGAAACTCTATTTTTTATTGCTCAATTAGTACAGTATTGATGTCGTGATTTCACTGAAGTAATAATGAAACTTCTTATCATCCTTGAGGATATCTCTAAGTGCCAGTTCAAGAATTCTCTAAAACTTGCTTGCCCACAATGATCCCTATCTGTGAAATCAACCTCTTTAGCTTGACGGTTTCTGGACAAATTCTACTGTGCATTTATTGACCAAGTTTCAAGCTTCTTTTTTTTGTTTCTTTCTTTTCAAATTTCAGTAACACTGATCATTTAATAATGTCTGCCACGTTTCAGGCCAATTCATCAAATGCTGTGGGACTATTTGCACATGTGTAAGAACTGCCAAATATAGCATATACATTTAATACAAACATGAACATAGCTATGGAAATGCGCATCAGAGCATGATGACAAAATTATATGCATGTCAATACCCTTGCCATCAATATATGGACAGTTTAAACAAAATCCATGGAATAATGTGAGAGTAGATCCAAACTTTTCAGGACATACGCGATGCATTGACAAGTCTAAGATTATATGCTCATGTTAAACTCACAGAATCATCACTCAGAAAAAGAAATGTTGTATAGCTACTGAAGGAAATAAGAGATTACCTAACTTTAAGTCTCTGTATTTCACTAATTTTTTATATATAAAAAATGAAAATGGTGACTAAGTGACATTATATATTGTGACAACAATCTCCAAGTTTTATTAACACTCCAGGCACATTAAAAGTGTACATGTTCATACATAAACGAGACAATGAATATTCAAATGCCTATTTCTAATAGACAATTCACCTACAATTCATTTCAGCACTACATCAGTGACCACATTAGAACTGGAGTTCATCTGTTTTGTTTCCTGTTCAATTTTACAATAAAGTATTCAATCAGATTCTAATATTTATACAGTTCAAACAATAAGCATCACTTGAATTACATATAATTCTGATAATTATGGACATGTATATTCAAATCAGTGGACCTGAATCTCCTTTTTGTGAAGTTGTAGCTGTTCCTGGAGTATTGTTTTCTTTTTATTTCTATTAGACCAACTAGTTGTTCCCTACCCCTCTCTTTATTTATCTGGGGCGGCCACAAGTAATGTGAGATAAGTGGCAGAGAACAACCTGCTGGTCTGCCAGTTGCATACACTAACTGTAGTCCCATGAAGATGACAATCCAATAGAAGTTAAGGACTAACTATGAAAAGCTGTGTGGAAATACTCTCAATTGTGTTTTCAATTTGGTTTTGATAAATGCTGCATATGCAGGCTGAGTCCTCTTGTTGAGGAAGAACTTTACCAGTTCAGGCCCAGTTCTCATGAAACTGCTCAAACTCAAGTAGATATTTTATTTTGTATAAACAGGTACATTGAAACCACAACAAAAACAACTATGAATAGGCTCATTTTTTGCAATTAGACGAGTATGTACACAAATGGTAGTTAATTTATGACAACAGGACCAGGCCATTCACATTTCCATTGTAGAACAATAGTTTCAAGTATAGCCCTATAATCAGATTTCCCATGCATTCTCTGTTTTCATTGAACATACAAAAATGACTGAATGAATGAGTCCATATTTTAGCAAGAAAAATCTTTTAAGCGTTGTTTGAAAGATTATCCTGTTTTATCATAGAAAGGTAATGTAGTTTATTAATTCAGCTACTGAAAGACAAATGTAATAAATACACAAATGAGATATGTTGCAATTGTTTACATAATTTGTTTTAAATTCTGGCGTTGGGACATCTGATTCACCCCAAGTCAGCATCAATGACTACTTCAAAACAACAATGCCATGAATATTCATTATAGTCAAATCAGGAATTTGTTTCAGCACAAAATGATGATGTGCTCGTTAGAAAAGAACTTTCCTTGCTTCAATCAGTCTTGCTGAATCAGGGTTCTAGCTCTAGTTGATGGTGTTTTGTTAACCTAAATGGGTCAGTTTCCTTTCTATGGCAAGTCATGTTTTCTATTTTCCTTCATGCAATGGTAACAAAAATAAGCCCAAGGTTTACTGATGTAAGACTAGGAAAGACCTTCACCTTAAACTAGACCAAGACATGTATAACTTACTTTCTGAACAGCTTGTTGGGTTCCACTTTGGTCAAACGAATCTGTAACTAAATCTGAAAAATGATTTTTTAAAAATAATTATTCCACATTCAAATTTAGTATAAAAAAATACACACTGAGATGAAAAATAAAGACTGTTTTTAAGATGAAATGACAAAGATAGGATTCTATGTATCTTGGCACAGTCATCAACCTTCACGTGATTCAACAGCTGACAAATGGAATGATGAACAATGTTCATGCACTTGAGTTCATTTTTCAGCATCAATTAACAAAAATATGTGTCAATCCAACAACAGCACATCCTAGAATAGACCCTGCATTGCAGACACATATTCTTACTGGCCACCCTGGACCAACAGTATTAGCCAATAGTAGTTTCTGCAAGATAACCTGGTGATTATAATGATTCAACATTTTCAAATAAACCAAGACCAATACAGAAAGTATCTCAAACAATTTAACCCGAAGCTTGATTGGTTCTGATCGACCAATCAAGGATCTTTCAACTTTGGGCTTTTAAAATTGTTTATTCCATAAATTTCATTTACTTATTTAGTTTTGTTTTAACTAAGGATGTTTCAACAACAACATGCATATGTTGTATGATATTTAGTCATCAGATAGAGCAAACGTATCTCCAGAAATATAGATTTGAAACAAAAATGAGCATGCTTTCAAATTTCATACCATTTTTCTAACTTCGCAAAAGTGTCCTATAGTGTAAGCAACTTTAAACATTGAGCTTAATCTAAATTAACTTTAACACTGCATTTAATTAAGGGCATGGACAGACATGGGTGTTCAGATGGATGCACATACAGACCAACAGACAGGCACAAGAATGTCACAGCAATCAATGTCAAATGATCAACAATGGGATTCTAGCTAAAATGCAAACTCTAAACAAATGCAAGAATGTTAATGAGATAATAAGCAATAAGATTATAGCTTAGATGCAAAAGGTAAAGAAATACATGAATGAGATCTGTAAAGGCAAGCAACGTAGACCACTCACATAACAGGGACCCCCTAAAGATTAATACTATAAAGAAGTACGATTTTCATATAGAAGATGAGTCAGAAAATAATGTTCCCAACAACTGCCCCCACCAACAATCTTAATATGATGATCTGGGGACATGTTGCATTCCATGGAATAATCACTGATGGTAACAGGAATGCCAGAATATATTAAGCCCTTGAAAACTGTATCTGGCCCATTACTGAACATTTTTCCTCAAATGTATACATGACAATGCACTTGTTCAGAGAGTACACATAGTCCCACAGTACAAGTGAGAAAGTCAGCTTAAATGTATGTGATGGCTGGCCCAGAGTTGGTATGTAAAATCACTGACAATGTCTTGTACAGACACAAATGTTTGTGTGTGTGACTTGGATTCTTAACGTAGCTTTAACAATATTTCAGTCATATCACTATGATGTCTGCAGTGTGGCAGTTAATAGTGACGTCTAGAAATGGGGCATCATGCCGCAGACATGTTGCATTATGTCCCACCCAGTCACATTATTGTGACACCAGGCCAAAGAGTCCTAACGCTAACCTCTTAATGCTGAGCATCTAGCGAAGCAGCTGTTAGTACCATTTTTATAAGTCTTTGGTATGACTCGGCCATGGATAGAACCCGCAACCTCCCGCATCCAAGATGGATGCTCTTACTACTAGGCCACCGGAGCGGTCAGACAAATGTGCAAGGCAAAATTTATGTTACAAGCCTGGTCAAAACAAGACACGGAAAAGGACATTAGAATCATGTGGTCTTCTTCACTATATTCTGAATCTATGTACCTCAATTACATGTGTGAGAAAAGTTCCAAGACACAAGGCTCATACCAACAAGTTTTTTAGGTAAGTATTTTCAATTATTTTTTCAAAACGAATTTTAAACCCATCCTATCAGCTAGACTGCACGAAAATGTTAAGACAGTGAGCATTCACATATGGCACTAAGCTTTATATAAAACAAACTTTTTGTAAATTATGTACCTGTGGCTTCGTCTGGTCTGTTGACTTGTAGCTGTGGATGATCTATTGGGGACTGCTGCTGTTGTTTTTGTTGCTGCTGCTGCTGCTGTATAGATGACTGACTGGGAACCTGTTGACTAGCTGAAGGTTTGCCAGTTGTGGTGGTAACCCCTTGCTGACTCTGCTGCTGCATACCAGATAACTGACTGGAATGTAGCTGTGGTTGTTCCTGCATCTGCTAAAAATCAAGTCCTTCCATTATAATGTTTATTCATTTTTCTATCTAAATCCAATTGTACCTGATCCAAAACATTACAGCAAAGTCTTGATGACAGAATGATTATGGCATATTTTGTCAGTTAGCTTATTTGATTAAATGTATCCTTTTGAGAAAGCAACATTTTAAACAGACCTGCCTAAAGATGACATATAATGACGTTTAATGAAGACCACTCAAAATCAGCTTCTTACCATTTGTTGCTGCTGCTGTTTCTCCTGGACAGCTGGCTGCTGGTACAGTACAGCTTGAGCTGGCTGGGCATGCACAGCCTGCTGAGGCTGTGCCTGTACTTGAGATGATTGACCTAGCTGTTGTTGATGTTGCTGCACCTGTTGCTGTACACCAGGCTGGCTTAACTGCTGAACTGGATGTTGTGCCTGACCAGTTTGCTGACCTGCAACAGCCTGTGGTTGTCCAGAGATAAAAGGCTGTTGCTGCCCCATGCTCAGCGGTATCTGCTGCTGCTGTCCCATGCTATGTGGTATCTGCTGTTGCTGTCCCATGCTATGCGGTATCTGCTGTTGCTGTCCCATGCTCAGTGGTATCTGCTGTTGCTGTCCCATGCTCAGTGGTATCTGCTGTTGCTGTCCAATGCTATGTGGTATCTGCTGCTGCTGTCCCATGCTCTGTGGTATCTGCTGCTGGCCCTGATATTGTCCTACTGTTTGGTGTTGTAGTGGTGGTTGTGCCTGGTACTCTTCTGGTTGTTGCTCTGAGTACTGAGACTGACTCTGTCCCCCAGTTTGACCAGGCTGCTGTGCCATGTATTGTGGATGATGTCCTGACTGGCGTAGTTGTGACTGTTGCTGAGACTGGCTTTGATGACCCCCAGTCATTAGTTTACTAACCGCTTGGGTCATGTCAATACCAGTGGCCACAGCCTGCTGCTGCTGCTGACTTGAATCTTGTTCTGTTTTATTCTGAGTTTCAGCAAGTTTCTTTTCTCTTTCACGTTTCACTTGACTTATTCTGTCCTTGATTTGCTTAGCAACTATCCTAATATCCTCTTCTTGAAGGAACCCCGACTTAACCTACAAAACATATTAACGTCATGTAGTCTGCATGCAAACCAAAGATCTCAAATATATGCAAAATACATATATGAAAGATAAATATAAGCTTTTAAAAAATGTAAAATTTAAATGTGAAAACATGGGGCATATTTTGTTACTAAAAGTGCTTTTCATTATAATGATATACCCATGAATTATGATGGGTGAGAGAACATCAGTTTCATTTTCATGCAAAGGACACCTCTATATGACACTGCAAAATCAAGTGCTCCTTGAACTGAATTCCTCTTATGAAGTTAAAAAAAAACACTTCAGCTCCCAACTACAGTTTTACACCTTGTCATGATTTAATGATCCATCAAGCTCCACCTATGTTCTGTGAGCCTAGAGCCAATCTTTATTTATTTGAAATTTCAAAGGACTGCTAACCAATCCAAGACAAGTTACAGATGAATCCTTAGATAAAACATGGTAATATTATAAAAGAAACACTTTTTAAAACAATGCCATTGTATAAGCAGATGTGGTTATCTTGGATTTGGATATCAACAACTGATTCAAAATAAGTGTATGGTTACCAAACATTAATTCATGGCAAATGTAAAGGTGGCACTATACAGTTTCGCATTTTGCATAGGGTTAGGATTTTAAAGAAAAAGAATTTCCCCGGCTCTCCTCACTGGTTTTACTGGCTATTTAAAAAAGACCTTGTATATCTTAGGTATAATGCAAAGAACCTTTAATTCCCTTTATTTTGGTGTATGATTGATGGGTGTACTATGGGTTATAGAGTATACAGCTTGGCCTTACTTCAAATGTGCACCTTTCAAAAAAGTGCTAGCTCTACTTGGTCATTTTCACTTCCTGAACTTCAGAGGTCAATTGTATAAAAAAGAGCTGATAACTTTTTTTACATTTTATATATTTGGTACTTCATTCATTGCACGTTCAGTAGCTGGTATTGTCTAGTCTGGCAAAATTCATTTTCCCTATTTTATTAGCTTCTATGTATAGTGCACTTTAGACTAATTCAGACTGATTTTTTAACACAAGGGAGCAGTCATTTTAGTTAGCAGTGTACTTAAATCATGTAAAATTTCCAAAAGTACAATATCCAAAAGAAATATCATCCACATTACATTAATGTAGCATAGAGATATGCCAACATTCTCTCCACTGTGCATGTTTTAAATGCGAACTACTTCACCTTACATACGTCACTCTCTCAAAAGTACATATTATCTGGTGAGCGCCACCATAAAGAAGATATAGGTATTATTTTTGTATGATTTAATTATGTTTATATGGCTGAAACATTTAAGTCGCAAGCATCAAAACAATCCTTTGGAATAATTCTCCTGCCTTTCCCCCCACAGAACAGTATTTATGAGTGTCAGAGTCTCTAACAAGTCCAGCCTCCCCCCCCCCCATGATAAAAGTGAGCTATTTTAAGAATGCACATTACATTTTATAAACATAGCAACCAATGTTATGCTGAATGACAGGAACATGAAACTAGCCAGAATTATTTCAGAGAGATCAACAAAGAATTTTACAATTAGAAAAGGGAGGTAACTCATCAGGATCATAAAGGTCAAAGGTCAAAGTGTAAAATATTTGCCTATTGTTTAATATGGAAGAAGCGAATTCACTTTCTCTTCATTTATTTTTTTATTTCATTGCAAATAAATGAAAAGAAACATTTTCACCATATATTTCTGTCACTTATTGCAACAGTTTTAAATTTAAGTTGACTCTATTCCTATATTCTAAGACTTCTAATTTCCCCATAATTAAGGTCACTACTCACACAAACATACCTCATGGGAAATTATGTAAGCAAGAGAAAAATGATCATAATTAGCTTATTTTCATGCTTAACATCAATATGAATGTACCATTTTATTCAGAACATCATACATAATTATATGAAAATAAAAAAAATAATTGCAAACATTTTTATATTTTCTTTAAGGTGGCGCTATACAGTTTCGCATTTTGCATAGGGTTAGGATTTAAAGAAAAAGAATTTCCCCGGCTCTCCTCACTGGTTTTACTGGCTATTTAAAAAAGACCTTGTATATCTTAGGTATAATGCAAAGAACCTTTAATTCCCTTTATTTTGGTGTATGATTGATGGGTGTACTATGGGTTATAGAGTATACAGCTTGGCCTTACTTCAAATGTGCACCTTTCAAAAAAGTGCTAGCTCTACTTGGTCATTTTCACTTCCTGAACTTCAGAGGTCAATTGTATAAAAAAGAGCTGATAACTTTTTTTACATTTTATATATTTGGTAATTCATTCATTGCACGTTCAGAAGCTGGTATTGTCTAGTCTGGCAAAATTCATTTTCCCTATTTTAATAGCTTCTATGTATAGTGCACTTTAGACTAATTCAGACTGATTTTTTAACACAAGGGAGCAGTCATTTTAGTTAGCAGTGTACTTAAATCATGTAAAATTTCCAAAAGTACAATATCCAAAAGAAATATCATCCACATTACATTAATGTAGCATAGAGATATGCCAACATTCTCTCCACTGTGCATGTTTTAAATGCGAACTACTTCACCTTACATACGTCACTCTCTCAAAAGTACATATTATCTGGTGAGCGCCACCAAAACAAAAACTTCAGAAAGACCAGGTACCAAAACCTCAGAATTAACAGCTGACCAATCAGAAATAACTTGCTAATACCAAAATATCTTAGTTCACTGTGCATTTCTTACCATTTCTTGGGCTACATTTTCTGGGACATCATTTTCCATATCAAAATCAAACTGAATGGCTTCATTCTCTTTGTGTTTGTCCTTTCTCTTCTTGGGGTCCACAACACGTAAACGCAGTTGGATGATGGAGGCACTTCTGTCCTCTTCATCAGTGTTGGCTAATTCAACTTTCAAACCAGTGTCCTCAAGAAAAAAGTCATGCTGCAAGAGCTC